>JAODUE010000008.1:1696297-1726069 GCA_027564755.1 Amblyopsis hoosieri
ATATATAAATAAAAGTGTCAAATCTGACTATAGCCAATGCTAGTCAGCTCTTCTGCATTTAGACACATGTTCTCATCTACATCGAATGTCATCTTGGGCAATACACTAAGAAATAATCTTTTGGCATCCCTGATCCATCCCTAGAAATAGGACACAATGGGAAGCAACTGTTGTTGGTCTAATTGTTCTAAATAGTATAAAATATTCTAGATTTGTAATATACAGTATTTCTATGCAATTGCAATATTTTTGTATTTGGTGTTATGCTAGGATTTTAATTGAAGTTTAACAGTTTTGAGAGTATGTAAGCATGCTTAAAAATTGTAAAAAAAACTATATCAGGATATATTACAGTAACATTATTTAGATTATATTTATTATTTAAACATTAAGGTCCTCTCAAGGTTCAGTTAGCGTTTGCCCAGAAGCAGCCGATACACGTCGTTCACAATTTCTCCTTTTTACTTTTCTTTTCAGCACATTTCAGAGCTTATACTTTTTGACTTTTACTTGAGTACAGAAGGTGAATCGTTTTTTTAACTTTTACCAGTCTGTTTTTTACACAAGTATCTGTACTTCTACTTAAGTTATTACTGTGTACTTTTGACACCTCTGTCCAAATCTCTTAATACATTTGATCATACAGAACATACAGTATACCGTTGTATCATAAGAAAACACATTATGTATGGCACTATTAGTAGAATAAGAACAGCAGAGCAACATGTTTTTGATTACAGTGGTAACACAATGCAACAGCACAATGTCCAGTGCATATTAGCATAAATAGGGTTTTGTGAACACTGGCAGGTATAACTCAAGGGTGAGGCTAACACCAGGGTGAATGTTTCAGGGATCAAAAGGATGTAATTAAACCAGAAGTGAAGGACACATCTGAGATTGTTTGTGTTGTCGTGCAGCGAATTAGTTGAGCTGGAGAAATACAGTCCAGGTCCCTTGAGGAACCTCTTTCCCACCCCTCGGTGACCTAATTCCCCAGAGGTTTTCCAAACGCTTGTCAAAAGTTTGGCCCAAAAACTCTGTGTGGCGGAAGAATCCGTTACCAACAACACATTTGAAGGAAACTATTTTGCTTGCAGTTGCACAACTGAGGCAACGTGGCTGGCGAGGACGCGTAGAGGTTAACGCCTCAGTGAAAACAATGACAGATGCAGTAGCACGATAAAAATTCACCATGGCATCCAGCCTCAGCTCCAACTGTCAGCAGCATCAGAGGGCATCAGGAGAGCCCTCCACACAAAAAAAATGAGGGGAAAACAAGCAGGAGAAGAATAGGCAGGAGAGTTTGTAACAGTGTCTATTACGCTGCCGAAGAATTTGCCTGGGAGCTCGGCTTGACAGATTAGCCCAGCGCCCAGATGGGGCAGTGCATCGGTGAAACAAGAGATACTTTTATGAGGTGCGTAACACAAGCCCGGGGTAGCCACAGCAAGGCCCGGAAAGCGATCCCTTGATGAAAGTGAGGGCAGTGCTCCACCTTTCATGTTTCCATAGGTTTTATTTGGAGCGCACACAGACGGGACTGCAGACAGAAATGACAGACAATTAAGATTGCACAAAGGAGAGGGAAATTCAGTATCGGGCTACATGACCCCTGTTGCCGGCAGTATTTCAATGCATATGGTTGCCTTTTGTAATGAAATTCTTAGGGAAAAATCTTTGTGTGTGTGTGAGAGAGAGGGAACACTATGGGGAGAGAAATAGAGGGCCCAAAGCTCAAGTGATGGGTAAAACATGCAGTTATATAAATATACCTGGCAGATTCCGGGTTTTCTAAACCTACCATCATGCATCAAAGAGCCAAAGCAATAGACGGGTGTGGGATTAATGTGGAAATAAACCTTGGGATTTCTACATATCAAAGACCAGATAAGCTTATGAAGTTTAATTCATATGTTTTATTCCACTGAAAAACGGCCATTTGTGATGATGGCTGCGCTGTCCCGGCAGAATGATAGCATGCCGATAACGATCCGGCGCCAAACACTTCAACTGAATCCATTTCTAAGGATAGACGAACAGGCTTGAGAAATATAAATTAACCTCACCTTACTGAGGGGAAGAAAGGGGGGGTGGGGTTTCTCTCATGAATGTCCACCGACAGGGATTTCTTCATCCCAATAACTAAGACATCTAGGTTGAGCCATAAAGGCAGGTTGCCAGAGTCTGTGGCTCCACACAGAATAGACCACTTTTTTGGTGGCGAGAGATGTCTAAATCTGGGAATGGATTTTATATTTCCAGCGTAATATCAAGGGCGAGCAGGTGAGCTTTCTGGGTTTTCATTCTGCAGTCAGCTAATCTCGATCTCCTTGCACACGGATGGACAAGGGAATGGAGTCAGACAGCCTTGAAAATGTTCCCGTACTGGGGGAAGAATTAGAATGATGTCGGTGTATTCTATTCATGAAGTTCTCCGTTGAACTTCCCTCATGGACACACAGTAGATCCATTGTGTTGCCACGCTGTCTGTTATATTTGTTTGAAAAAGTATCCAGACATATAGTTTTTGTTACGACAAATAACAGTCCATGATGTTAATACTTAACAAAGAGTAATGTGGTTATCTGTATTCCATTATTCATCATTATAATAACGTTGTAATATGTGGTTTTGATGTTATAGTATGTAATGTGTCTACCGTGTCAGTGATTGAAAACCAGCATGTTATAATGTAGCCAACAAATAAATTAAACAGCATCTTGAATATCGTCACCATTCTGAAGCTTTCTTCTGTCTTCCTTTATCTAAGCCACAGGACAGATGTGTACAAGTACAGCAACTTGGCCAGTCCACAGAAAGTGCACATTGTGCATTTTCATTTGACGTTGGATGACTCTAACTTGCGGCTTATTCTGTAATCAGTGTAGCCTACGGTAGTCACTACCCTTTATTTCAGCGCCCGTTTAAAAAAAGTGGAATCACGCAACTGTCTCTTCTTATGCATCTCCTCCATTGTTGTTGCACAGAACTCCCACTCTTCCCTTGACCCTCCTATGAATGCAAGGGTGAGTAGGACACTGCAACTTGCCATTCTGCGCTTCTGTAGCAGGCATAATGTAGTTTTAGCCATGTGCAGTGTTAAGCAGTGTTACTCAGGAATAGTAATAAGTTACTATTTACTTATTACTCCTTCAAAATTTTATAGCATTACTTAAATTTTTACTGGATATTAAAAGTAATTAGTTATGTTACTAGTTGCATTACTATATTACTTTCACAATCACTACCCTGCCTCGCCCCCTTTCAAAAAAATTACAACCTGTGTAGCCAGCTCATTTTAGAATGGAATCCACAATAATTAACCTTAGGAGTCAACAATCAGTCAAAGTGAAAACAATTGCAACCTCTCAAACCAGATGAATGGACAGGTTGGTTCAATTAGCCTACCCTATATTTACTAGGACCAGAAATATCGTTCTTCTAATGCAGTAATGCAGAATTACTTGGATTAGTAATTGTAAAGTTATTACCGTTTTGGAAATAGTAATAAGTGACACTACTAGTTACTGAAAAAAGTAATAATATTATAGTAACTAGTTACTGCCCAACACTTGACCTAAGCAATGTTTTTAGGCATACATTGTGACATAATGACACTTAATGCTTTATCATTGTTTAATGCTGTCATTCTGACTACATCATACGTCAAAATACCAACCTACTGAGCAGAAACATAGCAGCATCTAGCAGGTTGTTCTATGGATTAGGGGTGTACCTGAATCCAAATTCGTTATTCAGGAAGGCACAAATAATTCAATGGAAATGGATATTAAAACTATCCGAAGTTCCATCCATCCATCAGTCTACCCGCTTATCCGGAGACGGGTCGCGAGGGCAGCAGCTCCAGCAAGGGTCCCCAAACTTCCATTTCCAGAGCCATGTTAGCTAGCTCTGACTGGGGGATCCCGAGACATTCCAAGGCCAGTGTGGATATATAATCTCTAGTCCTAGGTCTTCCCCGAGGCCTCCTCCTAGCTGGACGTGCCTGAAACAACTCCCAAGGAAAGCGCCCAGGGGGCATCCTTGCTAGATGCCCGTACCACATCAACTTGCTCCTTTCAACGCAAAGGAGCAGCGGCTCTACTTTGAGTTCCTCACGGATAGCTGAGCTTCTCACCCTATCTCTAAGGGAGAAGCCAGCCGCCCTCCTGAGAAAACACATTTCGTCCGCTTGTACCCGTGATCTTGATCTTTCGGTCATGACCCACCCTTCATGACCATATGTGAGGGTAGGAAAGAAAAATCAAAGCCCGGGGCCCCCTTCTGGAGCCAGGCCCAGAGAGAGGGCTCTCTGGCGAGCGCCTGGTGACTGGGTTTGCCACAGAGCCCAGCCGGGCATAGCCCGAACAAGCAACATGGCACTATCCTCCTCTTCATCCTATGGGCCCACTACTCGTGGTCTAAACCCGAGCAGCCGTTTGTTGTTAGACTTCTGTGCTAGTCATGGACTGTTTATAACAAACCCTATGTTCGAACATAAGGATGCTCATATGGAGCGGGAGATTGGCCAGAGAATTGGAGCAGCGGGAGCGGTATTGCAATCACTTTACTGCACCGTGACGAAAAGAGAGCTGAGCCGGAAGGCAGCGATTTTTGATCGTATCATCTGACCTGAGGCTGCATGTTTTGGACACTCGGGTGAAGAGAGGGCAGAGCTGTCAACTTATCACCATCTTGGGGTGAGTTGGGTCAACGGGTGCGGGAAGACTCTGGACAGACCTGGTAAGCCCAAACGGGTAGTGCGGGTGAACTGGGAACCCTGAGGAGGCCCCTGCCCGTAAGATCTTCAACTCACACTTCCGGAAAAGCTTCTCTGGCATTCCTGTGGAGGTTGGGGACATTGAACCTGAGTGGGCAATGTTCAAAGCTTCCATTGTTGAAGCTGAAGTCGAGAGCTGTGCTCTCAAGGTCATAGGTGCCACAAGGGGCGGTAACCCTCGAACATCGTGGTGGACACCGGTAGTTGGAAAAGCTGTCCGACTGAAGAAGGAGGCCTATTGGGACATGTTGTCCCGGAAGTCTCCGGAGGCAGTTGCAAAGTATCGACTGCCCCAAAGGACTGCAGCATCTGCCATAGCAGAATAAATGAAGCGGTGTGGGAGAAGTTCGGAGAAGCCATGGAGAAAGACTTTTGACTTTTAAAAGTGTTTCTGGAAAACCGTCTGCCACCTCAGGAGCGGAAAGTGGGGAACCATCCTAGCTGTGTACAGTAAGGATTGGACGCTGTTGACCTCAACTGAGGATGTCATTGGACGGTGGAAGGAACACTTTGAGGGACTCCTGAATCCGACTAACATGCTCACTATGGTAGAGACAGAGCTGGAGGCTGATGGGGGATCATCATCAATTTCCCTGGGGGAGGTCACTGAGGTAGTCAAACAACTCCACAGTGGCAAAGCCCCAGGGTAAAGTCTACTCCAAGGTGCTGGAGAGGAGGGTTCGGCCATTTGTTGAACCTCATATTGAAGAACAACAATGTGAATTCCGTCCTGGTTGTGGAAACACGGACCAGCTCTTAACTCTCGCAAGGATCCTGGAGTGGGCCTGGGAGTATGCCCTTCCAGTCTACATTTGTTTTGTGGATTTGGAGAAGGCGTATGACTGTGCTGCAGGAGCATGGGGTGAGGGGGTCCCTTTTAAGGGCAATCCAATCCCTGCATGTCCAAAGCGATAGTTGTGTACAGATTCTTGGCAGTAAGTCGGACTCGTTTAATTTTGGGGGTTGGTCTCCGCCAGGGCTGCGCTTTGTCACCAATCCGGTTTGTGATATTCATGGACAGAATATTGAGGAGTAGTCAGGGTGGGGAGGGATTGCGGCTCGGTGGGCTGGGAAACGCAACACTGCTTTTTGCAGATGATGTGGTCCTGATGGCATTGGTCCATGACCTTCAGTACTCACTGGATCAGATTGCAGCCGAGTGTGAAGCGGTAGGGATGAGGATTAGCACCTCTAAATCTGAGGCCATGGTGCTCAGCAGGAAACAAATAGAGTGCCTACTCCGGATAGGGAATGAGTCCTTACCCCAAGTGAAGAAGTTAAAGTACCTCGGGGTCTTGTTCACGAGTGAGGGGACAACGGAGCAGGAGATGGCTAAATAATCAGAGCAGCTGGTAATGCATTAACTTTACCGCACCATTGTGAAGAAAAGAGAGCTGAGCCGGAAGGCAAAGCTCTCGATCAACAGAGCAATGGTCATGAAGGGTGAGTCATTGAAAGAACGAGATCACAGGTACAAGCAGCCAAAATAGATTTTCTCAGGAGGGTGGTTGGCTTCTTCCTTAGAGATAAGGTGAGAAGCCAAGTCATCTGTGAAAAACTCAGAGTAGAGCTGCTGCTTTTTTTCGTGGGAAGAAGATGGTGGTTCAGCATCTATGGATGCCCCCTGGGCACCTCCCTATGGAGGTGTTCCAGGCACGTCCAGCAGGGGCGGAGGCCTTGGGGAAGACCCAGGACTAGGTGGAGAGATTATATCTCCACACTGGCCTGGGAGCCAGAGATGGTTAGTGTGGCTTGGGAAAGGGAAGTTTGGGGTCCTCTGCTTGAGCTGCTGCCCCCACAACCCAATCACGGATAAGCGGTTGAAGATGGGTAGATGAATGGATCTCAGAAAGCGAGTGAGAGCAGGTGGCAAGGGAGAGAGAGAGCGAGAGAGACAGAGTGAGCGAGTGTTCAATCAATGGTAATTTCTTTGCTAGAGCGATTGACGTGGAGAGAGAGTAAAACAGCAAGCATTTTGATTGGTTATTACACAACTCTCTCCACTGTTTGCAGTGATAATTCAGTTGCCCATGGTGGGTTAAAATGACTGTAAAATGCATGTTGGGATGAGTTTAATTATTTGCCCATTAGCATAGCTCACATTATTTTAACTAGCTGCTGTGTATTGATGTCTGGGTCAGAACCTGAGGTCACTGGCGGACTCGGGACTCGGGACTGAAATGAGTTCTAGATCTCTGTGATGTCTGAAATCGGAAACTTTGAAATGAGTTTTCGCAGGTTGGGAGGTCTGCAGTAGCATTTACTTATTTGTTATAAGAGATGTAAAGTACAATCTGTATGTTTTCTATGTTCAATGTACTTTTTACTTATTGACACATTTCCTCAACAACTTTCAGACATTTGCTGTGTTTAACAATGGATGTGGCCAGTGTTGCTAAATTACATGTATTAAAATATCTTAAACCCTAAACCATATTCAATGCTTCAAATTTGAAATGTGTGCTAGTTATAAAAGCAGATATAACTCCAGAAATATAAATGTATGTACATTGGTACATTGGTAAATGTATGTACAAGGTCGCATAATAACTCGAGCTGTGATTGGTCAAATTTGACAAACAATCCGGGAAAGAAGGAGAATGTAGTTTAAGATGCAGTGTAGTCAGACTTTATGTCTCTGTAAGATTCCAATGACCTCTCATAGAACTACATCCCACACACTATCGGCATCCAAAATCAAAAGGAAATCGACAAGATGGAATATTAAGAGGTTTTGGGTCGATCCAAGGCAAGCTTTCTCGACAAGTTCATCGAAGGTAAGGCGAAGTGTGTTGTTTCTAATTCGATAAACGTGATTCGCATCGGCAAACTTTATAAGCTGTTTCAGTATTTGAAAACTACTATGATTAGACTCACGCAAGTGTCGTCTATCAAACGGTGTTGGATTAGAATGGTTAGTTTATAAATATAAATTTGCCTGATATAAAATGACCTCCGGTATAAACCACTTCCGGTGTTATTCAAAACAGAGACAGACACAGATATAGATATCTGTACACCCCTATTATGTTATTTGCAAATGAAAACACTGTTGTATGCACATAAACACTACATAAACATTACTTCAAGTTCAGTATCCAAGAGCTAAAACACGAGATGCAAGAATTATGAGCAGATTATGATTATGACCTGTTCTATTGACAGTATTATGAGAAAAAATTACATTGGCCTCTCATTCCAAATGGAGCAGAGCGCTAATACAGATATAATGAAAATGTTGTTCAACGTGACATCGCTCGTGAAATTAATGTGGGGGCGCAGTCAGTCAAAATCAGATTGTGCAGTGCTAGTTTGGTGTCAAATAAAACCAAATATTACACCTGGTCACACAATATGTTACTGTACGCATATATTGTGTGGTAGTTTGCGAGCTTTAGTCAAAGGCTCAACAAACACAGACTTATCCACGCTCCCACACAAGTTATGTTGGCCTATTTGTGAATAATTTGTAATAATGTTTACTTGACCACTCTACAGTATAGCTCCCGAACAAGGACAGCCAGTCTAAACTTTCGCTGTTCATTACGGAATTGTCAGTTCGCTTGGACAGCTACTTTAGAGGGAATGAGAGGAGCTGATTTGATTGGCCGTAATTTAAGAAAACCCCCACCATTCCTAATTCATGTATTCTACTCCAACGCTTTTACAACTGTGCCACCGTTACACCACCGCCACCTCCCGAAATGAGCATACAAGGACAAACAATGTTACGTTGAACATATTTATTAACAAAAGAAAATACAAATTTGTATATTTGCCACATGTAAGTCAATAAGTAATTAACGATAGCCAGTACAGCATCTGAAGGGCCAGTAAATCTGGAAACATTTCTAAGCATGTAAATTATTACAAAATGTTTTTCTGCATTCAATCAACAGCATACGGAAGGTAATGTCGTGTTTTTTTTTTTTGTTTTTTTTTAAAGGAGCTTCTTCACATAATAGTCCACCCAGGAGGTTTCCTGGTTAGATTGTTAATTTTAATGAGGTGCTGGAAAAGCTTATTTTCCCATCTGTGGCCATTTTCCCAGTCACTTAATCAAATTACATGGTGTCTTTAATCTTTTCTTATGAGCCAGTTTATTAAGTTGAATTCCTTGAGCCCTGCAGCAATTTATGGGTGAGATTTAAATGTCTACAACATACAGTGCAGTATTATGCAGGAAACAGTAGTGTCAAAGACACCTCAGATGCTTTGTTCACTCTTGATATCTGCCTTCAAATTGAAAAGCAAAAAAAAAAAATATTTACAAATCATATAAAATACCATGTATATGATTTATATACATGGCAAAAACATACAAAAACAGTTGTGCGACACAGTTGGGGATTGCTCCATCCGTATGGGTGGATATATTAATGAATGCAAGTGTTCTGCCAATCTGTTAATCAGAACCACACTGCACACCATATATCATATTGTAACATACAGCTAGCCAGCCATGCCATTACTGCAAACTAGCCAGTCAGGCAGCCTGTTAATCGGACTGCTCAATGCTCACACATACAGCTACTCAGTTCACCTTATATCCAGCCAGATAGCCAGTCACACACTTGGCCCACTAGGGCATAACGTTCAAGTTTACATCATTTATTTTGTCCTCCAGTCAACCTGCCAGCCACTGCAGCCTGTCTTGGCTTAGGTCTTGTAGAGAAAACAACCAGTATGCAATCTGCGCACCATAAACACAATGTGACACATACTGTAGCAGTGGGTTGAGCAAGATTTACTGTGCACATTCTTGGCTACGCCTCTGTTAATACAGTGATATACTGTGCCCCAGGTTTTGCTGTAACCTCCCAGGCGAAGATTCAGTAACACCCCTATTAACATACTCCTCTTTCACTACCAACTTAGCTTCTAAATATCTCACAAGCAGTAAATCTGTTTTGGGGCTTAATGGGCATTATCGTGGCATTCAAGCCCCTCATCAGGTACAATGTAATTCTCTCTGCTAACCAGGCTATGAGTTTATGCATGAATCTGAACTACATGGGTATAAACAGCATGTGAGCATGGCGTGGAATAGGTGAACATATTTAGTCAAGGTGGTGGTGACGACATTAATGATTTAGATGGTGCGTGGGAAGGGGTTGGCATTCGGGGAAGTGTGTGTGTGTGTGTGTGTGGGGGGGGCGGGGGGGCGGGGGTTATGTTTCCTTGTTGTTATGCAGTTACAGATTATTTTTAGGTGTGGGTATTAAAATGTTTATGTCTTAGTCCTCAGGTTTCACCATGGGCAAATGGAATCGCATGGTCCTTGCAGTGCAAATGACGTATGAGGGCGTCTCCATTTTCAACTATCCATATTAGCCGGGTTTTTACAACCCAGGTAAACAGAAAATGTCAGTAATATATCCTGGTATATCATAAGGCTAATTCACAGGGGTCCAACATCTTGCTTGCCCACCCTGACAAAACTATGATTTGTCCCTATGCACACATTTTGCTCATACTATACAATTACACTGTGAATGGTAAGGCATCCAAAGTCAATTTAAATTCATGGAGGTATCAGACATGTGCATGCTGTAGTGGAAAGACAGCTGTGAACACAATATTTTGACATGAATTTAAATGCTACAAATTTTCTTTTCAGAAATTAAACAAATGGTGCAGCCCACACTGTTCTAAAAATAGCTGTTTTACAAAATAAACCATGTTATTTACATCAATGGACCTGAATTTACAGATAATAGCATTTATATCCTTGATAATTAGATGATAGGTGATAATTAGCTCAATTAAATGGTTAGTGTCCTTGGTAAATCACAGAAATTGAGTATGTCCCTGTTCATATGATCAGTTCCGTTCTAGCATTGTATCTGTTTGCTGCACAGTGCAGTGTATCTGTTCATTCAGGTTTAGTTCATCATTGCCAAACCTTCAGCACCAATGGTGACTACCAGACAGGTTAACTGACTTCCAGCAGCTCTGACTAGCAGCCTATGTGGAGTGTGGCGCATTGACGGGTGAGATTAGATCATTTGCTAACCCCATTGGGCACAACACAAGCTCTCTTTGGATATATTTGGTGTGACATACTGTAGGTCATAGGTCATCGGAAGTTATGCCTAAACCTATATGTCCTATTCTAGAGCTGGAATTATTCCTTCAGAGAAATACCTTAAAAAATCTTAATAGAGAACAACATTTAATCTTTTTTTTAAATATTTGGTTGCTATTTATTTTTAGGATTCCCAACCTAAAGATGGTCATACTGTATATGTTTGATGTCTGCATTGTGGAAATAACAAATAGGAACCCCCATGTTCTTTCTATCTTTCTGTACTTTAGGTCTGTCGGTGTCCAATTTTGACCCTAGATTTGATTCCCACAATGATATTTGAGAGCAGGATGGTAATAGAATCGCTATGCTGTTGATATGTCAAATATAGAAGAGGCCCTTGAGAACATGGTACAAAGGTCAACCAGAGTACCACATCATAAAAACATAGCAAGACCATTGAAACAGTTAAAACTACATTCTGTAACATTAAATACATTGTGAAACACTAGAAAAAATGGATGGATATAAATCTATAGCTAAACTATTGATAAACAAATTTAGTGAAATATGTACTCTCAGTAGCTTGCTGACCTCCATGGTATACACTGAACCCAATTGTATTAGGGCTCACTTATTTATGGGTAAGATTGCAAGGGTCACAACAAAGTCAGTTAATGTTCAAATTACTTTTGCAAAGCAAGGAAGTGTCAGTTAATTTGTTATCAATGGAACTAAATGTGATGATGATTCAGTCAATATCACTGAGACTGTATATTGAAAACTGTTTGGTCTAATTTATTTTACTTTTGTACTAGCTACATGTTGCAGCACTTTGTTTTTGTGTTTGCATTTGATGACACACATATTTTAATATTACAATTCCACTCAATCACATTTAAAATATATGCAATTTCATGTTAAAAATCATTCCAATTGTCTAAATGCTGTTATAAAAAAGAAAATGAAAGACCATGTACTTATTGGACATGCAGGACAGTAAGCAGCAACATAAAATTAAGAAAAGCTAAATAAATGTACAAATCTTCCCCAGGCAAACATCTGGCAAGTGAATTCGAGGATGGAAATGAAGCCAGAATCAAAATAACTTTGGTGGCTGCAGTCTACCAACAACATTTTAAAGGTGTTAAATCAATGCATTCTCTGGTAGAAAAAAAGGCTAAGGTATAATGTCTTTCAAAGGAGCCAATGTACAGCTGGAGCCCATGTCTATTTGTTCTTTACAGTATGTTTGTACACACACTGGGCTGGTCACCTGGCTCACAGTATTAGAATGGTAACCAGTTCACATTCTGCCCACAGCTTTTGAAATGATTCAATTTTCCTAATCGTGTTTAGCTTTAGAGTATGTAGCTTTGAGGCAATATGGCATCCCTTTTCAATCGTGCATCCTTTGAGTACATTTGCATATCTACATTTTCTACTAAAATTCAGGACAGGCTCTGCTTTTCGGCCGTCTGAAAAAAATAAAAAAATAAGGAGCTTTGCTAGGTCAACCTGGAGGCTTAATATATGTTTGATGTGTAGAGATAGCCACCTGCTTTTTTTCCTCTTTCCCAGCTTTCTGAGAAATGCTAAACTTCCTCTTGATGTTAATGGGATAGACTGCTATTTTTCATAATTCACATGCCCAGATGAAGAGCGTACACTGAATCTGTTCCTCATGCATGGCATAAACATACATTCCTTTTAAAGCAATTTTTACTATAACATAAATTATATTCTCAAGTTTAAGATTTTGCTATATTATTTATGATATTGACTTTTTGTCATTTTCATTGTTCCCATTCTGGGTTTAAAGTAGACATAATGTATGTATATTTTACAATAACGTCTTTACTCTATCCCTGGGTAATGTACCGCACACACGCCAAGTAATAATCTAGTTGTCTTTTTTACATTACTGTTAGGGAAGGTATTCTACTACTAATCTAAATCTAAAAATGCAACAGCTTTCAATCTGAGGATGTGCTACTTGTTAAACATTTAAATACTGAGCTGTACCTACAAACCCAGGCTTGCAACAATTACTTGCAAGAGTTAATGTGCAGCGATCTGTAAAAACATTGTGAAGTGCTGAGAGGTTTTCCATTCCAAGTGGTCCCAAATGGATTGAGTGTTAAAAGTCTTCATGGCGTGACGATGCAGAAGTTGTTTGTTCCTGAGGCAGCCTGGGGTAGAGCAGTAGCACCCTAAATGAAAGCAGATTTATCCCTCATGTCTGTGCAATACTGTAGCTTTGTTTACAGTGCAAGCTACAATCATGCACTGTAGGCAGGGAGGAAAAAAACAATAGGCTCGCAAACTCAACCAAGTTCATGTTTATCTATACAGTATATACTATATATATGTATGTATGTATGTATATATATATAATTTTATTGTATTTATTTATATAAAAACAGGGGTTCTGTCTTTGTGAGTTACTGCAGACAACCAGCCATGTCTTTTTATCTACCATATACTTTTTTTAAACAAAAACAGTATAAATAAGTATGTCATAAAACATTCACATAAATCCAAATGTAATAAAATATACATATTTTAATCTGTCAATTTGTTTGAATGACTTAGCATACAGTACTTTTATGCATGGCACCCCACACATAATTGCTGGCCCAATTTAATTAACAACACTATTTTAGGATCTCCTATATGACTTGGCTGAGTTTGTGAAGAGTTTTGTATCTCAGTGTACGCTCTTCATATAGTACATCTTTACAAGTAAAATTAGATGAGTAAAAACAATAAAGATAGACATCATAATACACAGTATCTAAAATAGTGTAAATTTTATTAAACACTTAATTATTTATATATTTTAGTTTTGTAAAGACATTGCCTTACTGATAATAGTATTCAATCTCTAGACCAAGACATCTAAATATTTATTAAATGCAATCTAATGTAAAATATTTAAAATATGTCATACACAGTATTAATGTATAGCTATTTAAAAATATTTTATTTTTATAGATATTGCAGGCAGTAATTTCAGTTTACAAGCAATGACTATGTACTTCATAGGAGCCTATTATACTGTATACTAATTCATTAATCAGCTATCAAGGTGATGTGTATTAAAACAACATACACATTTATGTATTCAAGTGATTTCTTGTTTCTTTACATCTACAGGTACACACTTTATTTTTGCAGAACATTCAGTGACAAGTATAGATAAAAGACCAAGAAAATTGTTTATTTGTCTTTTTTAATATTTGTATATAGAAAAGTAACTTCAGTACCATAAATCTTAGTTATAAATAATAATCCTGTCATTATTATAAAGTGCTATACTTGAAGGAGGAGAGGAAACATATTTTTATTTCTGTTGAAAAGGCTGCATGTCAACGAATATGAATATTGTTTCAGAGGCTTGAAAATATGAGACGGGAAAAAAAAAAGATTAATCTTTTTAATCCCAAAAGACCATCTTCATCTCAGATCTTGGCTGCTCACTGTGACGCAAAGAAGAAAAAAAGTATTAAAAAGGGACAAATATCAGTTCTCCAATTGCTGCTAGATATAAGTGATAAAGCGAAATGTCAGCAAAAATACTAAAGCTGTATGTCAGCAGAGGTAACTGACAGACGGGAGGAAAGCGGTAAAAATGTTCTATCATGTCCGACAAGGTGTTCTTTTTGAGATTTAAAGATCACTGCACAACTTTAAACATGTTTGTCACTTTTTACTCTGACGCGGAGAACTATCATGGGCTTCACACAAACTTTATCGGCTCAGGCTCAAGGTAAGGGAAACCGGGGGGGGGGGGGGGGGCCATTCCCATTTTTCTTAGCCAGGTTCCCTTCAAAGGCAACAAATAAATTACAGTGTACATTTGATACAAATTGATTTCTTAACTCAAATAACAATGTTGTCCCCCCGGTCAGGGCCATGTGTCACTCCCAGTCGCCAGTCAGAGTGAAAGCCTCAATCTGTCTCTGTGATAGAAATAGGGCTGACACATCTCCACCAAGGAATGCTAATCACGCGGGCCTGGCCTGGCCCTTTGTGGGCAGGCCGTGATAAGGAAAATCAGTTTCCCCTCCTGTCAGACAGTGGGGCCTGCGCCCTGATCGCTGTCTGGGGGGAAAACAAGCCACGGGCCTGGAAGTTACTGTCCTGCCGGTTTTGTTGTCTCCATGTAGCTACACTATGAGAGAGAGAGAGAGAGAGAGAGAGAGAGAGAGAGAGAGAGAGAGAGAGAGAGAGAGAGATGGGGCAGGAGGTGAGAGAAAGAGTTGGAGGTGGGGGCATAAAAAGACAGGGAAGAAAGAGGAAAGTGAGGAAAAACGGATGCGGTGGGGAGATGCTAGATAGAGAACAGAGAAGCGCGATGGGAGATCGAGATGTCAATGTGGCGAAAGGGAGACCGAGATTGAGAGCGAGAGACAGAGATCTGGACGGCTGCTGTGGCTTGAAAAGCCAGCAGCTGTAGCATCTTTAGATGCAGCTGAAGTGAGCCCCAGTGAATATCTTGAGCCGATCTTATCAGCAACTGGGAGAAATGAGATATTGGCAGGAGCTGTTGAGTGCTCTCACAGCTGAGCAGGTTAATAGGGTTGGAAGGCAGGCCACAGGCTAATTGGATTTGCCGTGAGTTGATAAACAGTGGCAAGCCTTTTTGCCCGCCAAACATACAGGTCTTCTTTATCTGAACCCTTCTTCTAAACCCCAAACATAACAACAACAACAACAAGCATCCAGAGAGAGGAGAGACGGGAGAACTGAAAGAAGGCTATTTTCGTTCCCTTATTCCCAACAGGCCAGAGTGGTCTATCTGTGTGTGTGTGTGTGTGTGTGTGTGTGTGTGTGCGCGTGAGGGCGTATGTGTATGTACACTTGTGAGACAGAGCAGGCCATCTACTGATTTTAATCAAATACCATTTAACCTGTTTGACCTCTATGAGTCATCACACGCGACCAGACCAAGCCTGGATGTTCTCTTTTCTCACCTGGCACCAGAGCAGCGGGTGTGAAGAGCGTTATTTCAACACCTCTTTGCTAAGAAATAGAAATACTGGTTTCCACATCAGCGCCCATTTTATTGTGGAGCAAAACAGGCTTTATGTATGGCAGTACACCTTTTGGTAATTTTAAGGTAAGTGCAGACACATATTAGCAAGGGATCTTGACCGCTTCGCTTGTAAAAACGGAAGCTTTTAGTTAAATTATGTGAATAAATGATCTCATGGCAATGCCTGCTGTGCCTGGTTAAGCCTGTCACTTTGTTTACTTGATGGAACCACTGATCTTGTGGCATTGTGTTTTTGTCCAGACAACCGTGAGTAAACCTAGAAAGTGAGCTTCTACCAGTAATCCATGCAGATTGTTTACGTGCACAAACCTACGCCCAGCAGGGAAGCTCACATCAAAGACTACACTTCCCACGCTCCTAGTCAAAGGTCCCCTAATCAGCAATAGAAGATTCCCCAGATCCATACTCAACTATATAAGATGGAGGCATGCCTCAATAACTTTTGTTCCCACATTCCTTTTGATCTCAACGCTAGTAGGCGGCCTGTTTCTGATTGTGCGTGTTTACACATGGCATTGTGGAAGCGCCGCACTATAAGTTCACCGGGGTGAGTTTGCGGGCCTTTACGCATCAGGATCATTTGTACTTTAAGAGTGAGGGCGAGTGAGAAAGCGTATCCATCGAAATCTAGTTACAAGCGACTCTGAGACGCAGGCAACACAAATGCATGCCTTTTTAAGGGCTAGTAACCACCGCAAAACACCCCGGGGTGTCACACTGTCCCCATTTAGACGCTGGATAACTCCTCTGCATGCTAGGGTGTAGCCAGATTGGCTTAGTTAGTGAGCAACCCCGCAAAATGAAACCCAAATAAAACATGTTTGGCCAGAGAGGGAGATAGAGAGAGAAAGAGAGAGAGAGAGACAGAGGGAAAGGACAAGACGCTGCCTCTGGATATCCATTTGCCAAAGCAATACATCAAGGCTTTTGGAAAGCTTTGAAAGGGGAAACTTAAACAATGATTGATGTGGAAGATGTTGGACAGCAACTGTTTGACAGGCTGCATTTGGTAAAAGTTCACAAATTTCCAGATAAGGCCTTACATAGATGCAGATTAATAAACCAGCAAAACGATTGACAACAGCGCACTTGGCCTGGCAGGCTATCTGTGTCTGTCGAAGTGTTTTAGGATGAATATATATGTAACATTACACAGACAAGACTTAAATAATGTGCTACTTATCTGGGAACGACTACGAGAGGGTTAAGAGAAGTATGTCTCTTCTTGCTCGTATGGCTCAAGTCGCTAACTGAATACAGTCTTCACATTTCCAGGGACAGGGAGAAAGAGGAGAGACAGGCCAAGGGAAAGAAGAAAGAAAAAAAAAAAGGAAAAGCACAACAGAAAGAAATGCCTCCTTCATCTCTTTATCTCAACCAAGGGCATGGGGGCATTTGGCTCAGGCCATCTCACACACTGAATTCATCAGACCTTATAACTAGGACTTGCTTATGAAGAATGTATGAATCCTCAGCTAATAATCAGCTGTATCCATTTCCTGGAGAATAAAGGACAACTGATGTCTGTTAAACAGCCCAGAGGGGCTGTCCTTACCATCAGAAGTCGATGGGGAGAGAGACGTATATAAAAACAAATGCACACAAACACAGTCATTTATTTTTTTGTGTAGCTTGAATGCCCTCGCGGACATGTGCGCACACACAAATACAGTGTATGTAGGCCTATATACTGTACGCACACACACACACACACACAAACAAAACATACTCCAAAGGCACAGACATGACGTCTCTTAATAATATGCCCATTTTAATGTGCCCTGGATGGCCTGTATTTGAAATGGTAACTAAACATCGTCTTTTTCCTAGGATGGGAAAAAACACTGAATTAAAATTGCTTCACTGTGCTAACCTGAATGTCGAGGGGTGCTGCCCATTCCAATTGGTGTATGGAACAATCGCAGATATCAAATATTTTTAATATGATAACACAACAGCCTGAATGCAAACTAGAAGGACACTTTTGTGGCATTGTCATTGTTGTGAAATATATGACTTTCAGTGAGGAGGTTGAAGTGAAGTGTTTAGTGAAGGAATGATGCTTAAGGGACAATTCCAGCCTAAATAACCTACAGTATATCTTCTCCCTCTGTCCCCAGTCCACACTATCTCCATCACATGCTGCCCAGTAAATATTTTGCTGTTGATTCAACATTCGACGTTGATTTCAGGGGCATAAATGAAAGTTTGACGGGATGTCTTTTCAGGCCGTTGAATACATGTCCTCAAATGACGTCTTGTCAACTTTCATGTATGCCCTTGAAATCAACGCAGAATCAACCTCCACACAAAGACATTTTCAAAGTTTAATCCAATCTGCATTATTTACTCAAAGTAAAATGACATTAAAATGGATGAAAGACAACAATGCATATTTTAACAAAAACTTTTATTTCACAATGGATATTTTCTTTTTTTGGTATTTACAAAGAGTTTAGATTGTTTTTATTTTTAACTACATTTAAAAACATGTTTAGAAAATGAACACACTTAACATGGGGCAAATAGGGCAAATAAACATGGAATTTCCATAGAATAATAAATAATACATTTTATTTAAGGACGCCTTTCAAAACACTCAAGGACATCTTACATTACAAATGCAAAGAAACATAATATAAATACATTTGACTAAAACAGGAGCATGCATTACACATAAAAAAATAAATGTGTTAAGAGTAAAGTAAAGGAGACTGGGCAGATATTTCAAATAAGAATGTGTTTGTTGTGGTCAGATAAGGGGAAGTCAGTAATATTGGCAGGGTAAAATAGTTATAAAACAATCAGAGGTTGTTAAATATTATTTATTTAACAGTTTTATTCATGTTGACTTCAATTTAAATGCACATTTTAACATAATAATATAATATAATTATTTATTAAATTAATGTTGAGAGAGAGACACTTGATTCATTTAAGAAAAGCCCCTTCCCCCACCGCATGTGTTGTGCGTCTATAGTAGGCCTACCACAATGGTATGGCTTTTTGAGGTTACGGCAAAGACTATATTTTTCCCTGTAACAAAAATCTAACAAATTGACCAAAGATATTTGTTCACATGATAAAGCAGATCTTTAATGTTCCAAGTGCTAGAAAATGTTGGTTCGGACAAGACGGCAGCAAACTACACAGTAAAGTTCATGTTCACTTGAATAAACAATCTTACAACAGACTTACCAAATAAATCTAAAACGTCGTATAAACGAAGAAACGTTACATGCGAAATACGAACTGCTGCCACGTGATTCCGCTGTGCAGTTGCCAGTTTGGAAAAAGTAGTTCTTACGAAATCTGAATGAACATGTTTTCCCTGTGTGTTGACGGTTGTATAATTTCTTCATTAAAATTAATTTATGCCAAAAGAGTCTACATATTCCATTCAACAGTTTTATTGAAACATCTATATTTGTAGCAATTTCTCGTGTTTCTCACGACCCGTTTTTAACTGTTAAAAAAAGTAGGACCACGAATGGCAGACGAGATTTCAATACGTTTTCAACGTCCACGGACAGCCATTGCTTACTGGGTGTGGTATAGCAGTTCATTAGCACTGTTATAGGTAGCAGTTCATTAGCACTGGTATAGCTATCAGTTCATTAGCACAGGTATAGGTAGCAGATCATTAGCACTGGTATAGGCAACAGTTCATTAGCACTAGTATAGGTAGCAGTTCATTGACACTAGTACAGCATAGGTAGCAGTTCATTAACACTGGTACAGTATAGACAACAGTTCATTAGCACTGGTATAGACAACAGTTCATTAACACTGGTACAGTATAGACAACAGTTCATTAGCACTGGTATAGACAACAGTTCGTTAACACTGGTACAGTATAGGCAACAGTACATTAGCACAGTAGAATGTCATTTGGATTTGTCAAAATGTTCCAGATTTTGGATGTGGCTCTGGCGGGGTGGACAGAACACAACCATCTTATCACGTGTTTTCACAGCTGACCGCTCTCTTCGTTTCTTCACCCCCACTATGGTTTCTCAGGCTGCATTTGGATTCCATTCCTTACACATAAGAACAGAGACATCCATCTTGAGGATGACATCTGTGGTGAAATTTTCAATAACCTAATATTCGTTTGACACATGCGGGTCCAGGAAAAGGGGTAATAATGGTGGGGAATAGGGGATTATGACTTATAAAAAATGCTAAAGCCCACACGAGAGGCGGCCGGCTGCACATAAAGTTCAGATTTTTGTAATATAAGATAATGTGGTTTGTGGTCCTCCAGTGGCTGGACAATAATCCACTTCATGACACATTCAAATTCACATATGTAACACGTTTCTACCAAGGCCATAGGTGACATATAATATCATTAGCCTGTAGTTAACACGAGAAACCTTAGAAGAAGTAAGTGGCAAGTTTACTTTCCTCTCAAGAAAACACTGGCCAAGCCAAAAGTAACAACACATTTTACATTGTAGGAACACGTGTCACTCGCTGAAATGCTTATGTCAGGCTCACTGCCATGGTTACAGAGCACACTGAATTTCTCCAGGACACACTAACTATCAAGTTTTATGGCAGTCTGAAAGCCATGATTTAGGTATTAATCTACCTTAATTAACAGTTTCCCTTTTATTCTATCTTTAACTCTACTAAAAGCCTCAACCTTTCACACTGCCAGACTACAGCTATTTTTATAGTCTTTTAACCTGATACATAGGTGCGATTCCTATCAGCTATGATCCATGGGGTGTGGATGATGTGCATAGAGGAGGCCCATCCGTCAGTTAATCTAAAAGAAAATAGTGTCAGATATCTCTCTCTTTCTTCAAGACAAACCAAAGCGACTGAGAAGGTGTGTGTGCGTGTGTGTGTGTGTGTGTGTGTGTGTGGGGGGGGGGGGGGTGCTCAAAGCGTAGAGAAAAATCAGCCTCTCTCAGAGATGGAGAGGGTGGTTTAGAGATGGGATTAAGCCACTCCCTTGCTGTGGAACCTGCTTTCATAAAGGTACATCATATTAACTTCAACTTCACACTTTCATAGATATATCATCATCTGCCTCCCACCAAAGCCTGGCTGTTACTGTATGTCTGAGTATTCTGTCTCAAACAAGATTAATGCTTACACCACTGGTGTGTGAGGACACAGTGACAGTAAGCTGACAGTGACTATGTGAAGCTTACTCGCAATTCAATATCATGTTTAATGTGTGAACTCATGTTGAGTTTATTCCATAATGCCATTCATTTCTGAACCAGCTTTTGTAAAATATATTGTATATAAACAAATAATATAACAAGTAATTTAGGGTTTGGAATAAGCACTGTGCTGTGTCATTATAATATTAATTTCAAAACAGTAATCATTGGAAACCCAATCAAGTTAATATTAAGCACACTTTAGAGTCAACTCAGATATACTCAATAATAATATGCAATGTAATGAGTCATTACATTGCATATTGTCATTACTAATGACATGAAAAAATTATCATTAACCATGAATAATAAATAGGTGATGGTATTTAGTTTGAATGTTGCTCCTAAATAGAAAAAGAACACTTTGTATGATGCAAAAAGCAGAAATCCAAGGTAATGCATAGAGGGATGGGCTTTCATGTCAAGTCAGTGTCATCGAGAAAGATTAGCACTGCTGTGAGCATGTTTGACTAGTCAGCTCACTGCCTGGGGAGAGTCCCCGGGCAAATCTATACTCCAGGTTCAGGGCTGCCTTCAGAATGCAGCCACGGAAATGATTACTGATGCTCAGCTGAAAGGCACAAAGCGGCCCGTTGGCTGGCTCTGAAAGTTTCAAAGTGAAACCAGTACATCTTGTGTCTGTGTTAATTGATCACAGGAACATTATCTGGCCTGTTCGAGGCTTAATTTGCCCTCAGAATCAACGACTGTAAGCTTTTGTTTGAGGGGAAAACGTATCACTGCAGCTTAATCATTCCAAGCAGGTGCGAGTGCAAGAAGAATTTTTCTTTCGTCATTTAGTCCTCTTGTACAGATTGACATTTTGTAACATGTATCCTTACACAAGCTATTTTCTTGTGGCCTTATTCCATCTAGGCAACAAACAAACTTAAAGGTAAACAATGAAATAATGTACATGAAATTGTATCCGCAGGGGGGGTTGTGTCTTGCAATGAGTATTTGTCCTAAACAGAAAATATAGGACTCGTGAGAGGAAATCTGGGTAAAAAGTGAGTACTGTAAACATTATTGGCAAATAAAAAAAAAAAGATCTTGACATGTAATAACCAATGAGACGTATGTTTATGTTTTAAAATAAATGATGGGTCTACAATAGATACTAAGCATATTCTATAAATAAATATATCAAGACATAAAAAGTATTTCAACCATGCCTTCTTTTTCATATTTTTTTCATTCATGCATCAGTGCTTAAGAAGATCAGGAATCCATGAATACATAAATACATAAAAACTTACTGACAACAATGAAACATTTAGATTTTATTTGAGGTGATGCACCTAAAGACGGTCAAAAACCAACACACATTTCCCATTTTCAAAAACTTAGGCTATAGCCTACAAATAATATTCATCATAAATATGTACAGTATGTAGACAATGTTATCGATTGCCAGCTGCACACGTTTCTTAACCTTTCATTATAATTAAACAGATAACATTTTTGTGAAGCAGAATTTTTTTGTTTATGGAATATGCCCGTTTCTGTGGGAAAAAAGCTGATAGTCAAATATTGTAGGCTTAGAAATATCATGTTCTTGCAAAAACTTTGCAATCCAGCATGAACATACTAAGTAAATATTACCTCTAATGAATCGTTGAATTCATGAAGGAAATATTGAATGTGTATTCTCTTTACAACACAAGCAGGCTGCTGGCAAGGAGCTAAATAGTTTTTCAACTAGCACCTCCTAGCTTGATGCTAGATGACATGGCTGGCTTACTCCGGTCGACAACTCACTGTGCATTCCTACTGATAAGGCTGTTATCACCTGCCTGGTGTCTGTGCAATAAGGGTGATTAGAAGACATATAGTACAAACACTTCCATTTTGACTTCAGAAACCTTACCTCCACCATTTTGTAGCACAACAAATCTATCATAGCCAGGGATCAGCCGAGGGAAATGTGTATTTCATTTCAGTTGGTGTCCCCATTCTTAATGGGTAGCCATCCAGAGAGAATGAAATGATTGATTTTTGTCATCCTGAATCAGGATAAATGAATGGAAGCTAAATCTTTCCAAGAGGAGGATGTGTAGGAAGAGTAGAGAGAGAGAGGGATGGAGGGACACAAGGATTAGTTTTTTCCCACGTCTGGCTGTATGGAAACTCAGCAAAGCTGTCTGGTACCAACTGGCGACAAAAAGTACAAAATCAAATAGTGTGTATGGTTACGCATGTGTGTGTATGCATGCATTCTAGTGAGCATGTGGGGCAGATGTAGTTATAGTTTGCTTCTAAGGTTACCTAATGAAATATTGATGGGATATATGGGAAGCTGGGGGGTTAGGTTGGCCAGGGGGCATGGAGGTGGACGGTTGTGTGTGTGAGGTGGTGTTGGAACTGGAACTGCTGTTTGTTGTAGCTTGGGACATTTCTGTCATGCCGGATCCCTCCAAGACAGGCTTTCTCCCCTAATTGAATATGACTTTGAATGAGTCCATATCACAGCCAGTAAAAAATAAATAAACTCACCACACTGAAACGTGGGACGGCTCTGAGGCGAGGGAAGGGGAGCAGAGGTGACAATATAATAAACAGCTGAACTGTTTAAAATGCAATATAATTAATATATAACATCACCTGTCAATGGTGTCTATAGTATTGTTTTTTGTTTTTTTTTGTGACAGAACAATACGCTCAATATACACATAACATTATGCTACTGAGGCCATTATAATGTTTGACTGATGTTATAAGTGAAAGTGTGACTGCTAATAGACTGAGATGTCATATTCAGATTCTTTTCATGTTCAGAGGCAGCTTAACAGTTTTCTTGGGACAGTGAACTGTGTGACAGTTATGTGCTACAATACAGAAGGGCTGCTACATAATTACCTACGTCTGACATCATTTAGTTTCTACGTTAGCCACAGAACCAGGAGTAGAGGTCTTTTAATAATTCTTAAGAGTCACATTGTTAAATCTGAGAACACTGGGCGACTTTGCAGAGGCAGGCTTTGGCCTCTCACTGTATAAAGCTTAAAAGGCAATAAATATTCCTACTAATGATATCTTAAACAGCATCACGAGAAAAGGTATCTGAAGGCCAAAGTGAAGGTCATTTCATTCTAACAATATGTGAGGCTAATGGTTTTTAAATCTTTGCAAGATGTGTGCCTGAACAAAACCTACTTAGTACATGAATAGACATACCACTTGTTTCCTCATCTGCTAAATGAGACTCGTTTCATAGTGTACAGTATGTGTACTTAGATGACAGGTACTTGATTCCAGACGTGTCTAACCAGTTGGATAAATTAGGGTCTATGTGTCAGTAGTTTATGACTTAAACAGGAGTTGGGAATCATTTATACAGCTTTTATGAGTTCAGCTTAAGGCTATTTAGATATATTAGTATACTGGAAGTTCTGGCCATGCAGTATATCTCCTCCAATGCAATTTATTTAGTATTTTTATTGAGCCATAAAATATTCTGAATTACATCCAAAATAATTACATAGAACATCATGTTCATTTGCCAAAGTAAATGAGGCTCATTCTTGCAAAATTTGCACATCATGTTTTGTTTTGTTTTTTTTGTTTTTTTTGGCATCCACAAATGGCAAAAAAGTAATTTCGGTCCTCATCTTTATGTTAAATGTATCTAAATGTGCCAGGCTGTGCAAAATAAGGTCTATAGGGAATGAGGGGTAGTCATTTTGAGTAGTGAGCTGTTTGGAATAATGCAATTAAAATATGATAGTACAAAGATTGTTCATTTTACATTTGAGGATGGTCCTCTATTGCAGCAAGCCAATAGCACATCTTTTCACAAATATACACTTCTAACTTCTTAAGTGTCTCACCTCTCTCATGCATACAAACCGAGAGGGAATCCAAATAAACAGAACATTAAAAGGTTTATATGTGTTGAGGCTGTTATCAGACGTGCAAAACGTATTCAACCACAGCAAACACTATGTTTTCTCCCTGCTATCTCCCTGCTAACATGATGGGGGCTAGTCGGCACTAATCTTGTAAAGTCAACCTTTTAAAAGGAGAGGCGGCAGACAGTGTTGTGAGAAAGAGAGACAGGCTATGTAGACGTTTGTATCCACACTAGGAGTTTGCCCTGTCCATATCCAATGTAAGGTTATAGGAATATCATAATCCATCCTCTGAGCTCCTTCAGCGCGGAAGATGATGACTAAATTTCCAGTGTCTTATCACACACTCCCAGGCTGGGACTAGTACAAGGGCTTCTGAGAGAGGAACCGAGCATGAAAAGTGCTGTGGATGAGATGATCAGATTAGTGGGGGCTATTGGATTGGTTTGTGCTGGTTGCAATCGGAGTAAAGCAGGCGTTGTTCAAAATGCGCATGGGGATGCAAAGCCTCCACCGATCCTTTTACCATCAACCCCCCGTCCACTCAATACCCCCCCCTTTCCCCTCCACCACCACCAATCTGACCGCCCCGCCGCTTACAAAAAAACAACAACAAACAAACAAATAAATAGTGGGTTCTTTGGGTTTCTGCACTATAGGGTAATGTAGGGTGTTAGAGGTAAGTGGGGCGTTGAGTAGGGGAAGCAAATGTAACACTTCAAGGGATTGTATGCCGAGAGGAAGGGGGTTATCAGGTGGGTGGATGCTGGACTGCTTCACGCGGTGAGACAAGTGGGCTTGACTGGCAGCACTCAGTGGGATGCTCGCTGGGTTAGCGTAGACGGCTGCAAGCGAGGCAGAGACACGGTGCTGGCAGACATCTCACACGCCCCCCCTGAGGTGCATGCAACCTCCCCACTCCCCTTCCCGTCATGTAACCCATGTGTGGGCCTCGGCTGGGGAGGAGTCATGAGGCAAACCCTGCATGTGTGTCCAAAGAACAGGACTGGAATGGTGGTTTGGGGGAAAGAGTGTGTGCGTGTGTGGGATGGGGGCGCGGTGTGAGTGAAAAAGAGCTGATGTAAGGATGAGCCATCCCAAAAGTGTGTCATTGTTCAATTAGAAACGAAAGAGAACCACGTAAAGGGGAATTCCGTACAGAAAATATCCCTTTGACGTTCCTATGGCAGTATCAATCACTGTAATGACTCTCGGATAGATTCCTAATGATGATGTAGTAAATACTACACCATTCTGATGAATGGGGGGCCTTCTGAAAGGGAATTATGGCTGTACCCATGAGACTACATCCATTTGGAGAGCTTATTGTAGTACTGCAGTGAAAGGTAGGTTTAAATCCAGGAGCACATACCTAAACTTCAAAAAATGCCAAGGTGTATATTATTACTCCATTTAGCTTGTTAAGTTTAATAACAACTTATTGTCGATCTGCAACTTGCACCAGTCTTTTAAAGAATAACACATTAGATATAAACATATGATAAAATGCAGATGAATGGATAATGTCGCCGCTTCATTTATAGTGCTCGCTATAGCTCGTTCACTAGCTCCAGTGATGGCGTCTGCTGTTTGCCACGTTTCATTTCGTTAAGTGATGCACACTGATATCGATACCAGTCCGTGCCACTTACCTTGAATGCCTCATTTGGACAGTAGACCAAGATGAAACTCTGCTTATACTGTATGACACAGTACAGCGATGCACTTTGTGCCCCTCTATAGAGCGAGAGAGTCACTGAGTCAGCTCGGAGAGACCATGTCGATAAGGTAATGGCACAGATCAATAGCGAAGGTTTGGGCCAGATCTTAATTAAAGAAACAACTGCTGATACAAATTATGTTTTCAATGTATTGATATAGGGAAGCGTTAGGGGGAGGGTGTAGGCTCGGTGTATAGGAGCGGCTGATCAATGTACTTAACATTAGCCTTTTCATCATCTACCAAGATCACTTCATTCTCTTTATCTTCCTTTCGCTCTATCACTCTATCGTTCTGTCTTGTTCCAAACACCTCTACAGAGCTGTCTGAGCCAATCAAAGCCCCTGCGCCCACCTTGCAAGGTGAATGGGAGCACCTACAAGGTTGTGCTTTTATGTGTCTCAACTTCCTGTGGTCATTGCGTGTTAGAGAAGCAAAAATAAATCAAAGATGCTTTTAAGAGCAACAACAGGATTCTGGCTTCAAGAGCATGAAAATCAATTGCCTTTCAGACAGTACATGAAATACAGTCTTTCAATTACACAATGCTAATCTTTGGAAAAAGAAAAGTCTCCTCAGCGTACAGGTTAATGATGTCAAATCACTGAAAAGGGATTTGCGGATTACCCACATGGAATTTTATCTTTCCTTTGTGACGTTCCCTTGTGTATTGTTCTTTGGAAGAACACATCGAAAGGAGGAGCTTGTCATTACTTACAAAAATGAGCAAAAACAAACCCTTGCACAGTAAATTCCTTATGCAGAAACCAAGACAAGCTAGTGTCTGTTATCTCCAAGCAACCCTAAGGAAACAAGCCTTCAGATGCTGCAGTCTCTTGTGAATGGTAAAACAATAATTATTAAGAGGGGAGCTGAATTGATGGATCCCATTAAAGCTAACACAAAGTCTCCAGAGGCCTTGCAGCACAAACAGTCCAAAGTCAATAGTGTGATTCCCCAGGTATTCCTGACCAGGACCCAGTTTAAAGAGACATCAATCTGGCATGTCAGTTCCCAGCTAATGAAGCTTTGGCAGATCAATATTCAGGATACTACTACTACTTTAAATGAAGTGCTAATGCTTGTAGAGCCCTCACCCTCACGATATGTAGCACTGTAGATACAGAAGATGCACCTGCTGGATGTGGTATTTACAATATTACTGTAAGACAGTACATTAGAGGCAAACTATGTGTATGATCCAGATATGTTTTGGTTTCGTGGGGAAACACATATGTTTTATTTATTTTAGGGGAGGAGCAGGTTAAAGTGGTGTTGTTTGTTTCCATGTGAAATATAGGCTGTGCAGCCCTTTGAGACTGCAATGTGATTAAGAGCTATATAAATAAACTCGACTTGGCTTGACTTGACTAGACCAATGTAAACTATTTCCATTTGGGGTCATTTTGCCAGTCTAGACATTCTTGCTAGCCGTCATATAGAAAATATAAATGTATTCATCATACAATTCAGGGAAATGCAAATATTATACTGTATAGAGTGTGTACTGTGTGTACCATTGTATGTTGAGCATGTTATTTTATACTGCTGTTGGATTCCATTTACTTACAGTACACAAACTGAATAGAATATTGTTCAAGCTCAGTTATTAACCATAGTCCTATTTCAACTACTTCCACCATTTTTGTATGCATTAACTGTTAATGCTCCTGAAAGTTTTATCACTCTTCATTCCATTATCCTAATGCATTTTCATGCAAAGCTCCTTAAATCATGCATTATGGCTTTGTGCTATGTAAAACAGACAAAGGATAATATTATTTTCATGAATAACAGTGGCATTTGTATGAACCCATTTGAGGTCAAACTGAGGGAAGTTTAATCTTCAATATTACATGCAATACAAAAAAATATATATTTAATTAATTTGTCCATAATGAAGCACATACAGTATTATCGTATTATAATATATATAAGATGCATTGTTTGTGTTTATTTTGCAATAGGCCAACATATGTCGGAATGGTCTCAGAACATTTGTGTCTGCTTACAAAATGAAGATGTCAAACAAACAATACTTTCACATTTCACATTTTAGCTACAAAAAATGTCAATAAAAAGACAATAATAAAATTAAAGCTTTTCTAACCTTATTGAAATCAAATGCCCAGTGCACAAAAGCATTGAATGAAATGTATCTGAATTATTACCAACTAGTAAGACAGCTACTGCACTAATGGTAGAGAATTTAACTGACACCATAATACCAATGTAATCTCAACTCTCACACTGCCTTCTTCTCAGAGGCAAGGAATTAGTATTACCACATCAAAAGCTTCCTTTTAAACAGTTATAACATATATAATTTTAACAGGCATTGGAAGTGATTATTCAAAATCGCTATTTGCCTGTGTGTAATATGGTATCGTAGTCGAGACAACTTCATTTCCAACTAAATTGCTGTCTGTCACCAGAATAAGTAAATTTGCCAGTGTTTTATCAGCATCATTGTGTCAAGTTGGGTGGATACATCAAACAGTCAATCTGATCAACAGGAAATGAACACACAGTGAATAATGCAGTGAGCGAAGGGGAATGGGGATTGGTCAGTTGATGTGCCGAATGCAAATTTCCTCCAGGAATCTATTCTTTTTCTGCTTTATAAAGGTATGGGGGGGATACCTCATCTCCCCATTAAATGCTTTGCTTATCATTGTAACGGCACACATTTTTATTACTTTTTACCTCAGCGGGCATATTGAGTTAAATGTAAATTTTGGTTTTAATAAATTGGAAGGCCAGTTTCTGGCCAAACCCCTCACTACCAGGGAATTTATGTAGTCTCTTTTGTATTTGTGTTTTTAAAATATTTTGATGTAAACAATATTTTGAGGAAACTTGCAGTGAAAACATGCACAGGCAAATTTCAGGATCATGGTGGTATGCAGCTGGAAACACAGTGTAGCTATAACCAGTAAACTAGCGCGTCACTACAACTGTGAGTACAATTAAATATGTTATTGGTACAATAGACGTGGACATTAGTGTACACTATAGAGAGAAATGTTCAGTTAGAAAGTATGAATTGTCAAATTGACCAAATATTTACAAATTAAATGAGACAACTTGAAACTTGAAATTCTACTGAGAGTTTGTTAGAAAGAACAAATTATCCATATATATA
>JAODUE010000008.1:1732267-1742308 GCA_027564755.1 Amblyopsis hoosieri
TGTTTCTCTCTCTCTCTCTCTCTCTCTCTCTCTCTCTCTCTCTCTCTCTCTCTCTCTCTCTCTCTCTCTCTCTCTCTTGGCATTGTGTTACTGAAATATGACGGCTCCATTTTTATCCTGTCACAATGACAACTGATGGGCTTATTTTCCTTGCGGCCCCGGGGGATGATGAAATAGTAAGCAAACATTCTTTTCTCAGGAGGAGAAGGGATGCTCCATCATACTGGCTTGGCTGCTGCCGCCGCCACCGCTTGTGTTGTGTTGGCGACAGCGGGAGGTTATAGGACACAATGCGCCAGGCCCGCTCCTCTCAACGCCTAGAAGGCCCATGTACAATGCACCGTCACTGCGCCGGCTTTGTGATGCCTGATGCACTCTTGACTTCATAAGGAGTAGTTCGTCTCGTGCATGTGACCCGTTTTTCGCTGCAGTTTCTACACTTTAATGTGAGTGTGTTTATTTCATGCGTGTTGGCGTTTGAGGTCCTACCACCTACACATATAGCATAGCTTAATAGCATAACATGTGCATATTTAACTAATCTCTACCTAAAACCATACAGCATACGTTGACACCCGCTGACAGGACATGCCGGCCAACTATGCAGCGCACAGCTCGTGTAAATACATTGCATATTTATTAATGTTGCTACTTTGCAAACTCCCAGTAAATGACGCGTGTGCCAGTTCCCTGTGTCATATGGCGAAGCCCAGCCCACCTTGTAGAGTGACACCCAAGAACCCATTATTTACACCGAGCATCACTACTTCAGCCGGGGAAGGGCAATGCGAACGAAGGCACCAGGACAAGGTTACGACATTTTACACTAGGTCAAAATAATGCTGCCGTGCTGCTCTTGCTGCTTGGCAACACACTATTCATCTCATTTGAATAATGTGCCATATTGATGGACATTAACTCGGTGAATGAGGCTGCAGGCACCTTAGGGGGCTGAGCTGTCAGCCCTTATTTTCCCCACCAATTGTTAAGCAGCTGTAGGGAGCAGTGGCGGCAATAAATGTGATAAGAGCACTCCTCAAAACCCAGCCGGCCCCTCTCCAGAGTAAACAGCATTAAGGCCCAGTTTATCACCACGCTAACTAGATTCAGACGGAGAGGTACAATGGGAGCTTGCGCGGCTACGCGAATGACAACAACCAAACAGTACGGCATCTCTCTTTGTGTGTGCGCGCACGAGTCTTTGCCTTTATTGGTATTCAAAAGCAATACACACAATCATAATCCTCATTACTTCACAGTCTGCGGAACACCCACCCTGGCGTCTTGTTGGGTCGCAGGGAGTGTGTGTGTGTGTGTAGAAGAAGGAGGGGAGGGGGTTGTCTCCTCACTGTGAAGAGGAATGACAGTGTAATGTGATTTGCAGGCGATCGCTTTGGCTCAATTTAATTAAGTCCCCAATAATCCATGATGAATGCACACCTACGCCAGTCATTATGATTTGAAAAGCAAATCTGGGCTAATCGCATCACTGTGCCATGGTGGGAACACAGCCTTTAATAGATCTAATGATTCATTTAGCAGTTTATGTCACCATGCGTGATGCCTCCTCTGTCTGTTCGCTGCTAATGGCTTGAGTCGTGAGAGACTCAAGCTTCCTCTTTCTCAGCGACAACTACGTATATACCAAACACATTAAATACCGGTTATAAGAAATGTACTCCTGGAATATTATGTATTATTACCCAAAATAAAGATAAAGCAAATATAATAAGCACACTAAATATTTAAATTGCAGACATTAAGCGAGTATGTTTTTATGTATGTATCACTTTGTTTTTGCTATAATATTCTATTAATTAATAATAGGGGTGAAAAAGACAGCGGCAGCAGTCATCAGACACTCGGTCACTATACTTTGATTGACAGTGTCATATTTGTAAGAGGGTTATGAACCACAAAACAAGGGTTAAAGGGAAATTGACCCGACAGTTGACGGGTGACTGATACATTGAGCTGGAGGTCTTTAATCTTACTGCTGAGCTTACATGAAGCTTATATAACAAATTACAATGCCTACAGGGTAATACATCACCTGATGGATCTCCTTCTGCAATTGTTTTTTTTCCCCCTCTCCTTCTCCTTTTCTGCCCATGAGAGACGTAGTATATTCACTGGAATATAGGTTACAGGTACTGTGTTCGCTCAATATGATCAAGATGGATGGCGTGTCGGTGAATGAACTATTTACAGTTACGAAATTGTGAAGCAGTTGGGAGAGGTGTTAGATTACCTTTTAAAAAAGGTTATCAGCACAATGACCAACAAAGACACTGACATACGTGCATGGGAGGATTGGGGGCACACAGATGTGGCATTGTCAAGTTCCATAATGCCCCCTGCCCCCCATAACATGCAACATATAGTTTTGTCATTTGTTGATTGTTTCTTATTCACATATATATTTTGTTTTTGTCATCATCCAAATAAATATATTGTATTATAGTGTATATGTGCAAAATGTACAACTTGTAATGGTTTCTTGTCACATGTGCATGGCTCATGGGGAATTCAATTCATACACTCTCTGTTGCTGACTCAACAATAGCGTCACCAGTTGTATCTAACATTGTCATGACATCACTAGCTACTCTGCTTTCATTTCTTTAATGACCTCATTTGATACAGCTATCAAAATATGAGGCCATACAGTATAAGCTCCAGCAAAGCTCGAACACCGTCATTTCCCTTTCTGAATCCCAAGCATAAGACAGTAAGATGTATTCTTTTGATATTAGAGACCTTGTCTGCTTTAAACCATGTCCTGGCTGCACCTGGTTGAATGATAAAAAGTACGAGTTCCCAGATAAGCCTTGGAGTAGAACAACACTGTCCAGGTGCAGATGGTTTGGTGAGGTAAAAGGCCCATCTTGGTATGCAGAAGGAGACAGATCTAGCTGATAGTACTGCAGAAGGGATTTTGCTTCAGATGTATTCTGCTCTTCTGATCTCTTTAGACTAGTGTAAAGGTCAGAGGTCAATGTAAGTGCTCACAACTCTCGGGTTAAAGATATAATGTCACAAACAATGTGCTTTTCTGAAATATAACAAAGCGATCCACTAGAATAGAAAAACAAACACATAACATACAGTATGGTTAACAGCATATTAGCTCACAGCAATTGCTCTACTTTAGGCAGGTGATATCACAGCATGTACGACTCAAGTACCTATTTAGCTGACCGTATGTAAAGGGCTCAGGCGTGGAGGTGTATTGTCAAAGCCCCTATTGGTAGAGTTTCTAATTCAGGATCATAACCTCCATGCAGTAATTGCTGTTTTGTTTCTTCCTTAAGAGACATCTTAGCGCTCCCTTTCACCAGCCAAATAAGGGCTGATAAGTCTTCAGCTTTTCTGGCGGGCTGACTAATCATGCATCACCCGTAGCAAATCCAAAGTGCCACTTAAATTGGATGAGAGTGGCTTATTGAATTTCCATATCCCTGGGACTCCACTAATCAATTTAGAGTTATTAGCTACTGAATCAGTTTATATAGAATAAGATATTATGGGATACACTGTGGCATTAACAAAATAACTTGCTTACACTTCAGCACACATGGTTTGTGTATGCAGGAAGAAATGTCATTTCCTGGTGTGAAAATCAGTGCTTTCTGAAAGCTTACAATATAGTCCATACACATATAGCTAATTATGTTATGTGAAACCTGTTATTGTTTGAAGCCACTAGAACTGGGGTCAAAATGCTTGTTTAGCAAAATATATATTGCCCACTACGCATAGGCTGCTATGCATGTTCATTATTTAAGTGTTGAGGTTAAATGTACACTCCTCATATTTTGTCTGGAATCTTCTTTACCTCTCTACTATCATCTGTTTCATAACCTATACCATGAACTGGGGTGCTGTATATTTGTTGAGGAGTCCTTCTTTAATAAATCGTACGCATCTAAAAGTCTCAAATACACGCTAACGCAACATGCTGATTAGCAATTCAAATATTTAAAAGGGCAGATTTAAACAATACGATCCATAGTAGATACATATAGGCGAGCTCTGCTGCGTGTGGGTTATAAGATGGATGTGGCCTGTTACAGATGAGGAGAGCATAAATGTGCTCGCCACGTGCCTGTCTGCTCCTCTTCCTGGCATTCCGGTCATTCAAGGGTAACAATATGTCAAGCGGATGACACAATCGCTCTCGCACCTCTTTCATACTGGGCTTTGCTCTCTAAAGGACGTATTGCTGGATGAATACCACTAGCGCAGCACTAGAACATTGGCTAGCATCTTGACTTTGCTGAGATACTGTATTTTTAGTTTCCAGATTTATGGGGTGTTCCCCATATATCTGTTTATCTGGGGAGCAGACGTGTGGGTTTGCATGTGTCTCTAGATTTAGCAAATGTACCACAAGGATTTGATTAAATAATAATGTATTATTTGTTCACCACAGAGGACCTACTGTATATTATTTTGTGATGTTTACAATGATAATAGAAAGCATAATTCAATTACTTAAGGCTAATGCATAAGCATACATTTTGTATATTGTTTAACAATAGCGTTTTGCTCTGCGGACAAAGGCCCACATCTCTTGAAACCAAATCTGCCTCCCACCCAAGCGCATGGATGCCCGGGACCATCTCTCTTACCCCTGTCTCTCAACAGCTTTTGAGAGGCCTAAGTATAAAATAGCATGGTGCACTAACAGTATCTGTCCATTGCAGGATACATACAGAGCGAACGTGGGGAGGCTCAGGTAAGAACTTGCATCAATCTGTCATTCGCTTCCCTCGGGGCGATAAGAGAAATTCCAACAGAGAGATAACGCTGGACATTCAACTTAATTCCGAAGGAAGAACTTTTCATCAGCAGGTCACATATTAGCTTTCAGAACCACGGAATGTTGTGAGTTTCATTCCACCCCCAAACCACCATTATTTCGCCTTGCACCAAACAGCAAAGGCACAAGGAAAACATTATAACACCAAAGTACTTCAAAGTATGTGTTTTTTTTTACCGGAGTTATATACATTCAATCTCTATTTTGTGTGATCTGTAATAAAAAAAAGTAATTAAAAAAGATGTGTTTGATGACTATGCCCTTCATTGTATCTGCTATTTGTTGTTCTCAAATATTTCCATCAGGGCAACATTTATTAGAGGTCAACCAATGGAATATTCAGGCCCTTTTGGCATAACTGGGTTTAGCAATATGTTTGGATATTACGAGATAACATAATGTTTTTGTTGTCTTTTATAGTTGAAAAAAGGAAAGCTATGCAATTGTATAGGTTTTGATAGCTAGGTTGTAGGTTCTTGATTAGCCAAACCCAGTTTGCAGTAAATACTAATCATACAATATGTAGCACATAGTGTTATTGTTGTTTTTTTCACACTTTTCTATATTATATTTGTATTATTCATGTTCATTTTCATCACACATTAAACTGAATCACTTATATATTACAACACATTTTCTAAATTGGTTTACATAAATATACTGTGTTGACAGCATCTAACTTCTTTAGGGTAAAATGTACAAATACCGTCCACAAAAAGAAATCTAACATTGTGATGCTGAAGACAAGCTGCTCCATACAGACAACTGATTAGCTTTGAATTGTGGCGATAGCCCTTACACAGCTGGGTTGGTGTGTAAATGCTAGTATAGCTGTTTTTTAGAAGGATCGTACAGATCAATAAGACATGGCACATTTAGGAGACCCCTACACCATACCCTGGGACAGAACAGGCCAGGATGCCGTCCCAAACAACCCCCCACCCATTTCTTTCACTGATTGGAAGGGGGTTGGGGAATAGCTCATACCCTTGTTCAAGTGTATGAACCGAGGGGATCTTTCATTGTAAACCTGCATTACTTTCTTCTCTGTTTTTAACAGAGGATGTTTATAGTAAGTCAAGGACAAAATAGATTTAGAATTCTATAGTTAAAATTTGTTTTCATGTAGGACTTAACAATCAAGATGTCCTCTAGCAGAGAAACTTATAGGCGTGTGCTGTTGTAAGATAAGCCTCCTAAAAAAGAACAATGAATATGATTTATAAATATATCGTTATAGTTCAAGATTTACATTCATCTCAATATTGATTATATAATACCAATTATACAATACCAATGATACATTATACATGCAATTAAACAATGGAGACACTGAAGTATATAGGAATAGTATATAAAGCTAAACTGTTAATTGCTTAAACGTGAAAAGTATTTTGACATGACTTCACAATGTTTGCGTCATAATTGAAAATTATTAGAAACTGTTAGCCAATTATTCTGTATCAGTTAAGGTAAATATTTTCATGTTTTTTACTTGGATGACAGTATTTCCAATAATCACTGGGATAAACATTCTGGTTATAAAAACAATGACCTGTGCAGTTTGATAAAAGCACAAAAGGCTAAGAACAATTACAAGCTTTTATGGCTTGTAAGAGTTCCTAGGAATAAAATGTGACAGCAAGGTCATGAATTTTCATTGTGTATCAGCTCTGCCACAGAGACCACTAATATATTTTGTTATCTTTTCAGCAGTGTTAAAAACAGCTGTTTTTGGACCCTAGGAGATAATTCAAGAGCTTTTTTTTTTTTTTTTTTTGTATGTGGGCCTGTAGGGAGACAATGGAGACCCATCGATTGGAAGGGGGCTCGACATCTTGGCTGCTTGTCACTTGAATAAAAAGGCCATCACTCCTTTAGCTTTGGTTTAATGTACACCACAAGAGTGAATTAGCACGTATACTTCCTGCCCCATCAACCGAGGTCTTTTTTCTTTTCATGCTTTCTTTATCTTTTTCTTTAGTTTGTCCTATAATCATCGCAATCTTTTCCACATTACCGGCCTGCGTTTGTGAAACAATGGAGAGAGGCCAATAACTTTTCCTGGGCTGGCAGTTCATGCCAAAGGGAATGAAAAGGGGAAGGGCCACAATGATAAAAGGACGATGGCCTCGGTCAAAGGTCGTCCATTGTGATCTTATTGTCGTTCCTTTTAGTCCTTTTAAGAAAAGGTCCGTATTTCACTACCTCACATTCAGACAGTTCAGACATTTTCTGGTGAAAGGTTTGTTAGAAACAAAAAAAGGCTGTTAACTATGAACAGCGGTAATTGTAGAAGATGCCAAAGGATTTATATAGTACAACTACACTACATAACCTTTGTTTAGAAAACAGTACAACTATCCCAACAATTAAATATATACAAGAAAACTGGTTGATAAATGATACAGTATGATCTGGCACAGGTGACATACTCTACCATAATAGCGCTCTATTTCATATTTGTAGTATTGTCATGTTGCAGGGGCACTGTTGTCTTGTAAAGGACAGCAGTTGCAGCTAATCTATATTAAAATTGCCATTGAGGAAGCTTGTGCAAATGAATGGCAAACGATTGTTCAGATCAAGGGACTCACTGCTGCTCTCTATGTTATGTTGGTTGGAGACGCAGTTATGCATCACAACACCACGCAAGGCCCCCCACTTGGATGTGGATCACAGCTCAGATTTAAGATTACATGCCCCTCACCACCAAACCCCTCTTCATCACCATTTTGATTAATACACCTCCATTTTCTGAGAGATAGTTTTCTTACGAAGAAGAGATCCATTTCGCCCGCAAGATCGAAAAGTTAGCAGCCGCGGCATAATTGATGACCTCCCAGGACAAACGCTCTCATATTTATCACCACCTGACCTTTTTTCCCCGCCCTCATCCATCATAAATTAAAGTTGTACAGCGGTGGCGTGGCCCTCGCTCCTCTCTCAGCACAACCTTTTGTCCAAAGGTCTTCTCCTGCGCTTCATTTGGAGCCGTCCGAGGGAGCAGTTTTTAAAAACCTGCAGTTCAGCACCTCTGCTGTTCAGGGCAGATGGTCATCACTGAAGCATCTGTCAAACTCAGACCCCCTCACTAGTGGCCAACCGGCCTCTGTTCTACACTTCTCTCTATCACTTTATTCATTCTACGTCACCCCGATCGCTGCATTCAATGAATTTCTCCTCAGTATAACCAGGGTCTACATGAATACTGTGGTGACACACTGCAGTCGATAATCACAGCCCTCATTTGAATATAAATCCATAGAAGAGCACATGATCACTGGTACAGCATCAAAACTGACAGCGGTAGAATGTGACCTGAATTAAAGGTCACCTATTATAGATGCATTTCAGATGTCCAGTTGAGTTCTCGAAAAAGACCTGAAACAAACCGTTTAACCAAAACTCCTCCCGTAAAATAAATAAATAAATACACTGTGTAGAACAAGCCAATCAGACTGGGCCCCAGCTGTGACATAATTTCTGGATTAACAAATCATCTTTCCACTCCAAGTCAGAAAACCAATCAAGTAAGAGCATGTTAGAAAAATTTGTGAAAGTATGTCCAAAATTATATGGGGACTTTATGTGGAGTTCAGTTGGGAGATGCTGTCATCAACCTTTAGGCAAGAGTCAATATTACATTTATCATTATGAAGTTCTCTCTCATACTCTGCAACCATCCCCACACCACCCCATACCCCACGCCCCACCTATCCTCCTTCCCGCACACACACACATTTACCATTTAACTAGCGGCACATACTGTATTAATATTGATGAGAGGTGAGGCATAAATGTTAAAACGAACGGGGCCGAACCCTTGTCTTTACCATAGTGATTAACACAAAGCAAAGGAATAATTTATAATTTGCTCTATATGGACTGGAATGGGGGGGAAGGGGGGTTAATTAAGGGCTAATATCAGGCAAGTTATGGATCTATAGTGTCTGGCTTAATGATGAGGAAAATAAGTATTATAATAATAATAATAGTACAGAAAACATGCACTTTAACCATCTTGACAGATGACATGGAGTCATTAGTCTTGAAGAGCTGCTCCACTCTATTGTCGTCATTGCTAACACTTGCTCACTATTTTATCAGCCAAAATAAAGCTAATTTCAATTGCAAATGGTACTACGAATTTGGGTGGGACCATTTACTGTAAAGTCACATTGCACCCTGTAATGTGGGAGCATCACTGCAGTGCTCTCACTGGCTCTGCTACAGTGAGTGAGAGGGCAAGAGAGTCATTCATATGTTTATACATTTCCATTCAGTGCATGACCACCTCGCACTCCCACCAGAGGCAGCCTACAAGTGACCCCTGAAAAGAGGGGGTCAGGGAGTAGGTCGTGCGGAATGGCCCCGGCTGTTGGCTCCGACACTCCCTGACATCTTTAAGTAGATCTCCTTTTAGCCATTTATTTAAGTGTCTGGAGGGGAGAGAGTAGCAGGAATAGGAGGAAACAGAGAGGCCAACGCAAGTGCAAGGATTTCTCCACTGCCGCAGATGAAGTATGGTGTCAGACAGTAAAATCAATAAGGGTTATAGCACATTATTTTTGATGATTTTCTATTTAATGTATATCTTTATAACATACATTTACTGAGATTAACGTTAGTAGTGAGTAATCCTATACATTAATTACTCATTTCAGATAGTTCTGTTATAAATACTTTTGGAATTTTAAATGCATGGCAATACAATGTATATGATGCTTAAATACATTTGTACATTCTTTAAATTAGTAACATATTATGTTAAGTTCCTTGTAGTAGCCTACTACCAAAACTACCAGTGTGGCTGCTACTAGTGTGGCTTCCCATTGACTAATTCTTTCCCAGGCTCCTGCGGTGCTCCTAAACATTGATCTCCCGTTGCTAAATTTGTCACAGTGTTATTGCCGTAGTGAGACTTCTCTAAATCTATGGTAATGGGTGGTGAGAATGAAGTGTTAATGTCTTTATGGATCACTCCAGTTGTTTGTCTGATAACCAAACCCTTTGTTTCAAACAGCTGACTCCTCCCTGTTATTTTCCCACCTTTTTTCCATGGGAGGTGGGTTGGCCTGTGACCCTTTTTCTTGTTTAAATTACAAGCTACGAAGTTTGTTTATTTTATACAACTATAACTACAAAACTAACTATTGTTATATATTGAAACGTCTTCAATGTAGGTATGTGTTGTGTTTTTTTTTAAATTATAT
>JAODUE010000008.1:1745979-1753479 GCA_027564755.1 Amblyopsis hoosieri
GTACAAAGTAATGAGGGCTCTGACCTTTTTTAGGTTTTATGATAAACAAGGCAACATTGGTTTCCAGTGGTGGCCATTGGAAAGCTGCGGATTCAAATATAGCAGGGGACATCATTTAGAAATATTTAATGAAGAAGAGAAGAAGAGTGTAGAAGTACAATTAGTGCAAACAGTAACATTGCTCAAATCACATGACCCTGTTACTATCGCAAAGTCTGGCGTCACAGTCTATTTCTATGTGCATTTTTTTTTTTTTTTTGGAGTGATTGGAATCAAAGATGAACCTGTAGAGGTGATACTGTACATTTATAGTGGAATCTAAAATATTCATAGAATTAGCAAGTTCAACGTGCATCTTCCCTTTGCTTCTTATCTGATATTCATATCCCTTACATCTTCAATAAAGACTATTAATACAGAGCATATGATTAATATGCGCTGATATGATTCACTCTGCTAGGCTTTAAGCCACTGTTCCATTCCAAAGCTATAATGAACTGTACCTGTATGAGTTTGCAGGGGCCTCTTCAATACTCAGTGTTGCATGTTGCATAATAAATTTTTATCTCTGTCGCCACAGCAGTCCATAGATTAGCATTATAGATTCTAATTTGAAGTCTTGTCACTGCCTCCCTTGTCTACAATTGTAAGTGCGAGGGCTGCCATCTGCTTGCAATAATGAGGCTGACAACCCTGGTAAATGTGCTTTTTACTATCATAATGGCTAGCGTATTGATCTTAATGGATGTAGCGTTGTTCTATCAGTCAGAGAGAAACAGTGGGGCATAGTGAGCGACACTGCTCCACATCTAACAGATTAGTTGCTCCTAGGCAACCCCTCATGGCCATTTCATTGATATCATTAAGTCGCCATATGTTTCGCTAATTTATGGCGGTTTTCGAATGCCTCGCATAATAAGACACGCTCACCGTGAACTTCCTTCTGACACGGTGACAAGCCGTAAAGAATTCCTCTCTCCTCTTTCCTCTCCTGCGATTGTGTCTGGTTGCGCTTTGTGTGTGGTAGGCTACTGTGTGTGTGTGTTTTTTGGGGAATTTTTGTTATCTTTTACTGTACAGTAATATGTCCCTAAGAAGTTCTACTTAGTAAACTATTATTATAACAGTAAACTATTATTTTACTTACTGTTATCTATTATTTTACATACTGTTATTTATTTGTTCAAAAACCGTCACAATGCATTGAAATTCTCCAGAAGTTTCAGTGATTAGAGGAACTAGGTCAGAGGTAGCTGCAAACCGTAGTATAGCCTAGATTGCAAAACAATTCTTCAGGAGCCACTAGGGCTACATTGCATGTATCAATGTGTTGACTCCATTTGTAGCAAGCTTGTTTGAAGTGGTGGGAAAAGATTCATCACAAAGTCTCATTTGTGAAGTCATTGACATGGCAATAATGATCCTTTTGCAGTACAGAGTAATGAGGGCTCTGACCTTCAACCCTCGCCAATGAACACATTTTGTTTAGCCCGACACTCTGTGATTTATTTCTGACAATATTACAGCTTCTGAAGTCGTAGAGCCGGACACATTGGACATTCAGTGGGACAATCATTAACTAGGCAGGACACGGTTCACTTTCACCACCATACCACTCTCTGAGGGTGTTTAGAATTCACTCAGCATTGGGATTTCTTCTGCTTTATGGCCAGACACTAATGGGCCCACCAGGACAATAACAACAATGTGGGCTTTGCTGCATTCCAGGCAAAAAGTCAAATTCATATGGACTTACTTCATGTTTCTTTCTGTTTATAGTTCTATAGCAAAAGCTAAATACTTAATCCACAGGGTAATATCCACTAATATCCACTCCACTGGATATCTTACAGTATGCTATGTTGCTCCTTTATCATTTTAAACATTACCGGTATGTATCAGTAGGCTAGTTTGTCACAATTTACTTTGTTTATATTGTATGTATTTAAGAGGCCAGGGAGCATTTCCATAGCCTGTGAATCCACACATCAGCTGTGGTATCCAGCTCGGTGGGTGAGTGTGAAGTGCTTGAGAGGTCCTGCTCCTGACTAATGACCTCACCATTAACCATCCCACAAACTCTTAAAGGCTTTATCGGCTCTTGAGGGTTCACCGCATAGCTCGTGTAACATGGAGACAAGCCTGGCTACAGTGACACAGACAGGATGGGAGAAAGAGAGATAGCTAGCTAGAGAGAGAGAGAGAGAGTGAGTGTGTGTGTGTGAGAGAGATGGAGAGAGAGAGAGCGAGAGAGAGAGAGAGAGAGAGAGAGAGAATAACAAATAAAGATAGATATAAAAAGGAAAATGGTCCTGATAGAGAAATGAAAAGCTAAAAGCTAAAAGAAAAAGCACAGACACAGGGAAAATGGGCTTAGGCTTCTATAAACAAATCAACACATCTATCACTTGAGGCCTCCTGTAACGGCCATTGGGTCAGCCGTGTGTTTGCACCGGCCCCATCAGTCACTCAGGGTCGACAGGCCGGCCATTCCCAACCCACCACAGCCTGCTTTTCCAATCCAGTCAACAAAGCCCAGGCCCTGGCACTGTCTGTTTAGCTAGAGGGGAAATCTGTCAGGAAAAGTAAGACGAATGGGCTGCCCTGATTGACTATTTCCTTAGATACTGAATCAATGGGCTTATTATCACCAGCAATTACAGTACTAATACAAACAGATGCTTGGGGAAAGACATCTGCTTAGAGAGATGAGACAACTAGATTTCCAGTCAATAGAGTGAAGAAAGCTGCGCTATCGTTGGCCCTTAACATAGGTATTTGTATTCATGTGAGACCAGGGCGTAAACACACACCAGTCTTGCATACGCGCGCACACACACACACTGACACAGTGAAACACGGCCACACACAAGCAAACACATGCAGTACTCTTACTGTAAATACACACAGAGACACACACATACACACACACATACTGTAAGCAGACAACGGTGCACATTGATATACCATGTGAATTAGTGAATTATTTTAAAATTATAATCACTAACAAGTGAAGAAAATCTGTATCCTCTTCTGTTTCCAGCAATCAGTTCAGTTCAAAAGAAGAGAATGCCATTACATTGGCTAGACTAGGCAGAATATTTTGATATGATATGTCTAATGTTTGATATGCTTCACTAAAATCCTTTCAACCACTTTCCTGCTCTAAATATTTTAAATATTCATTTGGGGGGAGAGCTGTTACAGTGGCTTTATCCGTCAAAGGGCCTAGATATGGCTCATCACCCAGCACAAAAAGACCCCCCAAAAAAAGGAAAGAAAAGAAAAAGAAATGCAGTCTTCTGGAAGATTCCATTTAGCATACTATTTTAAATTCATATTTTTTACCCACCAAATGCAGGTTTATTGTGCATGTGGCAAATGACCAAGAGTTGAGTATGAATGGTGTGGTGGAGCTATGACAACTGAAAAAGCCTATATCTTCACACCAGCTTTATTGACAGACATTTTTAAAACTAAATGGTTTCAAAACCTTAGTCTAGTATTATAGTCTAATAATAACTCATTGGCTATTAAAATAATTATTTTATTAGTTTGTTTAACTGTGCATTGACATTTAGTTTGTTACCGTGTTTACTTATTTCTTGGTTTTAGCTGCTTAAGTGACCACTTTGTCACTCAACAATAGCCCGCTTAATCCAACAGTGGCAACATATTTGACCAGAAGACCAAACATGGCTGCCATGTCATGTCTTGTTGAAGAAGAATAAATAAAAGGACCTGCTCCGCTTCACTTCCTTATTATGATGTGATTCACTCCACAGACCTCCTCACAGAGCCCCGACAGAGACACAATCATTTTTAACACTTTCCCCTCTCTTCTATTATCTGTCTCTAACAATAGCCCCAGCTCAACACCTCTCCTCCCATGTCTGTGACAGCCAAACCGGTCTATGGGGTTTCAGAGGGGAGTGAGGCATATCATTGGGGCTCAGGCCGGGCAAACAGCAAGAGGGCCCATTCAGTATGGCCACTGATGGACGTGGTGCCACTTGAAGAGGCTATGCCTGGCTTGCCAGTCCCTGACAACCGTCTGTGTTTGCCAGGTGGAGCATTGAGGGGCCGTGCCGTCCCCCTTTGTCACGGTCTGCTCCGTTACCGTTTCCACGCCGCAGGGCCCTCGCTATATACGCCGCCATTGCATGCGCGCTTGCTAGCTCCACGCCTGAGCAGGTAGCCTCAGGAAGTTAGCCGTGCAGAAAGGGGCCATCCCCTTTTCTCTCTTTCTACACCGTTTCTCACATTTAATTATCTGATTTCCTCTCCTCCTGCGGCTGGAAGGAGAAAAGGATGGCTCCTCGCGCCTTGTTGCTGTGGAGAGCACTTGATTGTTCTCACTAAAGCCCACAGTGGGCTGAATGAAAAGGCACCTTCTTGTTTCACATGGCATATTAGACCGTTGCACACAGGCCCGAGTGTTTGTGGGTGCTGGACCTGTGTTCGGAGTCAATGAGGAGAGCATTTCAGCCGTGTCAGCCCGGAGAGAAGGGGAAATCTTCATTTCTTCTGCTGTGGAAATGAGGCCGTTCTTTGCCTTCGTTCTTTCCCCGGCTTTCTACTGACAGTGAACTTTGATACAACTGGACATGCTGCTTAAGTGTCCATAGCAAGACAGACCCTGCAACAGATGCTGGGAAATGTAATTAACCTGAACAAAAGCTGGGAAGAGCAGTATTGTAGTAGCATTAGTACTGTTTTATTTTGAGAGACTGAGTGGTATTTGATTAATACATAGATATTTGTAGAGATAAATGCATACATATGCATTGTTTTCATCGAGCCATACCGTATATTTGTATGCCACTGCAGTGAATAACTCCTCAGTCCTAGTTTCCTGTTCTCATTCTTCCACTTGGCAGGTTTTTTTCATGGCTTTTTCAGGCTCATGCTGTGAGAACTGCCATCCTAAAACAGCAGCAGGCCTATTGAATAGACCGGGGGGGGGGGAATTAACCCTCTACTTATGTGGCGATCGTATTTGAAAATCACCTAATTACGTGATTATGTCATTAGGAACGAGGGCGGGAGGGGTTGTAGGTGCATTTCAAAGCCCCCAGTGAGTCCGTCTGTGAAATAAAAGAAGCGAAAGGACCTTAAAGGTAATGAATCCATTTAACTCCCCAGCTCCAGCTCCACATGCCGGAGCAGACAACACAGCGCTCCCACAAACCTGACCAACGAGGGGAAAGAATGCTAGTAGATTGCTTTACAGGACCGGCCCTTTGAAATATATACATTAATGACAAACCTAGCGTTCTTCTGAAGCACAGGGCGAATGGTTTCCCCATCTCTCTCTCTCTCTCTCTCTCTCTCTCTCTCTCTCTCTCTCTCTCTCTCTGTTTTAGTTAGTTATGTGGCGGCTATTATAGGCTTATAGACTGTACAGAGAACTGGGCATGGTGACAGTACAATGGCTAATACTGTCCTGGTGATTACACAGTCAATGCACATTCCCAGGACATTCTATTGTGTCTGCCAGGCTTGTTAGTTTCAGACCTTCAATGTCTGTAAACCATACAGTCTGATGTTACGAGCCACAGGAACATGAATGTGGATTTATGTTTGTGAATCACACTCAATAATAGACTACATAGTTTTACAATGTGTAACAACAACAACAATAATTATAATAATTATAATTATAATAATAATAATAATTATTATTATTATTATTATTATTATAAAATACAATTGTACATTGAAATTGTTTGCTCTACTATGCATTGTGCTCCCTTGTTCACTTGCGATGTATTTCCTGGTCAAGGAATGGATCTGGTCTTCCAATAACATGCCTAATAGTCAATATTTAATTCTCTAAATGCAACTGGTAGTTGTTTTGTGTTCCTAAGTTATTAACGGACAGTTGATTTATTGATGCTCTGACTACAGAGCAGTGCCCTGTAAGGAAATTAGCCATAAAAGATCTATAATCAAGTACATACAGTTCTACCTCACTACCAGTGATATAATTTATAACAGAGGTTGTAATAAAATGGTGGCTGATCATTTTTAATGGGGCTTGTTATTAATAAGGTCTTCAGGGAAGAAGTTGCTGTACAGCTTGGTAATACAATTTGGAAATATTACGCAAAGGTAAAATGCATGACTGGAATGAAGAAAGCTGCATTACTGTATTAAAGTGTAAACTGAATGCGTTAATATCATTTGTATAGTATTTTAGTTTTCCCCTTGTTATATGATTATGGTTACTATTACTCTACTGTATGGTATTTGCTTTATCCAATGACATTTATTTTAAAGTAACTGTGGGTCATATTCCAAAAATACATTTACAATACTAGTAGATATTAAATAGAAGTATTAATAATACTGTATATGCACAGTACAACTCGTATAGACGGTTAATAGAATGCAGTATAGCAGGGTGTACAGTAGAGCCCAGCCTCCATCCCTGTTTGCTGCACTCTAATAACTCAGCGTGGCTGTCCTTGTCATGCCACCTCGTCTGAAGATAAATATGTCATTCTTTATGGCCACCATCAGAAGTCAGAACAGGTTCATTGAGAATAAAAACAGGATTCCCTGGCCCAGTAAATCCATCAGGATGATGAACATTCATTTAAACTGAGTGCACAACTCTTGGCATTTGACTTTATGTGCTGACTAATTCTATTGGAAATAGCTTGACTATAAACAGAGTAAAGATGGTGGGATGGACATATTGTTACCTGCCACAAAGGCAGAAATAAATTATGTTTTGCTGCCGTCAGACAATACCCAATGGGTATTAGCATTTTATAACCGCTAGACAAATTATATGATTTTAAAGGAAACATTAATAATAATCCACCCGACATGCTGTATTTAGCCGTCATCATAATCAAACCACAGGGTCCGGGGCTTCGGGTTAGCAGCAGGTGCTTTTTGGTGCCAAGCACAAGCAGATTGGCTGAACAGTGTGCTACTGGCCATTTGGCACCGAATCTGCTTCAAAGAGAGGGAAAGAGAGTTGCCCCGACCTTTGCCCCCTCCCCCACACTGTTTCACACACACACACACACGCACACGCACACGCACACAAACACACACACACACAAACTCAACTATACATGTACTATAGGCACAGTACAGTATATGAAGTGCGTGTATTGCTTTGCATATAACCTTCTAATATCTAACTAATTTCTGTTTATTTACCAGCACAGAAAAACAAGCACCCCTCACAGTACACAGAGAGATCACAACTCTGACCACCCGCCAGAAGAAAACACCAAGCAGATACCTGGAACTGACAGCCCTGGATCGGCTGACTGCATGTGTGGATGGATGAGTGGATGCCTGACTTTTCTGGAGAAACGCATATCAATAGGCAAATAGCTAGATCTAACTCATGTATACAGTACTATACTAGTCTAAAGCCATTGTAGATGGCTTTTGACTATTCTATGATGAGTACTGTAGTTGGCGTGATTAAAACCTGCTTTAAATGTCCATCTCTTCCTCTATCTCTCTCTCTGT
>JAODUE010000008.1:1763139-1785191 GCA_027564755.1 Amblyopsis hoosieri
TTATTAAAAAAGTAAATATATATATATATATATATATATATCTATAGTATGTATTTTTTAAATATGTATTTGAAACTTTTGATGAGTTTATTGTAATATATGAACTGACATCACCGGTGTTCTAATTTTGCTACAGTATCAAACCCTCCCCACATCAGCCTAGCACAAGCAACAGTGTGTTGTCATCCTGGCCTGTCAAATTAATTAGTAGTGATCATTAATACAGCGCAAACCCCAACCCTGACTGCCTAATCCAGTTCTACAGTATCAAATCACCTGTGTGTATACCTGTCAGATAAATTCTCATATCCTGTCCCATTTCTTATTCAGGAAATCTGTCAAAGTAACCTCAGCTTTTCCTCTTTCGGCAATGAAAACAATCAACCAGGAAGGATCTGGGTTTGACAGTTATGGAAGGGGTGGGGTGGGTGTGGGGTGTCTAGCTCAGCTACAAGGTGGAATGACTGCACCCCCTAAAGGTCTTCTGAAGAACTTCACAGAGCCCTCCTCTACCTTTTATAATCGCCCATATCCCCTCTCTTGCCCCCAGACAGACACAGACAACGAGAGAGCGAGCAAAAAGGAGAACATGAGACAGAGGAGGGGATGGAGGGAGGGATGGAGGGAGGGAGGGTGAGACTAGAGGGGTGTTTGCCACCAACATCATCCTCTCCTCTCCTCTCCTCTCCTCTTCACCCCTTCTCATGCCACTATCGTCTTCTTTTGGGGCCTGCTTATGATCCATTTTCCTCCAGATATGAGAAAGTTGCTCGCTCAGAGGAAGAAAGCAGTCAATCAATGCTACTGAAATAGCCCCCGCTCCATTAGCAGGCCGTAACAGGAGCCTTGCCCTTGCTTAGGGGACATCTCAGGTCCCCGGGTCTCTCTCTCTCTCTATCTCTCTCTCTGCCCCCCCTTCCCCCCCTCCCAGCCAAACTTAAGCCAGAGCCAGATAGTTTTACAGACATCATGGCGTATCTTCATAAACAGCGATCCCTGCACCCCCACCCCGTCGACCAGCGATGTGAGCACCTCGTGTCGCATTTTAAAAGCCAGTTTGTGTCGACCTAAACTCAACCGGTCTCGTCTTGCAAAGCAATCACCCAGCCAGCGTGCTCACCTAGCGGCCTATTTGTCCGCCTGCCTGTGACGGCCCCGTCTCTAAAAGACCCTCTAATTGTATTAAAAGTATTCCCCTCCGCAAGCCCTTGCACACCCCGAGCTTTGTGCCCGCGAAAGTGGATCCCTCAAAGCTCCTTTTGTTTTTCGGCGGGGTGGTGTGGAGGGTTCAGGAGTGGACGTTGGGATCTCCACCTGGCGCGCATGCCTCTCTCAACTGCACATTATTACAAGGAACATCTGCTCAGGGGTCAGCCTCGGTGTCAGTTGGCACAGGGAGATAGACAGCATGGATCATCTTCACTTAAGCCCCCCCCACACACACACACACACACCTTCTTGTTTGAAGTACAGCATGCATATCATCAGTCTGATTGAGAGTAATGGTTTGTATATTAATACTGTATACTGTATAGAAAATTGACTTATATGGATAGTGTAAAGGTAAATATATGGATTTTAATGTATCAACGAATTTAAGATAATTATGCATTATGTTCCTTTTATATTCAACTTTTTTTCAATTACAAATAAAGCCAACAACACTAAAACAAATGTAATTTAATTTGGAATTAAAAATAAGTCCAATACTGTAAATACTGTAAATGTGTCGTAAACAAATACCATATCAGGGTTAAACCAGTAGGACTTATCAGTCGACCAAAGGAATCACAATCCAACTGCATACAGTATCTGCAGGCAGAGTTCCCCATCCTTCATTGCTGCATGTGGAGCCCACCCTAAACCCCACCTCCCGGCCCAAGCGGCTCCGACCGGCCTGTCCTGAGCCAAACTCAGCTGGGCGGTGCTAGGGCTGGCAGCGGTGTGTAATGCTGTGTCAGGTGCTATTAGAGGCTGTTAGGTGGCAGCCTCCATCACTCTCTGTCTCCTGCTGTCCACGACATGGGTGAGGCAGTGCAACTGCCTTGCACACGCACACACGCACACACACAGGGTGCGGTGACAGGCTAGTCTGATTGGCAGTGACACGAGCATCTTGCAGAGTGTGAGAGAGAGAGACATACACACACACAGAGAGAGAGAGAGAGAGAGAGGGACCCAGGTGGTGAAAGAGCAGCTCTTCTGGGTGATATCTATCCAACGGATCCTTGGGAGCCAATAGGAGAATGTGTGTGTGTGTGTGTGTGCGTCCCAGGTGGTAGCTTGGCCACTTCTCTGTTGGGACGTATTACATATACTGTACAATGACAGAGATGGCCCCGGACAAGAGAGTTGTGAATGGCCTGGGAGATGGTGGTGTTAAACATGTGATAGACTGAGGAATGGGACCTGTCTGTTTGAGGACAAATCTCCAGACAGCTCTCACATCATATATCATCATGATATAAAGCTGGATATCTGTTTTAGAGGGTTATGCAGTCATGTACAGCATTGTATAATTGCATTATAGGGGCATAACATGAGCATTTCATTGGTATTTACAAATATAACTAAGTAAAACTTTCTGACACAATTTAAGTGTTTTGTATATATTGCAATATGTTTCCTGCCAGGCATCATGCTGGATATTATAGAGCCATCTCTTTGACAGACATTAGCGCTCCCTGCTTTGTGGTGAAGAGAAATTAAGGGTTCATGAGAGGAATGAGCGCAAGGCCCCCCTGTGGGGCTGGCCTTGTCGTGCCTGATCTAATGTGCTGAAAAGTGACAGCAGCTCTCTGGCAGGGAGTTTCTCATTTGTTTCAGCTGTTTCTCAGCCGTCTTATTACCTCCATCTGTTCTTTGTCTCTACCTACACCTTCCTGTAATGTTATTAAACAAATGTGTCTATTAATTTCCTGGGCCATTTGATATCTCCATATCACAGGTCATAGAAACCTCTGGTATTCTAGTGTTCACATATTGTATTTGACTAGTTAATGGTCCAAAATGCTATTTTTAATTAAACGCTATAAAGGTCCACTAAAACTGCATCAGCAACATCATGAATATTTTAAGGCTATAATTCAGTCTTTTCGTATGAAATGTAGGCCATATTCAAGATTAACTAGGTGCAGGTTTAAATGGTCCGTGACATTATTCTTTAGGGTAAAATGTCAGGATACTGAGTAGTTTAAGTTATAACTATCCTAAAAACTGAAAGGATTTTACCTTTTTACCACAGTGAATCATAGGCATCATTTTCCGTGTGTTTTGGAAGATGCCGAACTATGGCAAGCAACTAACATTTTTTGGCTATACAGTGTACAGCTATTACTGCAAGCAAAAATGTACTGCAAAGAAAGAAAAATAACAGGCCTGTATCATTTTTTAAGTTACATACATCTTACTAAATAGTGTTTCGCACTAATGATTTTAAAACATGTATAACTTGCTTTCATGTATCTGTTCTGTACTATTGCAGTTGGCACAGTATTCTGTTTGACTCATATTATTTCACCCTTTATATTTTTGGGGTACAATACTGTAACTTGACAGTAAATGCACAAAAACACGGTTTCTCTAGTATTGTACTGTATGTGTACCAGCTTCCTTAACACTGTTTGGAGGTGTGTGTTTCTCAGTGCACCAGCAAATAGGATCCATCACACTATAATACCTATACAAGTAATTGCCTTTCTTCAGGCTATAAGACCCCGAGGTCCTCTTGTCCACAGAAACCTTTGCTCATAAACTCTTGATTCTACAATTTGATATTGTGGAGGCCCTTCTATTGTTGTCGTACCACAGCCATGTTAGTACGGGGGTCTAAATCTCATGTTCTTCACATTGTATTCTCTAACTCAGTTATCTTTCCCCTTGTCCCCCCCAAAAAACAAGATATCTTCACAATGCTGTGAGGGAAAACAATGATGTAAGGTTATGTGATAAGAATAGTTGATTTTTTTTCACAGTGACCATTTCTCAGATATCAGCTTTGTCAAGGAACCCCATATTAACACCATGTTTGAAGGGGTTTTCTCTGGCTGGCCATATAACTTTTATACAGCACTGTTTCAATAAGGAATAATTTTGCAGGGTTACCGCCAAAGTACTATAATTTTTCCACGCAAAAAATATCTGTAAAACATAACACCATCAACAACCATTTATCTGTACTCAATCCTCTAAAAGATCCTGACCTCAAGGAAAACAAACTCCAACAAACAGAGACAATTTAACAGTAATGTTGTGTAATTTTAAGAATCAGACAGTGTGGTTTGTCATTTCTTATTTGATTGAGCCTCCGTAAACAAAATTACGACCTTTTGTTGATGTTGCCTCATTGCCTTTGGCTATCTGCCAAAGCGGCCGACAAATCAGGTCTTATTTCATAAATGTGCCTGCTGAGTCAATTGTGTGTGGCAGAGAAAGAGTATACATACTGCATGTTTCAGGTTAGAATGTACAGTACAACAAATAGCTTAGCTACAGCTTATCAGTTTAGTAGCGCGTAGTTACAGCATATCAATATACATGTTTCAATTTAAAATTAAGTTTTCAATGACATTATATAAGTGGAAAATTACCAATGCATTATAATTTCAGTTGTGAATAGCATTAACCTGAATAGAATGCATACTTTAGTCTAGACAAAAATGCTGTATTTTAGTGTACTGTATTCCATTCGAATGTATTCTGAGAACTAATACACAGCACATCTTCAGCGCGGCATGCCTGCCTCTGAAAAAGCAGGAGGAAAATGGTGAAGTGAATCTAAGCCTTACAGGCTTCGAATACTCATTCGAAACCTGTATTACTGTCACGAGTATTTGAGAGAGTATTCAAATACTCGTGATATTTCCAAACGAGTATTTGAATACTCTCTCAAAAACAACATTAGAAACACTCAACTATAATTAAGAAGTATATCAGAAGTAATCTTCAATTCCTAGCTTCAGTGAGCACACATGTAAACATAGCGCTCAAACCTCCTGTATTAGCCAATAAGGGTGTGTGTTGAATGAATAGCCTTGCTCTCTTCTTACAAACAGAGCCAATTGCAATCAATTTTGTTGATGACACAATGTAGGGCAGGCAATTACATTTCAACATGTGGGTTTATATGGAGACAGTAAGGATTAATGGGGAAACATGCATGCATGTAAAAAAAAAAAATGTAAAAAAACGAATACTTGAATCCCAATATTTAAATCGAATACATACCCAACGAACAAATACCCGAATAATCAAAAATGTAGGGCCTGCCCTAGTATACTGTATGTGTGCCTACAGCTGTAGACTGTTTACATGGTTAGTTCCCTTTGAAAGTGAACGACCTTATTAGTGTTTGTTTGTCGCTTGCCTTTAAAAAACCCTGCAAATGACATTGGAGTTAATATTTCAACATCAGTCAGTCGCACATGAAATAACTCTCCAGTAATTAGCATAAGATGATTAATAATTGTTGGTAGGATAGTTTCTTCTCCTCCACAGCGAGGATTTTGTGAAATTAAGAAGTACTGTATATGTTGTGTATTTCATTTTTACAGTATAAAAAGCAGTGATGCGTGAGGTTGGTCACATGCCCTTATTTTATGTCATACTGTATATAATTAAATCCATGAAATTGAATGAAATGGATTTGGGAAGTGGGAAGAATATATACACACACACACACACACACACACAATATATGTATATATATATAGTACTGTGTGTGTGTGTGTGTGCGTGTGCGTGTGCGTGTGTGTGGCAAACAGGATGGGATAAATAGATTCACCAGATAAAGAAGCTACACATAGTTGTGCACACAAACACACACCTGCATGCACGCAAAAATCATTGCTAATTATTTCAAGTAACACACTGATCAATCCCTCATAACGTAACATCGTTCCCCATGTAGGTTCTCAGCTTCAATCTGATTCTGCTAATGTTTTTAAGGCTGCCATGCCCTCAGCTTTTGTATTGGGTTTATGGATTTTACTGCACTGAAAAAGAATAGGAGTCCAATTCCCTTCTGAGGGAGTTTATCATAGCCTTTCAGATTAGATTGGCAAAATATCCAATAAAACGCTTGTTAAAAGTAATCTAATAAGTAGCCATGGAATGGAAGTGTCCAAACTAGTCTTATTTGACATATGTGGAAGCTTAAGTCTGCAGATCTGTTATATTTCAAGGAAATGTACTGATTAATAAAAATGCTATAAAATATAAAATATTAAGTAATTTTTTCTAATATTTATTTTCATGAACATTTAAAGACAAGACAAGCGTAGCATGGCATTAATGCCTCTTGGAAATGAACATTTTTGAACCCAGGAGCTACTCCACACTGGATTTCTTCAAGGTGAAAGGCTTCAAATCCCTCTTTAGATGGGTTGATCTTCTCAGGCCCATTATACCCGTTCTCCGTGACAGGGTGGAAGCTGAGAGACAAGCTGGGCAGACCGCGGATGAAGGGGGAATTAAAGAGGAAACCCCAACTCAACTTCAGTATTTGTATATCTTACCCCATCTTACACCTGTGCCCTAGTACAAGTCAGTTGGTATTCCCTGGTTAAGGCCTTGTTTCCCACCAGCCCTTTCACACTTTCAGGACTGAAGCCTTTCACTGATGCCCAAGTCTGGGCTTTAAGTCACAAAGTTTCTTTAAGTGTGGTGCACTGACACACAGATGCTGAATTCATGTTGATTTTTTTTGTAACGCTTGAGCTCTTCTTATCGGTTGACACAGGGTCAGGCAGACGAGGAACAGGGGGTGCACATAACGCATGGTATCCCCAGCTGAGGGTAACAAGCCTGGACACAACTCATCTCCTAAGGCAGTTGATCACAACACAAATGACACGTAATTGACTGGATGATGGATGAAGATATTAGATTTACGGGTTTAAACAAGGTCAAACATCTCACTCCCACCCGCTAAACCATAACATTGCTCCAAACGGGTGGATCAGAAATATGGTTATGTGCATGATAATTCCCCGTCGTGGCCTTGGGAAGGTTGTTAAGGACTGTGATATCCAATAGGTGGTGGCTTTAACAGCTGAGCCTTCTGGGTCAAACAACAAGGTCAGAGGAACAATGAGAAAGATCTATTTGGGATTTGAGTATTTTTTACATAATTTCTGTGGCTTTTGTCTTGATGAAAATATGTATTCATTTAAATATTTATTTGTTTTTCTTTTTATAACTTTATGCTATGCTTATGAATATTTGGGTTATTCATTTATTTTTTTAACAATACTGTACAATGTCCAATGGTATGATTCATAAAGCCGCACTGTAGACTAGAACATTTATTCAAGTGTGTTATACAAAATTGACATACAGTACTGTATAGAATGTCTGGCAACAATAAGATACCAACATTGAAAATCTAAATATTTAACTTCAGAGACAAATTTCCATGTGAAACTTGATTCTCTGACGACAATCCTTCTCTGAGTTATTGTGAAGTATAAAGTCCCATTTAATGCCAACCTCTTTCTGGAAAAAAGTGAGCTTGCAGTCCTGTTTACTTTGCTGTTAACTTATTTAGTATAAATGACCCACTTTACAGGTTCCTAAATTCACAACCATTTTGACAAGACAGGGGTCGTTTACTATTTATAGAAAGTAAGTAGTTAACTTTTATATGCACCTTGGTAGGGTTTCTTTGCACCATATGTCTTCATACTCCATGTCTGGAGGACAAGGGAGCTGTTAAGGGTTTGGAGCCAATAAAACTGTTATTGCTGCTATCTTTACCATGCTGTGGACGCCAGGGGTGTTAAACAAACTACAGACTGCATCAGATCAATGTGATCAGTGTATACTTCATTTACTCAATGTAATAAAAATAATACAAAAATAAAAGGACTTACTGTACAGAAATATCGGTTTATCTTTGAATTTGAATGAATTAGTCCATACACTAACAATATTGGTTGTAATTTGATAATGTTTAAATTGCTACGTTGTGCGTGGCAATAAGCTAAAAACCATTTGAATATTTTCAAATACATGTACAGTACGTTCAACAATTGTTCCACATGGCTACAGATTGGTTATATACATATGAATATCTCAGCAAATGTCTTGCTGTAGACAGGTCATTACTTAAGTAGCCAGTGCACATACTTTGGGTTTTGAGACCATCATTTCTCTGAGACCATAATAAATCAATGCATATTTAGAGAACATATGTTACTGGACTCGGACAAGTTGCAAGGCTTGGTCCATTAATGAATTGAGAAAGTGATGATTCATTACTGTATGGTCGTCACGAGGATAGCCATGCAAGTGACAAAGAAATGCAAATATATGAGCATCGTCAAGTGGAGTGCTCAAAATAGATTGGCTCAAGGTATGCATGCGATGCATGCCACTGGGCTATGCTGTCACATCAATTTAGAAAACATAACTTCTGAACGTGAAGCATGCCGATGCCTTAAACATGGCATATTTTACGTCAAATACATATACTGTATGATTTGTATTTTGATGTAGCACTGTAAAGGTACCTTCTTAGACAAATAATGTCTTAGTGAATATCTGAAACGGGACCTCCTTAATTGCCCTTTAAGACTCTAGCACCAATTATTAATCAATAGGTGTCAAGGGAGCCAGGCCTTCTACATATTTAAAGCAATAAATTACTGCATTATATTCATATTTATTCTAAATAGGTCTTCATTGTAATTGGCATGTTATTAGGTTGAGGGCTTTTAGTCCGTATCAAAGTAATTCAATTTAAAAAAGTGAAATATAGATCTGTCTGGGATAAACAAACAAGCCAGCTGTAATATGACAGAAATGCAGTGAACGGTCTGGTTAAGTAGCTCATTATTTCTGCCCTTCCTAGAGGAGAAGAAACACACACTCCTCCGTAGTACAGGGGCCCGTCTGCAGGACTGGAGGAGCATGGAAGGACCTCATCAATCCACTTATCCCTATTTCGCTGGTTGGATAATCTGAGCGTCTGACACTAATGGTGAAGTTGCCTCGCCACTGGGAAAATATACAGAGGAGCCTGCTGAACCCTCTCGTCCCTCAAGTCTCCTCCCTGCTCTCGCCTTTAGACTAGTCTCTCTCCCTCTCTCTCTCTCCCTCTCTCTCTCTATCTCTCTCTCTGTGTGTCTCTATAAAAACACACACACACACACACACACACACACACGCACAGAGTCACAGTCACACTCTCAGTGTTCAGTCAAGAGGGTAATCCTAAGCTCCTTTACTTATCTCTGGGAGGAATTTCCAGCATTAGTCATGATAAGACACAGGTCCTCTCTGATAAAGCAGAGGAAAAGCTCTCCAAAGCTAACTAAGAAGCAGATACTTATGGAATGCAATAACACACACACGCACACACACGCACGCACATAAACAACAGTGAGGACATGGTGATATATTCAAAGCAAACAATCAACTTCCCATAAATATTTACTAGTGATAAATAAATGTTGAGGAACTAAATGTTTTGTCATTCAAACAAATAGATGGCAGAAGACAATGTGTTTTGCACATAAGTGTCCCAGCATTTATCATGTCTGTTGACATATTACCCCCACACCGAACTGTCAAATAAGACGTCAGTGTCTGCTGCAGTGCCAACAGGAATCAATTCAAGTCAATTCAAGCTGCATAACTTCAAAAGTGAGCACATCACTGAAGTCTAGATATAACGTCACAGTATGAGAGAAATTAGTGTCTGCTGAAACAACGGTGCATGGTTTTCCATGGTCAGGTAGTGTAATAATGTCTGCCGTGCTACGTATCACTGGGGGCTATGCAGGGCCAAAGTGATTTACACCTTTGGAGAGAACTCAGCCCATGTGAGAGTGGAAACAGTGGGGGTGAAAGTGGGGAGAAATGGTGTGTGTGTGTGTGTGGGGGGGCTTGTAGAGATTAATCATTTCTATGAACTTTTTACAAGCCCTGTACTTTTTCCAGAAACAACAACGCAGGTATTTAACCTGTTCCATGTCATGCCTTGTCTGGAAAATTGCCATTCCACATAGGACATTTGTTTATTTCCGTTGCTGGTTAAGTGGCCAAACTATCTTTCCTAATTTAAATGTGTGGACCAAAATCCCATTCTCCCCTCCATAAACTGCTTCTGACTAACTGATGGGAGTTCAGATGAAGGTTAGCGCCTGCTAGTATGTAGAAACCAAAACGGTGGGCGTCTCGTCGACACCCCTCTACTCCGAAACCCTGCGTTAAAGATAGCCGCTGTCACATTAATCTTAGAAGCAAACTTGTGAAGCAATTTGTTGAAGGTCAGAGAATATGTGATAAAAGTGTAGTCTTGTTAGGCATCCATCATGGCCTGATTCTGATTTTTGAGCGAAGATGTAGTGACAAAAATACACAATGGGTTCAGAGTAATGGGTTTAGGCAGGGATATTGGTTTGGGTAATAGAGTTAATAGGTCTGTGGATCTGGGGGCTCTTTTAGGCAGATATGAGAGGCATCACCGGCTGTCATATTCTCCGATGAGAGTATGCATTAGAGCAAACTCTATTTAGCAAAAGACAATTCAATTAGGGACTATTTGGAGACCCTGGATTATTTCCCTATGGGCCCCAGCTCAGCCAAGGCAATATTCAGATTTTATTGTGTCTTAAAAGTGGAGAAATGTCAGCGGCTGGCTTCTGTGGCGGTCGGGGGGGCCTGTGTGGACATTTATAGTTTACCGGTCAAACAAATGAAGACAGAATTTTCTCAATACAGCCATAATGTACAGTAGCAATATTTTATGGATGGAGAGGCGACATTTATCTTATGACGCAATGGCTGTGCGACTGTGTAGATTCCCTTGTAGGGTGGAGGGATGCCATTGTTAAACATTCACCTTAAGAGACAGCAAAGGAGCCGCTGGTAAACTGGAGGTCACTCAAGGATATGGAATAAATGGAACACAAGGGTAAGGATGATCACTCTTCTGTAGATATTTGTCAAAAGGATATTGCAGTGTTGCAAAGTATATGGAAGACCAGTTTCCGCTGTTATGGACAATTACATAAATACTGGTAATGTATCTGTGCATGCACTTAAGATGGTGTACACTGCGTCTAATATTTGGGCCAATATCTTCAAAAAAGTGGGATGTACAGACAATTATGTATTGCATCTCAGTGTATACAAGTTACACTACATGCAGCAATCTACCTACCACCATGTTGGCAATCACGTTTTAAAAACATATGCTGAACAGATTCTGTGTGCCGGTATTGGCGATATACAGTCTGTGTGTGTACAGTATATATATATATATACCTGTATATATAGTGTGCACTGTCAGCACATTCATATTTCCGTAGGATGTGCACATATGTTGCGCATATTTTAAGTCAGTACGTTAATATATGTACTTTAATATATCACTAAGTCAATGCATTAAGGCCAATCGTGTTTCACATATCATCAGATGCCGAGACTACACCTGTCTCTACATGAAACCAGAGATCCATGTCTGCAACCGGGGGGAGAGGGGGCTGCGTGAGCCGCTGTGACAATGCAACCAGGTCACAGATTGTCATAAATCCAATCTCCTAAAGATGTTACACAAGTAACTGAGCTGCAGACATATGGCAATTGATAGTTTCATAGCCGGCTCATAAAGCATGCTCGCTAGCGCATTTTCATCCAATCAGCGTGATTCCCATGTAAACAGAGATGCACGCCATGCAGATGGATGTGCCTCTTCCACACGAGACGTATGCGTTGCGCCACCCCAACAAGTGGACAATTGTTTTGAATGCTAAGCATTGGCCCGATCTGTTCGGTGAGTGAGTTCGCTGGTTCTGCTGCTGGTGGTGTGGCGGGTTTTACATCTACTTTGCTCTGGAGGTATTCTTGACATTGACTGATCTCAAGGAGCATTAGTGGCTTCAAAACGTCTCCAAACAATCACCAACATTCTACTCAATTAATGAGGCACTTCTAAGTGTTTTACCTTGAGCAAGGCCCAGACTGACAACTTTGCAAATTGGAAGAGGAGAGGAGAATGCTTCAGTAGATTCATTTGTCTCCTGTTTTAGCCATTTTGGTGTTATTACCGGGCCCAGGAGTTCTATTTCACCATGAAACTATGTTGATAAAGTGCCCACAGATTACAGGACATTAATCTACTAGTGCAGTGCAAGTTGGACAGATTTTAACTGTGTACATTATAGACATCTCCTCCACAGACATATTGAATGACGACGGACATGACATGACAGTGGCTGGCAACTAAGATTTATTCGGAAATCCGACCAGATCGCATAACTGCTTTGCGAACTATAAACTTAGTCCCCGGCTCCGACCAGACATTCACGTTTAATCCGCCCCTGAATCCCCATCCTTCATACGCGCTGACCCATGTGTGCCTGAAAAATAAACCCACAATGACACCGGGTCAAGCCACATTATCTCCCTGTATCTACCCCCTCGCCAATATGCTGCGCATCTGAGCTTAATAACGATCAGCACACCAGTGTGTGACAGTCCGTCTGTCTGTCCGCAAACGACAACTCAATATGCTGGCGCTTCAATTCTTCAACTCTCAATGACAAAGGGGGGGGTCTTGGTAACAAATGTCGCACATTCGCCTAGGGAACAAAGGAGCTTGATATCAGCACAATGCGTAGCCCTGGGGCTCCCACCTCTCCGAGTGTCTCCGCGGGTTTGCCTTTCGCCTCCAAGCTGACTGACTGGCCGCTGGCCTTCGCCCCCGCGAGCAGACATCAGCGCAACGCCCGCGACGGAGGAGACGGGCTTCAGCAGTGTCCTTGTTCTCTCTCTCGCTCTCTCTCTCTCTCTCTCTCTCTCTCTCTCTCTCTCTCTCTCTCTCTCTCCGCTGATCGGTGCGAAGGCAAACTTTGCCTGAACCTTTTGTGTGAGAGTTGTGCAGAGAGCCCAAGTGAGAGAGCGAGGGTAAGGGTGAGGGAGAGAGTGAGCGTGAGTGAGGAAGAAACGGGGGGAAAAAGGGGGACACAACAGCGACCATATGTTCAATGTGACCCTCATTATTCTCAATTAGGGCAGCCATCCATGGAATGGTCTTGCTGATAACAGCCCATAACACCTTCAGAGGAATGGAACGCAATCCTCCCGTGACATGGTGTGTGTGCGCGTGTGCGTGTGCGCGCGCGTGTCTACTTTGTCTACATGCATCTTTTAGTGGTTGAGTTTGTGAACACAAGAATGCTCCAAGTTTGGATGCTCACGCACACAAACAATGTGTGTGTGTGTGTCCTTTGTCTACATGCATCTGTTCAATTGTCTTTGTGTTTGCATACGTAGTATGTTTGTATACATTACCTACATACAGCATCTATTGGTGCTAGTGCGTGTGTGTGTGTGTGTGTGTGTGTGTGACACAGACCTGTGGCAAGGCAGGGTGGGTGGGCAACAAGACAGGCGTTGCCGTTGCCTTCTGGAAGGACTTGCGGCGGGGGGGGGGCAGGCAGGGGTGGTCTGGTGTTGTGCCGGGCCACCACCCCGGTCTCTGGGATGTCTGGATGGATGAGCCGAGCGAGAGTAATGGGGTCACATTGAGCGTATGATGTAAAAGTCGAACCTTATGCTTAACCATTAATGACATTACGGAGCTGCCAGCGCAATCCCTCGTTTGTCCACCGGTGGCAGCGCAAACGCAGGTGTCTGGACGGGTGCTGGTCGGTGGGGTGGGGGAGAAGGCTTGTGGTAGACACACGCGGTCCTCCTCTCCTCACACTGAGCTTCTGTCATGTGTAAACGATAGCGCGGGCGCGGGCTGAAGGTGACTTCGTGTCAGACGAAGTCCAGAGGAACTTAGCTTGGCACTCAACCTCTTACTGTACACTGCATTGCGTCTCGCTTCCGTTTGCCCTCCACCTCCGTGTTGGCAAATCAAGCCGACTTGATGAATTTGTCACAGGATTCATAACTTACGGGACACGTTCGCTCATCAGCAGAAATGTGCACATTCGTAATAAATTCTCATGAAACGCAACTCTTATAAATAACACATGGGCTCTTATTTCTCTCCCTTTTACACTCCAAATAAATGAACTCACTTGCTAAGTAAATGAATGAGGCTGGTACCAATCATGGGTGACCGTTTCCCTCTGGCCTGTTTCCCAAGCTCTTACTGTAACCCAAGCAAGGTGGTGACATCATCGCCAAACACACACCCAAACACACACACACACACACACACACACCTATTCCTACTTACCCTGCATTAAAAATGGCTCAGGTGATTAACTTCTCTCTAAAGAGGTGGGAGTCAATGCGAGGACGTGGCATTGAGCGGGCTCATTGATTCAAAACCAAACGAGAGAGTCCTGCAAACGCAGAGTGAGCTTCGCTCAGCCTCTACTAAAGCATCTTCACCATCTTTTGATCTCGTTCCTTTTTGGCTATCGTCTCTATCAGCCTATACGGCCTACACAGAGGCAGCTGTTGACCATACGTGGCACTCCCAAGCCCCGATGACAGCGAACAGAGTATCACGAGTCCTCAGTGTAAATCTTGTAATCCCGTGTGACAGGAAAGAGCGTTTGCATCGGTGCTGGACAGACCTTGTTTGTCCTTAAGATCCCGGAACGCTATCCAAAGCATACATCTGTTGCTGTCTCTGCACTGTACGTATATGTACTTGTATGCATGTTCACTCTGCAAACAGCTTAGACATGTACACTAATAAAAAACAAATAACAAACTTGTTTTTTAATATTAAGGGTATTCCAGAAAAATAGATCACATATACATTTAACCCAGAGCCGTCAAATACTTTGTTTAATTCTGCTGCAAAATTCATATTCTATAGCTAATTTAATACAGCAACACAAAAATGCTGTGACCTTAAAAAACAAACAAACAAACAATAAACTCTAATTAAAAAACCTAGTGGGCTTATTTTATTACATGTCAGTGAAATTATAAAAGGTATCTGGCAATACTCTTCTAGAAAGCGCCGTACACAAGAGTCATGCCGCCTCCTGCCCATATCCACCACAGAACAAGGCCATACAAGTTAGACACTGATGGGCGTGCCGCAACAAGTTCATGATTTTGACCTCCAGGGTATTTGATCCCTCGACATACAGTTTATTTTTCTAAAGCTACAGCTTGATATTCCCGCACTTAATTTAAGAGTGCAGTTAAATCACAGAAGCCATAATATGTCAGACGATCCCACGACTGGGGGTAAAAAAAAAAAAAGAAGAAAAACAGTGAAACGGGGGAGGGCGTGGGAGGGAAAAGAGAGGGAAAACAGTAAGTAATGAAAAAGCTATGATTGCTTTTCTGTCCCTCCAAATGACAGTTAGCACCTGAATGACCTGCTTGGGGCAGGGCCATCTAGAAATGACACGCTAAGGCGCAACGTCATCTAACAGGGCAGTTACAAAAATCAATACAAAACCCATTTCAAAGATACTCACAGAGCGTGCGTGCAAGAGTGCGCAGCCTATGTGTGTTTGTGCCTGCCTGTTTCTGTGTGTGTGTGTGTGTGTGTGTGTGTGTGTGTGTGTGTGTGTTTCCGTGTCTGCCTGAGAGTGCTCTGAGAGACGGAGAAAAGACCTGCTGTTATGTTCATTTATTGAGCAGGCCTAAGGGGCAGAAAGCAAACTTTTCTGATACACACATTACCGCCCATTCAGAGGAAATCTGTGCGCTAAGCAAGAGGTGCATTCTACGTCTATTATTTAAGCCACGGACAGCCTTCGCTCGTCATCAGAGACCTGTCAGAGTGCACGATGAGCACGGCTTAATCCTAAACACGACACCCTTGACCCTCCGCACTGTGACACTTTCAAACTAACTATCGGCAAACGGAACAAAATGGCCCCTTTGTCTGCCAAAGAATCGATACGCAGCTTCACTGACATTCACGCGGTACACATGTAAACCAGCCGCTCTGGCCGTACAACTATCTTGTCTTGTTGGACGAGCGGCCAACATCACCATATATTATCCCCTTTGATTTGTTGTCAATACCCAATCAGGACAGAGAGGCAGACCTGGCGAAGCGCAAAAGGCGCTAAGGAGTGTAAAACAGACAAATGAGCCAGGAGGACATCAATCCGAAGGGCACGTCAGCCTGGCCCCTGATGAAATAGGGCCCCGTGTCGCCGGCTGAAATTTATAGACAGTAACATGTGAAAGTGCTCACTCCTCAGCGCCCCGAGAGAGAGATCAATAGCCTGATGCCTCTGTCCGAATGGAGATCTCATTAAGTCAATTCATTCTGCCAACGATCGGTGAGTTTGTTTAATTACAAGGTGAACAAATACAACATAAGATTAAAAGAATTAAATATACAGAGATGGATTTCATTCCTACATTGCGTGTAGTGGTTAGTAGTTGAAGTTGCAGTGTTCCAAAACCGTATGACTCCTGGTGATTCTCTCAGTCAGCTGTAGTGATGTAGTTATTCTCTCTAAATAAAATGTGGCTGTATTAGTGTAGTCTTCTCAGGGATGTATTTAGTGATGGATGTATTTAGTAATGGGGGGAGGGGCAGGTTGCAGGACTCATGGACAACAAGAGCACTTCCAGAACAAAATAAGTATTTTACTTTCTGTCACATTTCCTGTGAGGAGCATCGGTGTTCCGAAGATGGGATCAGTGTTTCAGCCGTGCCCATGCTACATGGTTCACGTAAATTACAAACGATATGAAAGGCGGCTCTCATACACGTGCACGCATGCACGCACGCACGCACACACAAACAGAGAAAGTCAGTATAATGGTGTCACTCCCTTCAAAGGCCTCAGTGTCAAGACAGACCGCCGGTAATTCAAAGTAATCGTGAAGCTGCGTAACCAAAATATATTTGGGGCTTGACACGCTGTTGGAAAAGAATGGCAATCAGCAAATGTAATGCATTTCTGATGTATATTTAAGGCCTTGACACTAGGCCACAGATGTACATGTGTTGGGTTTCTATTTTGCAAAAGATATGGCTGGTGATAACCTATTATAGGACATCATCAGCTTCCTCACTGCCTCTTCCTCGGATAGGAAAAATTCCATCACACGCTCCGCCCCGGAGATGTAATATAGAAACAAATTATGTCTGGAATTGAAAAGTCACCGGCTTATTCCATCTTGATCAAACCACTGCCAAGAGGCTAAGTGTAGAAGTGAAGATACTCCCAAAATGCTTTTTATTGCATTATCATTGTTGACATCTACGGCACTCCCAGTTCCCAGATGCTGGTAGTGGGAAATATTTTTGTCTCCCCCTCTCTCTCTCTCTCTCTCTCTCTCTCTCTCTCTCTCTCTCTCACTCTCTCTGTGTTTGTAAACACACACCTTAACCAACAGTAGTGACAAGAAAGCAAATTGTAATATTCTGACATTCCTTTTCAGTAGTCCCACAAAACATACATTGTTTTTTTTTGTATGTTATTTATGATCTGACAACCACTGATTCAATTGAAACTCAAGTATGTACTGCAACGAAAATAGATGTGCCTATAGCAAACCCTGACCAGTGGTCAAATCTGTATAATGATTCATGTACTGTACACATACAGTAGGCCTGCTGTTACTTAATTTGCTTAATCAGTCACAATTTAACATAAACATTGAAGCATACCCATTGTTGCCTAATGCAATGTAATTCAAGTAGCAATGTGGGTACAATTACACGTAAGTTATTTAACTGATGCTTTTATCCAAAGCGAAACAGTGAGTACAATTACAGGCATTAAGGCACATTAAGGAGCAGGTAGGAGTCAGGCAGGTTGCCCAATGACAGCCCCACGCACCTCTCTCTCCCTATCCGTCAGTGTTAAAATGTCTGACATCAGGCCGGACAAGAAAACAAGCCATTAATGCGACTCCACTGTATAGACAAATCTTATTTGCCATGGACATTGTTTGTAAGCTGTAATGATCACATCCCCGACTACACAGCATTTGATCGGCTGGCAGGACTTAGTGCCGGCCGCAGCGCTAATAAAAGAGGTCTCATCCTGTTTTTATAGTCTAGCATATTGAACCATCTGAGTGTTGCCTTGGTCTACAGTGGCCTGCAGGCGGTTATTCTTTTCAACGGTGATCAATTCTGACACGGAATAGGTCTGCTGAGACCCAGTTAAAGATTTCTATTATATCAAATCACACACCGTTGCTCTTGTTATAAAGACACATCTCAAACAGTGACTGAAAGCTGCTCTACATAATGCATAATTTGAGTGTTTTTTTTATTACTATTATTTTTTATGGTAATATATTCTAAAAGGCAGAAAGTTGTCGATAGAGAAGAGCTTATGTGGTACATTAAAAGATCTCATAGAAGTCAAAAGATTACAGTTCACTACAGTGACTTTGTGACCTGGCTGGATTCCCTCTAGAAATATCCACCCGCTAAAAGAATAAAACCAGAGGAGGCGATATTCTCTCGTCCTCCCTGAGCCCCCCGTTAACGACATAGAGGAGCCATCAATATTTAACAACGCTATGATTGAAATTTCAAATTCATCTCCTCGATGATAATCACAAAGCAGAAGGAGAGAGAGAGAGAGAGAGAGAGAGAGAGAGAGAGAGAGAGATTTTAAATAGAGACTGTGATTTAGCCAGGCCGCACCAAGTCAATTAGGGCTGGGGATATCTGAGCTCTATTTGACTAAAGTTACTCAATCGCCATAATGGATCTGACAATCTAAACGTTAATGTGATATAAATGCATTCCATTTCCATGGTGGTTAAATCAATGTATGAGGGAAAAGGTTAAGTACCGTTCTCATTCATAAACCTCCTTCTGTACTGTATGCCCTTCTCTTTAGTCCATACTAGGTAACCTGACTGTATTACAATACAAGCTAGAAAGATACAACCGAGATTCTAGGGACTAGTTCAAAGTCAGACGGGCAGATCCAGATTTCCTTCCAAGAGGAAATGTCAATATTTTATTTACCCTATCTGTTTGAGATTGCCACATACACATGCACTTTAATCATCTATGCAAACAAGTGCTGTACATAATGTGCACTGCACTTCGTGAGTGACGTGACTTTATTGCATTCGCTCATCCTCCATCTCTCCACCCCGCTGTACACGTGCTCACTTGGTTCCACAGAGGCCCATAGAGTCACAACCAGCGAGGAGAGAACACATCCTAATGCATCATAGCAATCCTCCCTCAGTGTATCAACCCCTGCTCTATCCATACTCATTTTATGGCAAGTGCCCAATGCCGACATCAGCCCCTCCCCCTGCAGCAGCGCGAGGATTTTAGTTCACTGGAGGTCAGGGCGATCATTCACCCCAAGGCCCGAGGGCGCCCTGTGCACTGTGGGCCTTTATGGCCACATAAAGAAAGCCAAGTGCTCAGGCGTACCTGATTAGCTGCCCTAATATGCTATTTGTGACTAATTTCAGAGGCGCTAAGTCACAGGTGATGAAGCCTGGCCATAAATCTAACTTGCCTTAACCTTTGCGGTTTTACATACGTATGTGTGCGTGCGTGCGTGCGAGCACTCGACTGTGTCCTCTCTCTCAGGAAGCTCGAGCAAGGCCTGCGGTGAATATGCAAGAGCTGTTGCGATGACAGCGAGGGGCATAAAAGTAATGAATGGTGGATGAAACTATCTCAGGTTGACAAGTAAACCTGTGCTTATGTAGGGAGTGTGTGTGTGTCTGTGTGAGGAGGAGGACGGGGGAGGTGAAGGGGGTCTGAACTAAGGTGGTTTTGTTTTACTACAATCATTACTCTTTGCCTCCGGCACAATTTATTTTATTTTGTGCTACTGAAATTTGGCGGCATTATAATAGCAGATTTGTGTGGACTGATTGACTAGTTCACACAATGCAAATCCAAGCATAGTTAAAGATAGTTAATGAGTGTCTCTCGGTTGCACTGGAATGTGGAAAACTGTTTTACATGAAGAGAAATACATTTTAACTTCATACACGCTAAATATACAGTATGTTTATTCTATCGTTGAACACATATTGTCACCATGTCAATGTGTGTGTTTTTATTAGGACCTCGTTGAGATTACTGTAAGAACCTGTTTTTTTTTTTTTTTATATCTTGTGCTTTTGTGCGCTAAAGGAAATAAATTAAATTCATTCAGTGTGTGTGTGTGTGTTCTGGTGACCTCTGCGCTAGCTGTATTGTGTCCTCTTGGCTGACAGAGGCATCTCCTACTCTTCAGTGCTTAACACAGGGGGTCTGCTCCCAGATGGGCAGCCTCAAACACCCTGCCACAGACACACACACACACACACACACACACACACACACACACACACACACAAGAACACATTAATTCTCTATAACACATTCTCCCTTGCTTGCTTTCTCCATCACTCGCCCTTCTGCAGAACACCCCTTCCCCCCTCACACACACATTGCACATGTACATAAAGCTACACACAGAAGCATGGTCCGGTGAGGAGTAGAGTGCAGAGGTGGGAAGAGATCCATACTCACCTCAGTGTGCTTCACAAGCTGAAAGGTTAACACTTCAGCCAGCTGTGAGGTCAATGCCAGTAAAGAATCACATTATTTCTATATGAATGACAATGTACAGCCTGGAGACATTTTACACTTGCATTTATTCAATAGGGCTGACAGAATATGGCACCCGAGACATTTTCCGGGAGAAATGCTGGGGTATATGCCATGCATATGAGGATATGCGCACAACGCTGACATGTTTTTAAATCCCTCGCATTTATGTGATATGAATGACAATTCGTTATTTTTATTTATTTATTTATTTACTTACTTATTTATTAAAAAATACACTAGAAAAACAACAGCTACTGTTGCTGTGTATGGAATTTGTGTGTATTTGCAATTTGTATTTTGCAGCACAAAGGGGACATTTGGTTTATATACCAATGGTATAATAATGCTGCATACTGTGCCTAATATTCCGTGTTCTTTGTAATGCGCCTTGAGCCAGGAATAAAAAGTGTAACCAAAATCAAACATTTTTCTATGTTTTAGGGATGACAATCCAATGGTGTGGGTGTGTATACGCATGCTCATGCATGTGCATGTTTATTGGAGGATTCTCCGGTTAGCCCATTGCCTTCATTCCTTTCAATGTCCTGCGTTCCCTCAAACCCCTGGGAAACCTTGCTCAAGTAGGTCATAAACATCCCAGTCTCACACAATTGAACAGGCGAGGTTAAAGAATAGTCTAAATAATAGGATGCAAACCTCTGAGTCTGGTAAATCAGTGTAAAAAAATCTCCTCCCTGCAGCCACAATAGTTCAACCACCCTCCCTCATTTTGAAATCATAAACAGCGCACGGGCAAACGGTGAGAGAGAAAATATCAAAACCTTCCTTGGCTGTTGGCTCCTTCAGATAAACACACTTGAGAAAATGCAAGCAGCGGCACGTAGTATACAGTAAACACATAATCTGTATTAGCCAAATTAGGGACATTGCAAAAAACAAAACAGAGATCGCTAATTATTATACCTCCTTACAAACAGACAGCCATGACCAGTCGCAGCACTGAGCCGCCTGCTGACTCTCAATGTCACTTTCTCTGGGTAACAAATATCCAAAGGTCAAAGTGTATACTCTGGGGAAAGGGGGAAAAGCTCGACGGGGCTAAGTGGTGTGTGTGTGTGTGTGTGTGTGTGTGTGTGTGTGTGTGTGTGTGTGTGTATCTATGGAAGGATTTAGACTCATGTCCTTTAAGACTATGCTGCCACCTGCAGCACTGGTACAAACAAAGAGCGTCTGCCAGCACGATGTACGAGTGTAAGTTACATATTAAACATTAGTAATAATAATTAACTTCATTTTCCAAGCAATCCAAAGAATGGGAGAAATATATGTGTGTATGCTAACTGTAGCGTAACAACTAGCCGGGTAAAAGTCATTAAAAGTCCACAATTGTGAAACTTAATTATTTTCAGTAAAATATCTATAAACATTAATAATACTGGTAAAATAGGGCAGGTTACAGTACAATGTTAGATTGCACATGTAAGAAACATTTTTAGAATATATACATTTATTTGTACCCCCCCCCATTTGTTTTTAAAATAAATATATAATTAATAAATATAAACAAAACACACACACACACACACACATATATATA
>JAODUE010000008.1:1808235-1824297 GCA_027564755.1 Amblyopsis hoosieri
ATATTATCCTGGCGGCAGTTATCATTGGGAAGAGCAACACTGCCTTCTGAATGTACAAATCCACTGCTGTGACAGCAATACCCACCCAAAACAATAGCTACATCAAATTGCTTTGGTCAACTCCACAATGACCATATTCATAGTTTCTTGCAATCAATTTCCATCCCCAAAAGAAACAAGAAACATGTGTTTTGCATTGTGTACAATTTCCTAGCTTTTCTGGGTTGCTGTGAGACATGCATAATGAGCACCGCGGTGCAGCTGAGTTCCTCTCTTATCACAAACTAGCATGCATGGCCCCGTTGGTCTCTCCTCAGTCATCAAGCAATTGATGTAATTGAACTAGCCCTTTGCTGTCAAGCAAGCAGCGCGGTTCAATAGCATATGCTCTGAACACTCTGGACAATGAGAGCCGTGCAGCTGGGCAGGAAAAAGCAGGTTGGCTCGTAGCTGTTCTGTCAATAAATTTCAATTCCACTAATTGTGCAGAATTCATTAAATGAGCCTCTGAGACAACGTGGTCCCGCATAAAAAACAAAACAATGCAGTGACATGGGAGAAGAGGAGGGATTTTGATGATGTTGTAGGGTGTGTTGTGCGTAATTCCAGCTGTTGTTCTTGTTTGTGTTATTTATTTTTTGGGATTCAACAAATTGGTTACACTGCAAAAAAAAAGGTACCAATCTACCAGAGTGAAAAGGAAAGATGACCACGTTTATCCCCTCTGAACACATTCTCAAAGTAGTGTAATGCCTTATTCACCTGCTCTATTCACATAGAGTAACACCAAAAAGTATCCTGTTGGTTTTGTTGATTGATGAGTTGGCCTTTTTCATGTCACGTTTCAATGATTACAAGAACAAGTCTCAATTTGACTATAGTTGAACTTTTTTGATGTGTACCTTTTCAGGGATACTGCTCAGACAACTGAACAACAATAATTGAACAATTACATTTATTATATTTTAACTTTTCATCCACCTATAAAAAAAACAGTTAAAATTGTTAGGTAAAAAATTTATTATTTATTATTTATATTTATTATTAATATATAAAAGTATATTGAACAAAGATTTCGAAGCATCATATTCATAGCCATTCTTTACAGTATTCTCACCATACATATTTGAATGCATGACAAAATCATCCCCTTAATATTCCAGTACTACATAAAGTCACACTGACAAACAACAAACACCAAGTATAGCTCCTCATCTGATTAGTGGTGGCCTTGTTGCTTTCCCAGAGTCCCCGTCGCCCTCCAACAAAGTCCTCAATGTCCCACATATCTGCCTAAGTGACCAGCCAGGGGTTAAGGGTCACCGCGAGCTGCCACTTCCCTTGTCACAGGAAACAAGCAGGAGGAAGGCAGGGGAGGAGAGGAGGGTGGGAGGGAGGGAGGGATGGGTGGATGAGGGAGGTGATATTTAAAACACCAATAACAACAATGGAGGTGCCTCAAATTCTCTCTCTCTCTCTTCCTCTACGATCATGTTTTCCTTTTTTTTTTTGTACCAGGCGCTGCAGGGCAGAGGGTGTGACGCATGTACTGTAAGCCTATGGAAAATGATGGCGGGGATAGGCTTAAAGCACTCCTTGTCTACATTGTAATTAGAACGGGGACAGCTTTATGTTGTTAGTGCAGTATAATAGTAACATGTGTATTCAACATCGTGTCCGCCTGAACACACATGCGTGGAAATACATGGGCAGGTGGAACAACAATGCACAGGAACATACACAATCGCACAGTGTACTCTATGCGTGACTGTCGCAAGCTGTTTGACTGATAATGTGATCTGGTGATCCCTCCCCCCCGCCCCCCGAGCAGCTCAACAGCTACTGTGTCTGCATCTTTACTCAACCAGAACGTCCCCTCACTGGGCATGGCTCTGTAAGTTAGTGTTAAGTACTGTGTGTGTAAGTTTGGGGGATTGGGGGCTGGTGGGGTCTTCAAGTCTGAATCTGCCACTCACACTGACATGGCTCACTCTAACATCACCTTGTGTTATAATGGTAGACTTCTCTAGAATCTTAATAGTCTCTCCTCCATACTGTACATGAATCTAGGATGCATCTATGATGACAGTAGGTATAATGGCAACAATTGCCACCATTATAAGGTATTACATAACATATATACACAGTATATCTGCTTTGACCAGATTATCAAAATAGCTGTAGCCCTTTTACCATCCCGAATCTGTTATTCTTGTGGTGTGTACTGTATACAAAAACAATACTTAGAGTGGCGCAGGTCCATGAAATGAAAATAACTATCATCAAGTGCTACGCATACGCACTGTCTGCCACAGCGAAACAGGTCTCTTTGTGAGACTATAAGATAAAACTTATGTGAGAAGAGTTATACAAAACAAAAAAAAAAGAAAGAAAAAATTAAATGCCACGCACCTACTTATTTTGTGAGCCGGCCTATCATTATGTTTGTTCACATATGTGGTTCAGCTCTTCACTCCATCAAGTGTGTTTGCCTTTGACTGCCTAACCAAGCCTACGCCAGAATTTAGGCCAAGGCAATACGGAGCAAGAAAGTTGATGTATTTCCAAATACCTCACCTAACCCAAACCAATATTTAATTGAAAGAGAATCCTCTCGCTGGGAAATGTACCCACCACATCCATTTAAATCTACACACACTTCAATAAATAACACACTTTGACAGCCATTTACAATTTGAACTCTCTATGAGGAAAACAGAAACATAAGTCATAAAATGCAATAGGCTCAGCCAACAACAATATTAGTACTGCAGCCAAGCAATTATTGTAAAGTTTGTTATTTGTACTTCCAGGCATGTAACCACAAAAGAGAAAGTATAGCAGTAATAAAGCAGTTACTGGCTCATATTGAAATTATTGAATTTTCAATTCTATATCTTTGTCAATTCAATATATAGCAAATATTATCTTTGTTAGGTCAGCATCATTAATATATCACAATTAAGGACTTTTAAATGGTGAATGACATTCTGACATGTTACAGTATGTATTTTGTTTTATGCTACAAAATCAAAATATGGAAATAAAACAATGTGTGATGTGTAAAGAATAGACGTTTGTCTGTACATTCATTATATATTTTTTTGGTGTTTGGGTTTCAGTAATAATGCCAAAAGTAAAGAAATGAAAGTCTCAAATTATGACTCAAATAAATCCATATTAAGTTATCTTAGGTGGATATTATTGAAAATGTCAGCCAGTAAGAATACTAGTAAGTGAACAAATGATTGAGAATGCAGTTTAACCTGTTCCGTGTTGTACTACAGTAAGACTTAGATTGCATAAGGATGTTTAAACCAGGTGGTATTCTTATGAAGCAGTTTAAGTCCTGTAGATCATGTCAGGTTGTTTTTGAAGATTAAAATAACAGTATATCTTTCAACTCCAAGTATCACTAGCCTAGATTACACATAATGTAAGGTAAAAGTTCATAATCACTTTGGTTATTAAACAAGCGAGTCCACACTGTAACCTGAGCCTAGATGATACTTTGAAAACCCTGAGACTGCACTGCCCTCACATGGCCTGAAAAGGTCAATGCAGATGACTCCATTATCTGCATCTAGTCTCATAGCTCCACCAGGACAAAGAATCATTAATTAAGAACCAGCCATGAGCAGCTAGGGAGAAAGAATAACACACATGCGCACACACACACACACACACACACACACACACACACGCGCGCGCACACGCAAACACACAAAGCGGGTGACACAGCTATACCCTGCTATTCTCCACAGTGTTTGATAACTGTGAAATTCTCTGCCTCTGTACAAAGGCATGGCCAGGGAGGAAAATAATTTCAGTAATAGAGCTAATGGGTTTAAGTGAGGCTGGAGAGCAGCCATGGGAGCTGCGAAACAGGAGGAGAAGAGGGATGAGGATGGGATGAGGAAGCGGGAGGAAACATGGATGAGAGGCTGGAAGAACAGAGGAGAGAGAAAGATGGAAATGAATGCCTATATTGTCTTTTGCATTGTCTCGTGATTATGACGCTGAAGAATGGAGCGGAACGCTCCGTCTTTCCAACCACCCGTTTTTGCCTCCACTGCCACGATACAGATTCTGATAAGAGCATGCTGTGTGCACAATGGGAGGATTTGGACTGGTGCTTAATTTAATTGATAAAGCCAAACAATAGGACTGCACTTGCTGAACGATTATATTTATTTGTTTATTCCTTTTTGTATTTTAGGAGGGCGATAACTTCCAGGCAATTGTGATAGCAAATGCACGCATGCACGCACACACACACGCAAGCGTGGGCACGCACACGCACACACACACACACACACACACACACACACACACTTAATTACAGTACGGTAATATTGTACTGAGTACTGACTACAATATTACCATACAATACAATAACCATAAAATACATCATCAGAGTGGCATGTAGAACATATATCCGGTTACTCTTTCAAGTTTTGAATAATACCACCATCATCTCGTCTGAAATCATTAACACACTAGAGAACATCAGTGGAGACACCTATATTGAAGGAATATGGACATTTTAAACACGCAGGTATTGTATTACCACTGACTCTGTGAGGCAATGTGCAATTCTCTCACATGAACAGACTGAGACTCCAAACCAATCAATATTAATCAGACTTTGCTATACGGTTGATATAGTTATAGAAAATGTGTGTTTTATGTAAGGTTATATTTTTAAAACTAAACAAAATACTCTTGTTAACAGGCTCTATTGGATGCCATTATGATAGCAACAACAGATCAAAGTGCTTTCTCTCTTATGAGTTAAGTCTTACACTCTAGACTCTATAACACTATAAAAGCCATTAGTTTGAAGCCAGTTCCTAGCGTTACTGTAGGCGACACTAAGTCTCTTTCCCCATTGTAAACCTTGAAACCTTTATGGTATTTTGCCAACCTCTCTGTAAGACCAGCAATCTCAGGTGTAGCAAGACAAAGCACCTTTTCTACAGCAAAAGAACAAAAAGAAGACATCCAATAGTGTGACTCATGATTGATGTCATCATTAGAGGGATGAGCTAGTGTGGAATGTTTTGTTTAGCTCCAATGGCCTTCAAAAAACAATGTTTATTTAGGGTAAGACCATATGTTGAAGACATGGTGTGGTGGTGTGATGTTTGAAAAACACCAAACCACAGTACTGTCAAGTTCAATGTGGCTGTGTTATTTATCTGTTGTGGGAAATTCTGTATCAAAGTCACAGGCCTAAACTGTGGATTTAATGTGGCTGCATTTAGCACACAGTGTTTCCTTAATATAAGTTATTCAACACCCTGCTACATCATGACTTAACTGTCTCCTCTGAAAAGAAGGGAAGGCCAAATGAGCCTTTTCTCCTCTCAATCCAAGCAGCCAACCGTCCCAGTATTAAGTGAGGCGAGCGACAGAGATATAAATGTGATATTCCCTCTGGTATTTTTAACCGCCGTATTGAATTCGTATAAAACACTTAAGGCTGCTTGGCTTCTGCCTGATGGGAGCCTCTCGCAGGGCTATCTTTGAGAGTCTCCAGAGAGAGCTTCTCTCCTCTTTTCATAAAAAATTCCCTCTTTCTTCTCCCTTAACATCCTTTCCTTCCTCCCTAACTGTCCCTCCTGTGCTCTTTGCTGAGCGCAAGTGCTGCATGCATATAGGAACCCTCCCTCCCCTTCATAAAATCCTAATGAAGTTAGGAAAAAAAAGTCCATAAAAATCTCATTAGGTGTTCACCTCCTGATACAGGCTAGATAGCAAACTCAGGGCACCTCCAGAGATTTGGAGTAATGGGTGGTGATAAGTAGCATGTCTTTGGAAAAACACAGCTATTTGAAGACATGTGCTTGCAGGGTGGTGAGCCACGTCATGTTAAAAGCCTGGTAAGACAATTGAGTGAGTCACCTCGCTACTTTAAAGTGACAAAACACGCGAGTGAAGACAGATGTGTATGACATGGTGGAAATGGGGAATCGGTAGAGTGGGGCATTGTGTGAGGATTTCAGAGGGGTGACTGTAAATCTGGGGGGAAAAAAACTGTAAATCTAGGGGAAAAGAATTTAAGTTTCCCCCAGCTCTTTCTGTAAAAATGTCAATTTACATACAGTAGTAAGCACATATGCAAGCTAGCTAGCTAGCTAATAAACAACATACAACCATCATATGGGCCATTGCTTATGTTGCTTTACAACATAAACCAAATTATCAATCTATAGGTCAACCTTTTTGATATAAACTGTTCACTGCATCATTCAAATGTGAAAACAGTAAAAAAATTAAAATAAAAAATAAAGCATATTAGGATACATTATGAATAATGGAAACCTTCAAGAGACTACTACACTGATCAAACACATCTTTATGATTTATACTGTGATGGGTTTTCATATTCATCTCCAAGCCCCTGCTATTTCTCATGCATGAGTGATGCTTATCACTTAACAATCACTTAACAATCAATTATTAACGTGTCCAAAAAAAAATGTGCTATTACAGGGATTGAAATGCGTGTTGTACATTGGCCTGGGCTGCCAACACTTCTTGTACTTGTACACTCCCCTCTACTTTAAATAGGCTAGGTGAAAATATCCCGCTCTTCATATGTAAATAATGCATTCCTAGGAAAATACATTATCCTGAAAGTATGCACACCGCATAATGCACTGCATAAATGTGCACTTCACAAAGGTTTCTTAACTATAAAATATATGAATAACAAAAATTATGTTATTATTACTATTATTATTATTATTATTATTATTATATTATTAATATTATTTTATATAATTTACAATTAGGTCATCATTTACATAAAAACACAAGCTACTGCTTGTGACCTATGACATATTTAATCCTGTTTGAAAATATGTACAGTATAAGGTAATCATAACTTATATACTTAGTATATAGCTCAATAAAAACAAAAAGAAAATGTGTTAACATCACCAGCACCTGATTAAAGGGCGAGACTAACATGATGACCTAACAGGGATATTCAATTGGACAAGCAAGTCAGTCAGGAACATCAGCATCGTATCCGTATCAACAGTGCTACACATGTACGCCCCAGAGAAACCGGGGAGCGCATTCATTGTGCACGCGAATCATCACTTCCTGTCGTGCGTATTTGCATACGTCCCGACCGCCTCTATTTGTATGATAATATGGTAGCTGATGAGAAGTGTGTATGTTTTGATTTGGGATTCTACGAGTGAGAGGGCTAGGCTTAATGTAGTTTTTAAATATGCAATGTGCATGTGTCTGCCCTCACCTCGCAAGACAGAAGAGCCATGTAAGATTCATAAGGCACCTGCGACCCCACTGATTGACTTAGAGGATCATTTAGATAATGCAACCCACTCCTAACTGCTACTTAGGGTCAAAATAACACAAACTCACGTTCGTTGCAGGTGACAGCCAGCAGACATCAGCTATAGGATGACACAAGTTCCGACGGGTGGGAAAAAAAGTTACTCTGCTTCTCTTCCTTTTGAACACAGTATAGCGTCTGTTTACTTTTTGGACAGGCGTGTGCTTAGTTCTGTGTGTTTGACCTGAAAACGAAGATGCTCGAAGGGGGAGCAGAAGGGATAACCTGTACGTCCCCCCCCCAATGGCAATCTGGGTATGAGAGATAACAGGGTGAAAAATGTTTGGAAGCAATCCACTCTGCCGCGAGAGTAGGGACCTTTACGATTTCACCACTTCATTAGGAAGTAGCTAATCTCCCCACTCAAGAGTCCCGATAAGGAGCCCGCGCTAATGCAGGGGGAGTCAAAGTTCAAACAGCCTTCGATGTTTTGATGCTTAACTTACCAAAGTTCCTGTATGTTCATTAGACAGCTTTATCAGGGAACTCTTCCCTTACATTCCCCAATACCCATCAAGATTGGAAAAGATGGGGTGGGGTGTGGGGGGAAGGGGGGGTAGCTGAGGTGAGCTGTGCCATCTGCACAGCGCGCTGAGATAACAGATGGCGAGGATAGCGGGGCTGTTGTAGACAGAGGGAAGGTGGAAGGAGATGAAGGGATGGAGCAGTGGAGAGAGTGAGAGAGAGAGAGAGAGAGAGAGCAGGGTGGGGGGACTGGTCAAACCATCTTCTCGTCTTTCTATTCAAGAGCACTCTCTCTATCTCGATTAAGCCTTTAGCCCCCCGACTAGAGCACTGTGCGCTAAGTCGATAGCGGGAGGGTGTGTGCAACTGTCTGTGTCACACGTCTCTCTGTGTGTGTGTGTGTGTGTGTGTGATGTATGTATTTTGTACATGTGAATGTACAGTCCTCTGTGCACTGCGTGTGTGTTAGTGAGGCCGTGTGTGTGTGTGCGCATATGTGAGGCCTTGATGTCCTCATGCAGTCACATCTCCGGCCGTACGACATCAGCCAGGGACCCTCCGCTCATCAATTTTGCATCACCATTTAAAAAAGCCCATCACCATCTCCCCATCAGATTCACATCAGCCCCTGATGCACATAAAAAGGCCTATTTATTCTGATCCCTTCGCCCTGAAATTGTTTTTCAAAGGGATAGATATTATTTTGTGTCCTGCTATCAAAGGCTCTTCAGGACTCCAGAGAGTCAATCACATATATCAAAGTAGCATGGGATCTCGAGGACACATGGAAGAGGGCTTGGGAGAATGAGGGGGGGTGGGGGTAACACTTTAGCATGAACTACTTTGGGTGTTTGGGTACACTTATTTTTGTTTACCATTTACCCAATCTGAACACTATCACGTTGTGTCATGGCGACATCTGCAGTGCTTTTTAATTGGCTGTGACATGTTTCCTCGTCTTAACTAACGGTACCAGTGTACAAACATGTTGTATGGCCTTCACAGAGTTAGTTGTGAAAAATATGCCGTGAAAACTCCAGAGAATGACTGTATCAAACATGTTAAGACGTAGTGAAGTAGGAGCATGCCTTTGGGTGTGCTTGAAAGTGTGTTTATACCACAGAGAAAATAAGTGGTATTTTAGCACATATGGTACTGTGCAATAATCCTGAGATACCGGCTACAAGATGTCATTGTGGGATTGACACTTTTTGTGCGGGAAACAAAGTGTAATAACACTTTTAATTACATGCAACACTTTGAATTCCATACCGTAAATTACATAATATACAAACATATTTGGTATTTACGGTAAAGTATTAGTGCATCACATAATAATTATGCAATGTAGCAGTAATCAAAAAATCATATGACATGGCTGTGTAGCAGCATTGATGATGATGTGCACCTGCACTAAAATACAGCCATTGCGAGGGATCATTATTCTGTGAGTAGCCAATAATGTCACTAGTAAATTACTGGCTACCAGTTAATAACACTATACTTAGTAACACATAGGAAGACATTACTAAGTAATTAACATTTTATAATTGGTATGTACTTCAAGGTCTTATTTTGTAGAAACTGGAGATTAAAGCCTGTCTTTGTGATGTGGCTAATATTCAATCAATGAAATATATAAATACACAAAAAATTCACACTATTATTTTGCCAATATCCACACAACACTGGGAAAATGAGGACCTGAATATGTCACAGTTTATTTATATTCTGACATTTCTCTCTACCTCCACTGACTGTACCTCAGTATATCTGTGAGCAGATAACAAATGAGGGTGCCAACCGGGCCACAAAATGCCGAGGAGATAATCTGCTATCAGTGAGACTCACTGATCCCAGGGAAAAGAAATGGGGCTTAGAGGGCAAAGTGTCAACACCTTAGATATCTGTACATACTTAGCTCTGGAATCAAAGCTAAGGTGGCAGGGCCCGCTCACTGTTCAGCCTCATACAGTATCTCCACCATGGTGACATCTCTGTGTTAGAAACTGAAGTGTCCCTTGACTTTCAACCCTGCGAAGACAGAGGCTGCCATCTGTATGGCCATGAAGGGTTTTTTTTTGTTACACACACACACAAACAAAAACATTTCCTTTATATTTTACGTTCAATGGAGCTTGGCGGAGAAAAGGTTTCTTCTGTTTAATTCATGAAGCCAAATCAGCTGAACTTAGTGGGCTTTTGTTTGTGTGCTATGGTTTTGTTTTGTTTTGTGACCTTGTTATTTTCTTTGGCTCGTGTCATGGCTGGAATCCAGTGACATAAAAACAGGATGTTTTATGCTTTCAGTGGGCTTGAAAGAAACACAGATACTTTGCATAATTAGTTATTTAATTATGAATAATTTGCTCGCTCGAGGAACCCTCCGATGGCACACAAGTACAAAATAGACCAAGTACTTTAAATCCACTAACAGAATAGAAAGAAACATTAAACAATGACAAAAAGGATTATGCTCTGGCATATTATAAGACACTCACATGATTCCACAGCTTTTAATGTTAGTTATAGATAACATTTTAGTTGAATATTCTTCACCGTTATATCTAGCATTAATAAACCAACATTTCCCAAAAAAAAAAAAGAAAATACAACATAGTTTATTTTCTTGCACTGCACACAGGCCAGCAATGACTTGCTCGTACAAGAAGCGGCTCATCCATATCGGTCCATATGGGCAGCCCCACCAAATATGAATCTGCTTGAAAACAGAAAACTATCAAATAAACTTTAAGTTGATTGCAGTTATGTAATGTATTTATTCAATTAAAAAAAGCAGTGAATCATTACTGTATGTCTTCTAAGTCATGAAACTAAGTAGTAAAGCATACTGGAGACTAGGGTGTTTTTAAAAAGAAGTTTAACCTTATACCGTACACATTTTGTTATCTGCTTACTTCCACTAAAAGTGCTGTATCATAGTAGATTTTCATGTACCGCAGAGGACACCTCTTCCCACAGAAACTCCACAGCACCCCAGAACATTAAACATGTTGGTAAAATAGCACCCATTGTTGCTCTACAGCCAACCATCCGATGTGAAGACATTTTTTATTTCACCATGCCATGCCTCTAAGGTGCTTAAGGGGGGACTAAATGAGAGTGTACAAAAGTAATAGTATATCCCTCAAACCCCACATGCCGTGTTTACCTTGGCAACGAAGTCTCCCCGAAGTCCTCCGGAGCCTTTGTTATGTGTCATTAGGCTTCATGAGGTTTTCATGACACTCTCTCTCACTCTCTCGCTCTATTTCATGAAGATATTCATGCAAATGTCCCAGGCATTTTAAGTCTGCTCACTAACAGTATACTCAAACATACATTCCCAGCTTGGTATTCACAGTGGTCCCAACTATGACTGTGCTCCCTGCAGTGCTGCCTAAAATACGTTCTTTTCCATTGAATATTTGGAAATTTCACACAAAACATCACAGCACAGACACTCTTCATTTGGCGAAAATAACTTTTTTTCTTTTTTTTTTTTACATACAGTATTTCAAATACTTAACTGCAACACTCCCTTAGGCATACAATTGTGTTGGACCGTCAAGTCTATAAAGCTCTGCTTTTGTTTAAAGTATGTATTTCAGTTACTACTGCATATATGTTTTGGTGAAAATTCAAGATTAATATGAGTCTTCGGACATTAAACATAAATATGTTATAAAGCTATTTTTCTTCATTATTATCATCATCATAATCATTTTATGATAAATAATCTACATAAAGCAGTAAGGTCAGGAATGACAAATATTGTACATTTGTTTAGCAAAAGCAGGGACATGTGGTAATAATATTTAATGTTCTTAAAATGCTAACTACATTTCAGTTGGAAAGTGTATTTTCAGTGGGCATGTGTATGTGGTATATATGTGATGTTTTTTCTTTTTTGGGGGGGGGGGGGCTGGTGCAGACAAAGATGTGTCACTACTTTATATCAAACATGAATTTGCCTTTATCCAGCTTTCCTATTTGCCATTGATCTTGGCACAGTCACATCAAAAGACCAGCAGAACCACAAGAGTACAAAGCAGGTTTCAGTCCGTTCTTTACCTCTAAAGGACAGCCTTGCCCTTGGATGGAGCTGCTCTTAACCCGACGTTGACAGACCGGCCCAGTTTTATTACCTGCACACAACAGAGGAGGGACCAAAAATCAATTTGCTGCAGGCATCAAAGTTTTCGGTCATGTCCATACTTCACCTCCATAGTACCCCAACCATCCCCTCAATGACTTTCAGCTTTGGGAAGGTCACTACAAAAGGACGAAAGCCTCTGTTTTATTCTCCAGACAAAGTGTCTCCATTTAACCTCACATGTTTTTCATACACCCCCATAATGTATTTGTGCATTTCTGGAAACACAAAAGCACATGCACATAATGAACACACAAAAGAAGCATCTGTACACTATACCCATACCAATATGCACACACATTAATGTCCACCTCAAAATCACATCCAAGTGTAGCCAACCTTTAGAAGTTCTCTTAATCAAAGTGCAGTGGTAAGGCTAATGAAAGGATCCTAAATAACTCCATCTCCTAACACAGACCACAAGAGGATTAAAAATCCACTAGCCAGAACTGGGGTTTTTTCGATCTGGAGTCCGCTAACGCCTAATGAGAACTCCCAGAAGCCCCAGATCACAGCAGAGCGGCCAGAAACCAGTATGCCGAAGCCTCCCTCCCTTAATTCCTGAGGTGATCCTATCAGGACCTGATGAAAACAGATATTGGCCTCTCAGAATGTCAGATGATTAAAAGAATTGCAGAGGATTATAGAGTTTGGTTCAGTTGGAAAATAACCTGGATGTGTTTGCATTATGTGTATCTTGCCTGCATGTCTGTTTAACATGGAGATAACACACAACAAAATTGTTTAAATTCAGGGGTGACTGTACCAAGAAAAGCCACACAGGTTGAGTGTATTGTTCTAAAGTGATGACCCTAAAAGTCCCTTTGACTTTATTAATTAATTTCATTAATAAAGATTGGGGTTGGAATATGATGATCTATACATGCTTGCTGCGTTTAATGACACTAGGAAACATTTTGATCTGACCATTTACCAGGCCATACTTTTGTGAAGAATGTGCAGTCAAGTAACCAATTTCATTGCGATTCATTCAATAATGTTTAATCTGTAAATTAATAAAAGCCATAGAGACAAAAACAATCTTAATCAGTCATTACTCTGGGAAACTCTTCCACAAACACCTAGTAGTGCCATCGATATTGGATGTTTGCTGAAACAAATTAATGTCGACTCTTCAGACTTGCTTTCATTAACAAGCAAGTCCTGTTATGATAGCTATTATATCATGTTGTAGCCCTGATAAATGAATATCCTCATCCTTCAAATAAATATCAAAATAGATTATTTTAAAAATGTATTTATTTACAAATAAAGTTAGCAATGTATTTCTAATAAGTATTCAGCCCCCTGAATGATACTCTCAATAACAGAGGTATGCTTTACTTTTAATTTCCGTATCATAAACTGAGCCAGGTGAACTAATCATACACGCTGGCATCAATATTCATACTGATAGACATTAGTAACTTGACAATTAATCAATCAATCATTTGCTGCCATACCTATCAAAACTGCTCCTGGCAGCCGATCTCTGCGTCTATCGTAAAGAGGGCGTCCTGTGTGCTCTGACTAGACCAACACAGATATGACAAGGTTGTGCGCGCCTGTCATGTCCTACCCTCCTATAACTTTAACATGTTCATGTCTGGGCTGGCAGGTCATTATAATAAATGAGTTGGGCTCAGTGAACAGCCATGGCGTGTTCCTCTTCCCTAATGGGAACGGAGAAATGTGCAGGCCAATACTTTACAGTGACTGATGTTGAAGGCTGAAATAAACTAGCTAAAGTGGACAATTAGGAAAGGATATTGGGGAAAGGGGGGGCAAGGAGGGGAGGGTGAGAGAGGGCAAGGATATTTTCTCTGCTGGGCCAAATGAAATGTTCCTTGTTATTTTAATAATTCAGACAGCAGCTAATTTCCACCGTCTGATTGTGTCAAGGTAATGTGCAGCTCATACAGCATGTCCTGGATGTGTCATTTTGAACTCGGTCCCTACAGCGACTAAAGCACTGCAGACAGGTTCCTAGCAGGGAAGATACAGTAGTGCCGCCTTTCAATTAAATCAAGGACATCTCACATGGCGAGCGGACACAGAAGCAAAGATGGTTGGAAAAAAGTTGCATTTAAGTTATGTTATTGATGCAAATCTGAATGTGAAACTATGCATATTTATGCTTATTCTGTCCAGTACCAGCGATATTCAGCAACAGTATGACCTATTGAATACAGCAATGGCATAGCCTGTATAAAATCCACCCACTATTGTGGGTTATAATATACCCTGGATCCTTACAGTGCTCAACAACAGACCTACATATGGACCTTGATGCTCCAGTCTAAGGCTGTTAGACCCTCCACTCACATCTGAAGTGGCTTAGCACGAGTGCAAATCTCTCCAAACCAGACCCCGAGGACTCTATTTCATACTCACGAGCCCCTCACTGCCTCTTCCTCTCCAATATGCCTGACCTGAGATGTCTGTGATTCTTTCATCCACATTCCCATGGAAACTCATTTAGCCCAGCTGCAGGGGAAAGGCAACCCCGGGTTCAATTGGCTGGATTTACACTTGAGATATTATTCATTACATTAGCTGCCATGCTGATCTCTCTCTCTCTCTCTCTCTCGCTCTCTCTCTCTCTATTTCCCTGTGCATCTGGTGATTCTCCATATATCCCGTCTTAAAATTCATGAACCACACTTTAATACAAACCTATATTCAGTTTTCCACTTGCGTTATCCATACCATCCCATCACCTCGTGGAAATTGCATTCTCGAATGTCAACAACGATTTCTTTCAAGGGCAAACGGAACCAAAAGGCACAAAGACAGCGCACCGCTTATTATTTTAATATTTAAGCCAATGATCACGACAATATGCAATGTAAAATAGACACCCCTTTTGCCAGAAAAATAATATTAATAATTATAATTGAATTTCCAATGCTTGTTAAAACAATTCAACATGGTGTCAGGACAATGTAACAGTGAGAGGACTTGTTTATCTTCAAACACCAATGTGTGCCTATCAGTGGCAGGGAATGTAGTGGCTAATTGTGCCTGCTGCTGCTGATGTTATGCTCTTTAAGCTTATTATATAATTGCTTGCCAGAGCCTCTACCTGCAGAGAGCTCAGCCATAATGCGTGTGTGTGTGTGTGTGTGTGTGTGTGTGTGTGGGATGGAGGGGAGGGACATGGGGGGGTTGGGGGGCGGGGGGGGGGGGGTATAAAGGGAAATGGTTTGTTCTCAGCCCTTCTCCATCTCCTCTTCTTCCACTAGTTGCATATTTAATTGCTTGGCCTGTCTTGTTCACGGGCTGTCGCGGGACGCTGCATGTTAATGGACATTACAAGAGTGGAAATAAAGCCATTATGCCGCAACGGGCGTTCATATCTTCTGGCTGCAAAACAGCCCGAGGACAAGCAGTGTCGGAGTTGTGGCCGACAGCGATTAGCTTCAACTTTAACTCAGAGCAGCATGCACAAACATACACTCGTGCACACGCGCACATATCTGTTGGTGAGAAGAATAAAACAAGGTTCTGTGTGAGTAATATTGTCAGTCGCAAGATGAAGTGTATTTTATTTGTTGTGGGTGTGTGCGTTCACTTTTGTACCTGCGCTTGATGTGCAGTCGCACACCGTCTTCTGTTTGTGCCTATACCGTGTGCACATACGTTTGAGTGAGCGCATGCATGGGCACGTGTCTCTTTGTCAAAGAAAGGGGTGCTATATCCATTCCCCCTTGTCCATTTTTGTGTGTGTATGTGTGTGTGTGATAGGTGGGGTGGGGGGATAATGACGGCCATTTCTTCTTCCCGGTGACTGATGACAGGCAGAGCTAACCGCTAATGGCATGCCAGTGCTGGAGCATGCCACTTATGTTATTTTTCCTGACAAGGCTCAGGGGAAGGCTTCATTTTTTTGACATTTGACCATGCAAATTCACTCCTGCTACATTATTCCACATTTACATCCATTGCCCCTTGCCTACACACCCCCGCTCTCTCTCTCTCTCTCTCTCTCTCTCTCTCTCTCGCTCGCTCTCTCTCTCTCTGTCGCTATCACACTCAGACGTCAAGTCTGACCAAAAATACACAACGC
>JAODUE010000008.1:1824397-1841524 GCA_027564755.1 Amblyopsis hoosieri
TATATATATGTGTATGTGTATGTATATATATATATGTGTATGTATATATATATATATATATATATATACTTTTTTATTTTATTTTACTTACTGAGTTCAGCATTAGATTTTATATATGGATTTAAATGCTTTAATACAAATGTTCCACTTCAAACAAGCCCATTTTCCTATTTGTGTTGAAATATGTACTGCCAGACACAATGCTCTAAAGAAAATAACTGACTTTATGTGCAGTGAGAGGAGCATGCAGCAGATGTATGAGGACCTGTACAGCGAGTTCACGCTTTTCTACTCGGAACTTAAGCGCCAAAAGGCCCTGGTCAGGAAACTCACACCACTGCTCAATGAAAATAGTCAAGGTGAGAACACACAAAAACGGTGCGTGTATGTTGTGTTTCAAACCACTACCTTTTCCGTATTTGTGTGTATATACAACATAAACAACCGCTTAAGTTACCCCCAGCAGTGTTTTCACACCTCCTGTCTTGTAGCATCCTGTCATGTTTTTGCTGTTACCAGATTGTCAGCTCTAGACTAACATTTGACCAGTGTTTCCCACAGTGTGTTTCCCACACATTAACAATCCCATGGCGGCCCGCATTCCGCCATAGTTTCATAACGGACTGAACTTTACACACACACACGTACGTAGTTGCCCTGTTCCAAAGGGCTTGAATGGATCATTCTGTTTATCGTTACCGTACCACCTCCATCCACGCGCACAGACCAGTTGCCAGCCTTGGTGAGTTGCATTCGAACACACTTTACCATCTTAGCTTAGCTACCTCATTGTCACTGCTAGCTAAGGCTAACAAGCTAACTTTTATAAAATAGGTTTGTTCGGCAAGACACTAGCCAAATGGCTACAAAAAACCTGCGGAAGACAGCTTGAATGGTTAGGAGGATGTGACTGCGATAGCGCCTGCCGGTGTTTATATTATAGCCTACTGTGCAGAAAGTGTAGTTACGATAAAAACTTATTTTTAGAGCACCACAGTGAAGCTACTGTAGGCCTACGCAGTCAAATAATATATTTTCTTAGGCTACCGGTACATCATTTAATATGGTTATTGATATAAATAGGAATTTATAACAACATGTTTCTGTATAATTTTTCTAAATACATTTAATTTAAAACAATTATAGTTTGCTCAAAATTCCTAGACTTTCTAGTTGTTCAGGTTCTCCTCCTCTACCTTCAATATCATTCAGAAGTTCTAACATTAACTGGAAATATATACAATATCCTATGTGACCATGTCAACATTTTGAGCAAACCTATTACATAGGCTATATTTTTTTATGAAAAGTCATATATGATCATATCACACAGACTGTAGCCTAATCATGTCTCGTCTGTTACTTATGTTTAAATTCAAAGTACAGAGCCTGACCAAGCCAATAAGAATATGCACCACCATGAGAGATTACAGCCTACAATAAAAACAATAAATGAAACCAAAATAGGTGAATTTTGCATTAGGTTAGGCCTGAATAGAATTTCAACTTTGCCTCCAAAATTATATCTACGCCCCTAAATATCTTAACTTTTGAGCACATGTGCTCCTTGTGGGGAAAGTAAGCAGAGAGCCTTGCTTTGCCACACAGTTCTTCATAGATTTAGCCTCTCAAAGTAAATCGATGCATTTCACTTTAAATCTTCAAATATTTCTTTGTTTACTAACTTCTGTGGAAAACTTATTTTTGAGTTTTTATTTTAAATGTATTTGTAGCGTCCTGTGACAATATTTCTTGCAATAATGGCATGGTAGACATTAATTATTCATTACTACAGAGAGCAAAAACACAAGATGATAATTCATGTATAATATTAATGTATAGTATTACCCCACACGCCTTCCTGTAGAATAAGTTTAATCGTGGTATTTAAAAATATTTTGTACTCTGCCTGTAAATCTATCGATTTATAGGCAAGATGTAAAATGTTATTGCAAACCTTTAGTTATTGGTAAAGGGGTTGTCTTTTTGAAACGTGTACAAGGATTTGAAAAGGCTACAGATATTAACAACATGATAATGTTATGAACAGGCCTCCCTCCATTATTGTCCGTCAGAGCTGATGTGTCCTCTTCTAGGAGTGATTACTTTTTGTTGTCTATTCCCTTTGTGAAAGCAGGAGAGCGGGAGGTGAAAATTAGAATGGAATATAGCAAGAAAATAAGTCTTTGCCTATTTATTCCACTGAATTAGAGCGTAATCCTGGAGCTTGGGTAAGGCAGAAATAAGACAAGGTGGAGAGTGAAAAGGAAAGAGGCGGTATACAGGAGTGCTCTCATGTATTTATTCAATGAAAATGCGTATGTGTTCTTGTAGTGTTTCTCCTTTGGAATCCATTTCTTCAAATCCAGGCATCATCGGGGTCTGTCATAGAAGAGTTGGAGACATGGTTGGGTAGAGGGAAGTAAGGCTAGTAATAAGAAAGCTGTTATTAGCCAAGACATTGTCATCGTCTGGATTGTAACGTATCACAATTGAGTGCTATGCATGTAAAAAATAATGTTTTTAAGTCATTGGTGCTCAGCAAGGGGGGGCAGCACACCTGGTGGGGCACTATATGTTTATATTTTGCCTTATTCAACCGGATGTCACAGAGTTTTTTTTCAAATTTTTGTATAGAAAGCAAGTGCCAGTTTAGAAAAGAGATGACGTTTATCCACAGACATTAATGAGCACCATTTCCCATTGTAATAACTCGTTACTCGTAACTCGTTACAACTCCCGTTGTAATAACTCATGGGAAGTGTAGTTGTTGAATGCTGGGACATAATCTCAGTTTAATGAGGTGTTCAGATGTCTCAACTGCATAAATATGCATAGGCTTGTGGCAAACCGTAGCTCGAACGCATCGAGCTATGGTTTGACGCGTACTTGCGTAGCAAAATGTATTGTCCTCATTTTTGTAACGCAACGCAAGCGCACCTGCTGTTTCATCTGAAATGGCTCAGAGCACCAACGTTGTTCTCTATATGATGAAAATATGAGCGTAGCGTTTGCGATCGCATCCGCGTAGTTTGCATAGACTGAACCAGACCTAAGGCTCCCTGCATGTTTTATGCTATTATGTTAAGGCCCAGGAATACTACCATATGTGTAGCCAACGTTTTGGGGTCAGAAAGGATTTAACACCTCTGGTCAATTAGTATTTTAGTGAGCTTTTAAGTGGCTGTTTGGCCTCAGCAATTCAACTCTGTTTCATATTCTGTCTTTCAGGGTCTGTCCTGGCTACATATCCATAAGGTATACCATATTGGTTGGGTGGCTAACATATTCCTGTATTTGTGACATGACTAAGTATTGGTGGTGGCTTGTTGTTCTCTGCTTTACATTGTTCCCTGCTAATCAAGCTCTCACATCAGCAAGGGATTGTGCTTTGGTTTATTATGGGTGTAATCCTGGCAACTGTACCGGTGCAGTTCTGACTATTTGTACAGTGTGTCCAGTTGTTAAACGCAGCAACATCACCGGCTGTGCTGTACGTTAACTCCGTTCAGCTTGTGTTCTCTCACGTAATGCCTCCCTCACTTCCTGCCTGTCTGCCTGTCTGCCTGTCTGTCTGTCTGCCTGCCTGCCTGCCTTCACAAGCAGCCTCAACCGTTCCAATCCAGTGCCTGGACGACGTGGAGAAGAACAACAACCACCGCCACCACCACCACCACCACCACCCCGTCCTGCGGTTGTCCGTCCTGCCTCGTCCCCCCAGCGCCCCCCCGGTGCCCTCCATCTCGGGGCGGCCCTGTCCCCCCACGCTGCTGGGAGGCCTGAGGGAGGACTGCTGGTACAACGGGCCCTGGTCCCCGCAGGCTGGGGACGGCAGCGACCCCTGCTCCGTGCTGCTGCCGCCCCCTCCAGTCAACCAGGCCTCCTTGGACGACAGCTCCAGGTCTTTCCCCAGCCCCCCCAAACCCAGCGACGCCATGTATTGGGAGGGACAGTCGGTCGCCGCCTCCTCCTCCTCCATTGGAGTGTGCAGCCCAAGAAGCCCCCCCAACGCAAAGTGGGCCCAGCCCTTCTGAGATGGACTGGCTGAAAACCAACAGAGACACGAAACTCTCCAGCCCTGCCACATAGCTACCACCTAGTCTGCCTTAAATTGATAAGCATACTCATCTTGGACTTGGACTGGGCTGAGCTGGATAAAAAGGCTGTGGGATCAGACCAGTTGGCCACCCCAAGGCACTTTTCCAAGGTGCAGTCCCAGTCCCTGCCTGGACACTCCTAAATGTGCCGTTTCTGCATACTGTATTGGTGAAGTACATGTCTGACTTTCCGGGGGGGGTTTGGAAGAGACGTTCAGAGGCCCTCTCTCAACACAAGACCATGCGTGTTTTCCTGTCAACGAGTGTGTTCAAGCATGCGTGCAAGCAAATGCGTTTCTTGGTGTGCGTGCATTAGTGTTCCATCCAGATGATTCGGGGTGTGGGCATTTGTTGTCCGCTTGCATCTGCCTCTACCCATTTTGAATCTACACGTATTATTAGGGCTCGGCGAGCTGCCATTCAGTAGCCAGTGATCACTGTGGCCACAGAATCTTAGTACTAGATTATTAAACTATACTCCCTCTAATGTAACACACTTAACATTTTACCGTCAAATCATATTAAAGGTATAGTCCACTGGTTGTTTGAAGATGATGTGAAGGAGCTGTATTTTTTTTTTTTTTTTTTTTGTATATTAACTGTTGATAATGGATACAGATGCTTAATGGTTCATGAAGGTTCATAAAATTGGTTCCAAAAATGTGGCATAGCCAAAGGCGTTTGGTGAAAACATCTAGAGCATTTTTGTTTATACTACCAGAGTACATAACTGTTAACACTTTTAAGGATACAGTCATACAGTAGTAGTACTGTACATATTCAGAACATTCAGTGGCGACAATTGTAAGCTATAAGAGTTATAAGTATAATGAAAATATATTGGAGTTAAGCCCTTCAACCTCAGTACCAAAATAAAGGCTCATCTGTTTTGTCAAACAATATCATTTAATTTTTATAATGTTTTCATTTTTCTTTTTAATTTTGATGGAAGGTTGAAATGTAAAGCTGGCCATTTTAGATTTATATTTTCTGAGGACTTTTTGAAAACCCACTTATTCTACGTTGTAATCAATCCTACATTTGAGACCCGGGATCTTGATTTTTTTTTCCATTAATTGGATTAATCTATAATCTTAATAATGCACTGTTTCCTGTTATATGTTGGGCTATCATCCTATATCAGTCTACACTCATTGTTTTTATCTTAATATTTGAACAGTAATGAATGAAAGGAGTCAGAATTTGGTTCAGCTAAACATGCTGATGGCTCTTTAGCTGAATAACACACTCCACTTGTCACTCCCCTAATTGGGAGTGCATAAAAAGCAGTCTACCCAGAATAGGGTAATGACAGGAGTATTGCTACAGTATATGTATAACATAAAGAGCAGCCTGGTGTCTATTGACATACACTATTCTAGAATGTTGCTTGGGGCTGGAACCAATGGAAATGGTACGTTCTTACATGCTACAGAATAGTGGGGAGCGGTGACCTCAAAAGTAATGTGAGATACAGTATATTGTCTTTTTCAGTCTGTTTCATTGTACTTATTTTTTAAGAAATGTTATACAGCAGCAATTTCATACTTTCTGTAAGATTTGCAAACCAAAATGCAATGTACAGTAGATATGGATTATATTTTAGATTTACTGCACTTCAGACTGTTTGTAAATATGACTAATTAAATGAATGAATGATTGTGACAGTGAAAGTGTTCCTTGTCTCTATTCATATACTTCTTATTCTATTAATGAACTACAACAGCCTGTAGCATATGGATATTTTGTATATGTGTAAAGTTAAATTGTAGTTCAAACCAGGGGTTCTGAATCATGAATTAACAGCATGAGATATTAACAGCACTATGTCCAACATCAAGCTAGGTTTTAGAAGATATGATCTATGTAATTATGGTCACTATGATCACTAAAAACATACCTATAAGATATTGCAAATTTGAATAGGCCGATGTCAGAAACAAGCTCAAAATTAACATCTCCATGTCTTGTTGAGATTGTGGACCTCTAATTGTTCTCTTTTGCTATTTGTTGTAAGTAATTCCACTGCTTTATCAGTATGATGCAAATCAGTTATAAAAATAAGTTACTAAATGTCATCATCTACCCCGATATGCACTAAAGTGACCATTGTCATCTTGGTATCATACAGTATATCTTTCATATGTATACCTACTTGAGTCTACATCAAGGAAATAAACAAATATCTAAATTGCATGTAAACTAGGGATTACAAGTGTTATATAAATTCATGAGATCTGAAGCCATTGTATAATCGGGGAATAATGCTAATTAGGCATTCTCCTGGAACATAAAACCATGGCTGGTGCATGACATAGGTCACACAATAAAATTGTTTTTACAGATTGTCATCTCTGGATTGTATGAATAATATGAATACAAATGGAACATACTGTACTGTAATATCAATGACATGGGTGGATCTACAGGTTCTGAGCACACAATCAAACCAAGTAACAATATGCAGTTTGAATGTTATGAAACTTGTATTAGGATTTTAGTATTCAATATATATTTTTGTGATCAAATTCAGATACCTGCACACTTCTGAGTTATAATATTGAATATTTCCATGCAAATACAAAGTTAATTAAGAATAATCCCTCCTATTCGAAAGGGTTTACACCCTTTGTGTTCAGAGGTAAAATTTGACAAATATGAATTAATCAGTTATGACCGAAGAAAAAACACTAATTCGAAAAAATGCGTATATTCTGATGAAATTATTACTTTTTAGTACAGATCATATTTATTTGAAAATAGGCACAATTTACTTATTGAATTTCTTATGAACAGAACAAGCAAATATATTAGACCATAAGATGATGATTATGACGATGAACATACATTTCCCAAAATAACATGTTTTTATTTTCTTGTGTTACAATTAGAACATTTTGTTACATGTGTTGTGTTATGGAAAAATTAGAATATAGTCAATATAATTCCCATAAACCACAATATTTTGGCAATATATGTTGGTGATATACTCCCACATGGCCAACATTTTCTTTATTTGAAAACAAATGTATGCACAGCACCCAATTGCCCTCTCATGCCATGCTCATGGTGTGTCCATCCAGTTGCTGTTGCCTATTGGATCTTATATGCCAGAGCCAGTTTAATGCGACACAACATATACTTTGGCCACTGGTATTGGTAAAGATCCTATTATTTGCTGAAAGGCCTATTGCAGCCTATAAATATGTCCCTTGTGTGTGTGAGTGTGGGGTTGTGTGCACGAGACCATACTTGGAATCATACTTGACAATCACATAAATGCAATTGATTTCTTGGCATGAAGTATAATTTTAATATGTATACACATCATTATATTAGTATTATACAGTGTATTACTATTATTGTTGTTTTTGTGTAGTTGTTTTATAGTTTAGCAACATGTATTATGTATTCCTCTTCATAAACAACCTATAATTACTACCAGGTCAGATTTTACCCATACCACACATAACTTAAAAAATAAGTTTTTAAGTATAAAAACACAGCATAAATTATCAAAATGTGTTTTATTTAATTCACACTAAGCCTATGTACATACGCATAAACAAAGTAATCAGCATACTCCTGCTGAGGAAGACCTATCTACATCATAAACCTTAAACTTCAATATCATTGATGTACACAAATTGCAGTGGCAGTAGAAGAGGTCAATTCGCTGCTGATTTATTACTTTTTGTGTGAAAATTAACTCTAGAGGACAATGTGTACACAGCTTGCATTATAGGTGATTGTTAGGTACCCGTTTTAATGCAATCTTACTGGCAACCCTGATTAAATAATGAACATAATACTGTATTATGTATACCCAATTCTACAATTTTGCCTTGAATGACCTTCCCTAATAAGTTGTGAACTGCTAGTTCTCTACTTACACATTATAAAGTATGATGATATTGTCAGTGTCAAAATCTACCAGTCTTTTTTTTTGTGCATTTCTATTTCAACCAAGTCAAATGCCCAATACCTTGTACATGTCCCTCTGTCTTGCATTTTCAAATTGGGCAATAGGTAGAGAAGAACTCTGCCTACTCTCTGAACGGTTACCCTATACAATAAAGGTTTATTTTGTAGTGTTTACATGCTGGTAGGGAGTTTCTGTTTTCTGCTCTTTGTAGGGACCCCAGTCCTCTCATACTCCATCTTTTCTTTGATGTATTCCTTCTTACACTCCTCAAAGAAGGCAGGGTCTGTGTAACTGGTGGAAAACAGAAAGAATAATCATCATAATACAATGTTAAAAACAACCACCACAAAGACACTGTGGCTGGGCCTTACCCACTCTGCGCTCTCCTGGTTTGTGTCTTACCCAGACCTGCCAACCTTGGACAACTCTTTAGAGTACCAGGTGCGCGCGGCAAACAGGAGTTTCAACTTGCAATTATAGAATTGAACGCTTTGGGCATACAGGGATTGGTTTGTCCTTAAAAAGGGACCCCCTCACCCCATACTCCTGCAGCACCTCCCACAGTATCTCCCGGGGAACGCCTTCTCTAGATCCACAAAATGCATGTAGACCGGAAGGGCATACTCACAGGCCCCCTCCAGGATCCTTGCGAGAGTAAAGAGCTGGGCCGTTGTTTCACGACCAGGACGGTACCTGCATTGTTGTTCTTCAATCTGAGGTTCGACAAACCCTGTTCTAGCGCTACAATGGTGGAATGATATTCCTGCAGCAGTCAGGACAGCGGAGTCCCTACCCATCATCCGAAAGTGACTAAAAACCAACCTCGGGACCCCAACCACTGATCTCCCTACCCCTTAGCACCCATTAACAAACTTCTCTAACGTCTATCTTTCTCAAGAAATTAACCTTTTCATTATAATATTAGCACTTTATTGGTAATTAGACTTCTAGCAGCCATTTGCTACATGTTTTAAATCTCCTGGTATATTACATAATGTATGGATTAGGGATGTGTGTGGTTAGTGGGTTAAACGGTTAAACGCTGGGATCATTGCTAGTTGGCACCATAAATACTAGTCGGTTAAACGTATTATTTAATTGTATTATTTATTTTTTGAAAGTAGTGGCTATATAATAGCCCTAATGCCATGCTGCTGTTGTTATTCCAACAGAATGTCGGCTGCGTACGACAACTGGTGTATGATCTCATCTACTGTTGACTATTGTACTGTTTGTAAGTCGCTTTGGATAAAAGCTTCTGCTAAATGATGTAAACGTAAAAGACAGAAGGGTGATACTCACTATGCTGTCAGACATTCCTTCAGGGCTGCATTCTCATCCCTGCATTTTAATACCATGAGGAACCCAGAGTCCTTACAGCAATGGTTGAAGGCTGGCGAGACAAAGAAAAAGTATGCATAAATCAATCATTTGGAATATGGTAGGAAATGGATAGAAAAACACAGCCATTTATATATTTATTTTTCTTGTTACCTCTGTCCCAATACTCGAGACTAGAGACTAGACCTGAACGTTGAAGACCCAGCCACAGTAAGCAAGCCACAATAGGCATATCTTGGTTTACTGGTATATGACATAAAGCCCATCAAAAAGCCATATTTCCAGACACTAGTGTTCACACTAGAGGTGAAACATACAAGCCTGGCCGCATTAAGTCTGTGGTCACCCTCCATCTACAATAGCATACACTGTAGCCAGACAGCCTCAACAAACAAAAATATTGCAGAAATAACCAAGTGATCAAAGTGCCCCGTAAATATACACTAGGTGCATTTTGTGAGAAATCAAGATACTATAGTACATAGACCTCGCAGGCCAGACAGTGTGTGACCTTTAGATCTATAACAGGGTGTCTACAGGTTTAAACAAGTTACACTTAAGAACACTTTCAATTACATTTTAAACCAAACTTGAAATGGAAATACACACCAATAGCAATGTCAATTCAAAATGACTAGTAAGTTCAAATATTTTATTTATTTTACCTTACTAGTAATTTTGAGAAAATGTATGCTTTGTCAATCAGAGTAGATATGGGTTACAAGAGGAGAATTATACTAAATATTCTCACGATGACGTGACTAAAAAACATTTAAGACCGATCCAATCTGAATATAAGCCAATGTAAGTCTTTTGAAGGAGTTTTATAAGTCTATTTACATTAAGACATTTCAAGGACCCACAGCTACCACAGATTAGTGTAATTTACTAATCTTAGTTAGGCCATGACACATTTTATTGAGCCCTACTGTGTCAGTACAATGCTGTGTTTTTGTTTTTAAATTACTCTTAACGTTTCACTAAAACCTTAAAATGTAATTGTAACTTTTTTTCTCATTAACTCATTATGGCAATGTCATAAATATAAAATATGGGACATAATAAATCGAGTGACTGTTAGCTAGGATTGACAAAGGCTTTACTGGCAGAAGTTATCAGTGTCACATTGGAGATTAATGGTTCAAGACTGTGTGTGAAAGAGGCGTTGAGGTCTTCATTGCATTAGCATGCCCCTTAAGACGTCTGAATTACCATCACCCAACCACTCCCAACACTTAAGGAAGAAACATCTCTCCAAAACAACCCATCCTCCATTATAATTACCTTTATCATTTCCATCAGCATGATTATCAGGTCTTTTCATCAAAATGCAGATGTAAAAAAAAAGAAGAAAAAAGCCACAGCAAAAACCAATTTAGAGAAGCAGAGAAGTGTGACTAATCTAATCAACAAACGCCTCCACGACGTCCCATGGTACTAGTAGAGGCTGCAGAGGGCTGCATTTTCAGTTGCATGTCAACAGCTGTTGACAAAAAGTTTGCGAATCCATTGGAACAGCCTGTGTTCTCACAGCAGATTTACTATGTTCAATGAATAAACTTATTGTATATTATTTATCTGTTCAATAAATGGTCCTCATTAGGGGTGTGGCGACAAGATCTCATGCATGAGATCTCACAATATTAAAAACGTGCCAATATTCCCCCGTCAAGTGGAAAAGTGATATCAGCATGAAAGAAATTCTAGTTGTATTTCTTCTTCCTCCTATAGTCCTATTGAACCACAGACTACAAAGAGCACTGTAAGAAAATGGTTCTGTACATGAACAGTAGCATTTTGTACATGTACAGGTCGTTGTTCAATCTCGAACACACTCTGCCTATAAACATCCTAAATACTTGTAACTCACTCTCAGTTACATTGCCAACTGTAAAAGGAAAATGGCTACCCTGTCCAGGAACTACTGTACAAGTGATACTTAGTCTCAGCCTCTTCCATCCATTAGCACTACTACGTCAAATAAGCAACTCTGTGATGAACGGCTGATGCCCCTGTAAGCTTGTCAGCGCTTTCCGAAAATGAGAAGTAGATTTTCATTGGCGGTTAGCATTGTCACTCAAAGTCTGTAGGTATAAATCCGGTGCGACGCTAGTGCAGTAGCCATCTTAATTTATTTATTTCAGTTTCAGTACATTCATTTTAATTTTTTACAGTAGCCTACTTATCTAACAGAATACCTGAAAACAGCCAGTCATGTTGGTAAGTTTCTTAAATTCCTCTGTATAAATCTAACGTCAGACTTTGTCACCGAGTTATGTAGTATGTAGGCGGATCTTGACGCAGTTAGCCAGCGCTGTGTCCCAGACTTTACGTAAAAGAAGCCTGGCTCTGCGAGACTAGGTGATAATTAACTTCATAGTTAAAATATGGTTGAATGGAATGGTGTGCACTGTCCCTAACAAATAACCAAATGACAATTAGGCTAATATATGTTCCATTCCTGATTCCAGTTTTAATTTCACCAATAGGTTCAATGAAATACAAAAATTTCCTAGCATATATGGTGTGAGGTTTGGAAAATGCACTTCGTCTCACCATACCGTATCAATCCATTTCTCTTTTGGTAGGCTAATTTGTAAAAACCACTGCAGAGTTCGTCTGGGTTGGATTTTTATTCAGAATGAGGTCTGCAGTCAGTCACCCCGTGTGAACAGTATATCAATCATTAACACGTTAAAACGAGACGTAGACTTATGTGACAGGAAGGGGAGCTAGACGGTTGGGAACATATCATGTGCATGCCCATGCAGAGGCAGAAGTCGCAGACAGGTTCTCCACCCCCCCGACCACCCCCACCCCCTTTCCCCTGTCTTGTGTGCATGTGCACAGACGCACCATTGTGTGTCTGCACACAGACCAAACATGCAGAACATAAGAGGAGGTGCAGGGAGAAGTAGGTGTGAAAATGAGTGGGAAGGAAAGGTTTATTATGAAGGGGGGTTTCCACTAGCTAGCCACATTGTACCACGGTCGGTCCCAACAACCAGTGCATGGCCTCTATGTGAGCTGAATGCACACCTGTAAGGACACAAACCACACCACCCACTCACCACCCAACTGCTGTGTTGCAGCAAGAAACCAACCAATTCTAATGACTTGACTCCCGTTGTAGAAATGGAATGGGCACAGCAAGTAGCCTAGGTGATGATGTTGTGGAAATTAAAACAATGAATGGGATGTAGCGATTGTGTAGCAGGTTTAAAGCATCATGCAGACAGCAGTAATGGCTTATACAATATTGAACAAACCAAAAAACTGCCTCAATATAAACAAACACTCATTCGGCATGAAACAGTCTTTTAGTTGAGCTACATTATAGGCTTGCACTTTACCTGCTGTATGATTCTGACTCTGCTGATGAACACATCTGAACTGCAGAAGTTAATTAGTCTAAATTTTGTACCATTGCCACTCGCCTAACCTTATACACAAATATCAGCCATATTACAGTATGACCACTTGCCAAATATGTTGTAGGCCCCTCTTTTGCTGCTTAATCTGCAAAATCAAGGCATAGACATTGCTATCTCTCAAGGTGTATGCTAGGGATGCACCGATCGCATTTTTCATGACCGATTACGATTGCCAGTTTTTGTCAAGCCTGACCGGCCGGTTCCACTTTTTATCCGATTCCGATTTTATTGTAAAGCTCCGTCATAGGAATTTGTTGACGGTCCCTTAATCGCCAACGCTCATTTGTCATGTGTTTACATTTTTACAAGGCAGCGTCCGTTTAACAGGATGATGCAGGGAGCAGCCAGGAGACACGGAAAGATATAGTTTAACTTAACTGCCCAAATCTTTCAATTCTTCGAGCCATGTGTAATAGAACTGTCGCTACCAGTAGGATAATCTACACCCTGCGTCTCCAACTGCGAGTCATCAAAACAGAGACAACACGACTGTCGCGGTACGGTAAAGACTGGCTGTGAAGTATGCTAACTGAAAAATAAGCCACGTAACTTATTTTTTTCAGTGAGATGAACAATAGGCTACTATGCAAATATATTGACGCTTAAAGTATATATTCTCTGTATAAAAATAAATGTACAGAGTATCTTACCTATGACTTGACATCTTCTTTAGACACACATTTTATTTCCACACCAAGAAGAAATGTGTAAGTAGGCTACCATGACAATTAGCTACAGTCTCTAGATTAAAAGAAGGGCGAGTGAACGTGGAAGTATTTGCAGCGCATGCATGGGCACCGCAATTGTGTAAACCGGTAACGTAACCGGCTATATTTACACAGACCAGCTCGGTTGACCGGACACCAATCAGAACCGGACGGTTTTTGCTCCAAAACCCGCGATCGGCAACCGGCCGGTTCCGATTGGTGTCCGGTCAACCGGTGCATCTCCTAGTATATGCTGTGGTATCTGGCACCCAGGCTTGGCAGCAGACAAGTGGTCAAAGTAACATCCACATGAATGGCAGGAGGACTCGAGGTTTCCCAGCAGAGCGTTGCCCCAAGAATCACACTGCCTCCATTGCTTTGCAATGCTTTTCAATGTGTGGGGTGGAGCTTCTGACCGAGTTTGTTAATATTTGAGCTCAAAGTTAGTTCTCAAGAATGACTAACCCTGCTTTTAGAGATTGGATATCGTGGTGTTTCAGGCCAGTAAACCTAGTGTGTTGCTAACCAGCGTCGTACTGTTAGCTACGGGCGTGGTTTAGTTGTGACATATGCGACTTGAAAACAACTCGAGTCGAAAACGCAAATAGATATAATATAGCACCCGTAGGGATGTCCCGAATACCATTTTACAGGTTTCGAATACTTGATGGTATTTCCGAACGAGTATTCAAATACTCTCTCAAAAACACCATTAGAAACACACTACTATAAACTACAATTAAGAAGTATAACAGAGTAATCTTCGATTCCTAGCTTCAGTGAGCACACATGTAAACATAGCCATGCGCTCAAAATAGCCACTTTGATTGACACGTCAATTGAGCCAGTCAGAGCTTTTAAATAGCATATACCTCCTGTAGTAGCCAATACGAGTGTGAGCTTTTAAATGGCATATACCTCCTGTATTATCCAATAAGAGTGTGTGTTGAATTAATAGCCTCGCTCTCCTTACAAACAGAGCCAATTGCAATCAGTTGTGTTGATGACAGTGTAGGGCAGGCAATTACATTTCAACATATGGGTTTATATGGAGACAGTAGGGATTAATGGGAAAACATGCGTGCATAATGTGAAAAAACAAATACTCGAATCCCAATATTTAAATCGAATATATACCCAACTAACGAATACCTGAATAATCGAATATTTGGGGCCAACCCTAATATAAACAAATGTAAGCGTGTAATGCGGTCAAAAACTGTTTCTCAACAGGCGTCAGTTCACCCTTCGCGCACCTGCCCTAAATTAGTAGGCTAAGTAAAACGTCCTTGCTGCCTCTGAGACAGTCAAACTAGGGAGGCGCCATCTACTGGGCAACCAACAACAGCGTAGCTTAATACAATACAAACTACATATCCTATGTTTTTTTATTTTTTGCAATGTTGAATTCAGTTATACAATATATAGAAAAAAGACAACAATTTATCAAGGGAATAAGTCTTTATTGTTACATCCTCTCTGGGCCCTTGCCTCTGGTGCATCCTTCTTTCCACCATTGTCTTCAGTTCCTAAGAGAGGTTTATGGAAGTTAGCCTTTGGACTAATGTTATGTGGCTTGCATTACAATTTAGTGCTCAGAATTTGTTCAATTTAGATCTACTTTCAAATTCATTACACATAATATCCAACAGTAGGCTACATGAGTTTGATTTATTTTACAGGGCGAGATCAGTTTGAAATGTATCTTACGTTACTGTGGATGAAGCTCTTCGGGTGGAGGGCGTTCAAATGGCTAGTTTTTGTCCAGATCCTGTCCAGTTTATCTGGTTGTACGGTAGTTTGTTGAACAGGCCCTTAAAACGTATTTTCATCCTTTGCATTCTTGCGTGCTCTGGAAGCTACCATAGAAACCTGTAGAATAAAAAACAACTTTCAGTTAGGACAGTATCAACATTTTGTAGGCACTATAGGCTGCATGACGGGCTAACTAAATTACGTAAAACTAATATCCTAATTTAACATTTAACTGCATTACTGTGTAATCATTTTTTTAAATAAAGTAAATCTTACTCTCAAATACTACAATACGTGCTATCTATAATACATTTCTGGTGGATCTTGTAATGTGGTTATCGTTTGCGTGGGAGAGCGGGGTTCAAGTCCCGGCTCAGACAGATTTCACTCTGGCGTCATATTTGGTTTTAATAACTTAAAACATAGTTGTACAAGCTTAAAAGTTGAGACATTTTCCTCACACTTTCATCCCACCCCCACCTAAAAAACATTCCCTGCGCCACTGCAGACAAGGCAATGAATTCTGGGGAAAGGGGGTGTGGCATAGTGCCGTCAAACCTTTTGAGAGAACAGAGATATTTACTACAATGTTTTTTTTCCTCTTAACATTCAGCGAGCTGAAAAGAAAACTGCTTACATTTTCTGGTATAAAATATAATAAATGTTATTGTTTTACACATTGTGGCTGTCTCACATGCTGTCTAACAATTAGGCGTTTCTAATAATGGCCTATATTTAAAATTCAAATCGACGTCCCTGCTGTATGGAGCGGTATTTCGATCTACTTTTCAAAATGTTATTCATTTCAAAACATCTCTCATCTTCTTCTCTTCTCATTGTCCTTCTGCCACTGGAGTCGCAGTTTCCCATTTTATCCAATTTTTGTGCCAACGCATGGTTCAAAGGAGGACCGCAAATTCTTCCGTCAAGTCTATTTTTTATAGATCACAACCTTTGCGTGCAAAGTGGCGTACGCACGTTTATAGCCCTGTTTTGTGCGTACGTAACCGTTATAAATGAGACCCCAGATATTTTGGGTGGCGATCATGTATTAATTTAACGCTTTCATAGACACAGGTGGGTCCTCTTCTTTGGAAGGCGGTGGACACTGATAGTTTTGTGTTCGCACTTTGTGTTCCCACTTTGCAACACTGCTGTTAAAGTGAAATGCTCTTCTTCCAATTATATTAACACCCTCTAACAGAGCATATAGGCTACATATAACATACATATATACTACATACGACTACTACGTTAGTCAATGGCGGCAAGAATACAATTATTTTTAGATCCCGTGATTCCCGTTTGAATTGTGACAGGAGGTACACATACCAAGTATTTGCTTATTGTAAATATTCTAATTAAGGGTGTCTCCTAAGGTTTAATTTGGATTCTAACAAATGTACTTTTTGTGATACTGAAATTGAGACTGATGAACACTTATTTTGTGATTGTGAATGGTCAAAGAAACTTTGGACTGACATCTATCAATGGATAAATGAGAAGACTAACATTAGGTTTGGCATCTTTTTAGAGAATAATATTTCTGTAACAATATAATACTATTGGGGAAATATTACATACATAAATGCAGGTTTGTTAAAACATCTCCAAATATAGTGTCCTTTAAGAATGATCTTTCATTGATTTTTGAATGATTGAGAAGACTGGAACATACACATGCAACAAAACTGTGCAAAATATTAAAACGATATTTGGAGTAGTAACTCCTTACCCCCAAGATGCTTTATTTTATATATATACTGTGTGTGTGTGTGTGTGTGTGTGTGTGTATATATATATATACAGTATCTCACAAAAGTGAGTACACCCCTCACATATTTGCAAATATGTGAGCATATCTTTTC
>JAODUE010000008.1:1841624-1862585 GCA_027564755.1 Amblyopsis hoosieri
GGAAAGGGAAGTTTGGGGTCCCTTGCTGAAGCTGCTGCCCCCGCGACCCGACTCCGGATAAGCGGGAGAAGATGGATAATTGGGTGGATATTATTATTAACAAAAATTTACATTCCTCCTTATTATCTTCTGACCACCACCACCAACCATAAAACAACATTTGCAGTCTGTGAACAGTGTACAACCTATCTGAGCTTAGTTTTAAATATTTAAACGACTGTGGAGAAGGATGCACTTAGTACGCACATCACTTGCGAGGCAAGATAAATCCATCACGGCTAATGTGTTCTACGACTTTAGAAAAGATTCAACAGCATCTGACACAGGTCTCCTAATGTAGACCAATTAATTAGTTACAGCTTTAACTCATTAAAATGTCACCTACCTCTGGTGTGACACTCACAGAAATGTGCCCGGCTTCACTTCCTGCACTGTGTGTTCCCCTCTAGGGCAAAGTCTACCTGCTATCAGCCGGTTCCCACAGAGACAGGACTTTAGCTCCAGGGAGGATGTACTGTATCCCTCATTAAGCTCAATGGCATTTTCAGATGAACTTCTCCAATGGCAATTATTTGAAGCTGCCTCTACAAATCCGTCCTCCCTTTTATCCTGTCAATATGGATTCGCAGGCTTTTTAAAATGTTAATTCGAGCTCTTTGGTGCATTAATATCACACACAACCCTTTACCTGTGATGATACATAATTAGTCTGCTGTGTGTCACGATAATTGTATTACTCGTGAATGAATGCAAATGAAAGGGAAGACAGTAGCTGGGTAAAATGGCATCTGTTTTTCAAACCTGTCAGCTGTGCAACCTTCAGTGCTCAGTGCAGTTAATCATTGATAGCCATCTACCAATATAACCCATCTAGGGAGGGCCGGCCTACTGTCTCTAAGGTCTTGAGTAAGGTCACAAATGCATCGCTGTTATTGAAAAGGAATATTGAAAACCCAATGTGATCACTGAAAGCTGTGGTTCTGTTATACGGCCATTTTGTGTCGTTAGCCTTGCTTATGAGGTTACATCATGATTGTGTAACGTTTAAGGTCATAAGTCATATTTGACTTATGACCACAGTGGGATAATCTATAATTGATGTAGCCTTCAGCGCACACGAGCGAGTACACACACACACACACACACACACACAAATGCGTTTTCAGATGCAAATCTGAGATGTTGTGCTGAATTAATGATTGAACACTGTATGACTTGTGTTTTATTGCACACAATGGTCCTGCTGTGTGTGTGTGCGTGTGTGTGCGTGTGTGTGTGTGAGCATTGATTCAGCACTGGAATTCATAGTGTACCACCACTGGAGGGCACTAGTCCTCTGTGCTTCTCCACATCTTTTCTGCCAGTAATTTGGGTGGGAAAATGTTCCCCCCATTGTTCACCATCACCCACTTTGACTAAATCTGGACCCCCTCCCCTAACCCACCACCTCACAGCAATGTCAAAGCTAATGGCGTGAAGTTATGAGTAAACGAAGCTGCTGTGTAGGACATACGGACGTGCTTCACACGACCACGTGTAGTCACTGTGCCTTTTATGCTGCTGACGGCCGCTCCAAAGTGGGCTAGCTGTGGCCTGCCCGCTCAAACGTGACGTGAGCATGTGTGCACTTATTCAAGAGATCTCATTCACATTTGAACCAGCGACAGCAACAACAAGCAAACAGTGCCAGGTTCAAGCAGGCCGTTTAAACCCAGCCTGTGTGCCCACGTAACAATAACTGTGGAGGCTGGAGGGGAGCTGTGTTTAATACTGAACTGATTGTTTCAGTGCTGTCCAAACAGAACGAATGCAATTCCAGTGTCCCCTCAGGAAACAATGAGGAGATTTGATTGAAGACCATCAACGGGAAGGAACGCTACGCAGACAAACGCATTGCAATATTGCTGGATCAACTTTACAGTCTACAGCTACAGTATAATTACAACTAGAGCCAAACACAAATGCCTACACTGTCTGCTCAGCCTATCCACAAACTGTACGCTACATGTGACAGCAGTGATTGTATGAAATAAATGATAGGACAGCGGTTTGGGCTTTTGAGACCACAGGAGAAGGACTGTTGTGGTTTGAATGGAAAGAGGGCAAATGTAGCCGTCACATTACTCCTTTTGCTGCTTGCATTAGAGGCAGTAGGGAATTGCTTAAAATCCCCTGCAAGGCACTTCAGGACTTCAGGTTTTTTTTTTCAGATATGAGAAACCACTCAAAATGGATTTGTGTAGTGGTGTGGCAATCTCTCTTTCCAAATACAATACTGACAGCATTTGCAGGTCATGTTCTTAAATAGGGACTATAAGGCAGTTTCACTGTGGGGTTTTATTACATGTGCCAAGGCTAAATACAGTAGGAGTCAGATTGACTGCAATGCAAAAGGCATTAGGTGAATAACCTTCATCTGTAGCCCAGTTCATGTATTGCTGCAGTCGCAGACAATAACACTGAATGAAAGTTACTTCATTAGGAACAGCCCACGTTATTTCTGTCTACAGGGAATACTGCTCATGCACTCAATTGTGAGGAATATTCAAAAAGCTTGTGTCACATTAAATTCCATTTAAGGAGGTTTATTAGTATAAGTATCACACTGTTTAGCCCACATGATTTGTTCCCCAACCTCTGAAAAATGCATGACAATAAAAGAGACACCTCTACCATTAGTGTTTTGTTATGACACGGCTCCCATATACTCAGATGGGCAATTGGGGAACGCTTGATTTGTTCGTGTGCACCTCATTTGCATAATGCTGAAGCTGTACGGTTGTGGCCGATGCACCACAGACAAAAATTAGTTGTTGAAACTCGGACATGATACAATTCAATCTGAAATGTTATCCTGTAATTAATTTTGTGGAGTTTTTTGACTGATACAATATTTCAGAGATCATATTCCTAAGTAACAGCAAAAAACTTTTAGATTACAGCCCACTTGTGCAGCGAAAAGACATACACAATAGAAACACCTACACTTCAGCCCCGCAGCCAAGAACCATGATCACAAGGACCACAGCCAGTCAGCCTGCTATTCGATTTGAGCATCCCAGATGGATTTAAGCACACTCTGACTGCTTGCTTTTGTGAGGATGTTGGGAGGCAGGATTTTAGGATGCTGATGCATACTATATTGGTGTTACAGTACCATGTCACTTAAGAAGTGAAGGGGAAGACAGACCAAAGCCACACCATGCTGACAGGCTGGGTACACTCTTGCCTACTCAAATACCATGTAGGCTTCAACACTAGTCGGGTTCCCTCAGGGCTTAGGGGAACAGCTATTTTAGAATGTTTCTACCACCGTTTGTATTCACATTTTTGTTTTTGTTTAAGACCTCTATAATGCAGAGTGGAAATGGGTTTTTTAATCGTGGTTGGTAAAAGGTCTAGATGATTACTTTAACACACAGCTTGCTGAATTTTAATAAAGTCCTTTTAAATATTTAGACTTTCTCTAATGCTTAGTCATCCAAATAGAAGTGTCAAGACATTTGAAGCCTGGAGAGATTCTTTGCAGAAATATTATTTTAAAGATGTGCTGTAGATGGGACATTTGTTCAATGTTAATTTCAAAACATATTTCATATTATAGACATTACACTATACCCTTTTACCATGTGATTAATGTACTAATTTGTCTTGGCATTTGTGAGTTCAGTCACAATTTTGAAAAAGCAAGGAATGTGGTTAAAATGGGTGATCATGCTTAAAATGTAAATACTTGACTAAATATTAAACTTGCCTATGTAACAACTTGAACAAACAGGTCTGCGCTAATTCATTTGCTACAATGGCTCACAATAGGGGTTTTGTCGAAGGTCATATGACCAAACCGGAAAACAGATCTCATTGCTTCTGCTTATCGTTATAAGTGATAACATTACATTAGTTTGAACAAAACTGTCAGCGTAATATTCACTTTTGGGTAATCAGATAACATAACCTAATGTTCTTTTTTTGGTAAATAATTCTGACCGATACCCGACGATCATCAATGTACTGGACGTGCGTCTATGCGGCCGAATGCCGAAGATAATCACAGCCGTGCTAAACAGTAAGGATATGACTCCTGTAGCTGTACAAGTGGTCTTATTTATTTAAAAGAAATACGAAAAACAGATCCTACAACTAAGAAACACAAACATTGTATTGTACATCAGTACAGGCATCTTGAATAAAAGAAGGCATATTCCAGCTCATATAGCACCTAACTGGAAGCGGTGAGACACGTTTTACAGAATGCAGAAATATATTGTGCATTACCCCTATAGAGGTTAATGGCCATGTGTGATATTTGAAAATGAACAAGCCAATCACTTAATAGCATATCAGTGGTCCGCCTATACAAGTTTTGACAGCAAATACTGTATAGGGAAAATAACTTCCCATACATACGCAAAACAATCCTGGCTAACAGTATAAATGTGAATGAAATTTGCAGCAAAGTCAAAAAGATGAACGATGACATATAATTATTATATAAATCTAATGAATGATTAACTTCATAGAGGTATAGACAGGATGTCACGGAAGTCTTGAGTAAAATAAAAATATGGAATATGCTGAATAAAATTATTTATCTAAGACAAGTCTGTCTCGGAGGAGGCCAGCCAGCCATTTTCTGACAGATACTCCCCCGTCAAAAATGGACCAAGAAGACTTGGGTTTGGATCATCTCCTCTGACAGAATGTATTCACAGCGAGAAAAAGGATTTCATATAAGCCATGACAACCGTGGCACAACAACAGACACTGCCATTTTTTCTGTCCTACTTTGACAGGGACGAGAGAAGCAACTGCCATCCCACCACCCAGAGGTCAATATGTGCCTGGTTTTCTTTTGGATTTACAAAGTGTGATTGGTCGTTTGCTAATCAAAAACATACTGTACTAGTAGATGCAACATGTTTTCCTTGACTGGCAGTATGTGATCATCATCATCATGCCATTGTTCTGTTTTCCTACACATGCAAATGATGCTAAACTAAGCTAGCCCCTATAGTACACATTCTTAAAAAAAATGTATCCACGCAAAATTGAAACCTTTTGAATGTATAGTATATTGTGTTTTCATCTACTGTGGATAGATACTAAAACAGGCCATAGTGCCACAGCACTGTGGAATATTTGAATATGGTATTTTTACTATCAAAGTGATTTACAATTGACAATAAAACTAATGTTTTATTAAGTCTCTGTGTGGCATTTATTATACAACTGATGCACATCGGCTGAAGAATAGAGGTCCACTTTCACATTTACAACTGCAAGCTATAGCGTACAGTGGCACACACTATCATCAACAAAATACTATAAAAAACATTATTCTCAGGACAAATGTGTCAGCAACTTAGATAGCATCACGACACACTTCAGCTCTTTAGTTTTCTGCTCGTCTCAGCTCCACATTTTTTAAAATGGAAATACGGTATTTTAGAAGCAACACAGAAAACTTCAAACTGTCTGCTTCCAATGATTGATCACACAGGCCTGAACTGTGAGCTTATATATTACCCCGGAAGGTTTCCTTGACAAAAATACATTAATATATGCATTCATTGCTTTGTCTAGCTCCCTCTTGCAATATGGCAGTATAAGTGCACTGATCACAGTGCTTAAAGGAACAATTCTTTGTGTCTTTCCATCTGACAACCAATTTACACTGCTGGAATTATTTTGCATATTACTTGATATTCAACAATGACACCTGCTTGCTATGTTTTGTAAGATGGACTGCAACAACAAATCCGAAAGTACAATCAACCAGAGCTTCAAGATATACAGTTACTGTAATCGTGTTCTGCATCAAAGTAAAAAAATACACAATATAAACACCACTTTGACCATACACATCAATCATTACACCTTCTACTACCTTCTAATAAATCAAATCATATAAATTTATATAAATAAATAAAAAGTAAGACAAAATAATTATGCAACATGGAAATGGCTGTATTACCTTTGTGTGCCATATGTTTGTTTTATGTTGAGTAAATATGAAACTAAAATAAAAACTAGATTTAGCGAAAAAGATAAACAAACAGCAAGGGAAGGAGTACAAATGCTTGCTCAGTTGTTTTGAACCTGTAGAAATATAATTGCATAATTTCCATGAGGTTTTATGAGCACTGTGTTTGAAGTTGTGGGATCTGATGCAATAACATAATGTACCGTAATTTGATGTGTGTAATGAATTGTGAGGTCAGTTCCCGCCCGTTTTTTAATGGCAGTAGTAGTATGTATAGGGAACATACAGTATGATCCCTATAATGCCTTATATTCTGTACTGTAGATCTGGCTTGTCAAACAGTGATTTATTTCACTGGAGAATACAAATGACATAGATGAGGGTCGATGGCCGAGATGTGCTGAACTGATGAACAGGTCAGAATCATCTTATTAAAACATAAATCCATTCAACCAGCACTGATGAGAAGGGGTAGGGTACTAATAAGAGTTCTTTATGTGCTGAAAAATGCTTTATTTTGAAGGCTCTATATAAAACACATATACAGTATATATGCAGTTATCTCGCACCATATGGCCTGATTATACAATATGCTAATGTTGTTAGGGTTTGATGTATTCATCTTATATTTTAATTTCCATTAGGATAGATTATGATCTGTAAGCATAATGTTCTTACAAGTGGCCTATTTTTATGAATCTGATTAATCTAAAAGAAAAAAGTCAAAGCATCTGTAGCTCTCATATTACAGTAAAGTAGGTCTCTCTGACAGCGGTGACAGGAACTGCATGAATATATTGGCGTGAACAAGGCAGCTGTTTGGAAAGTAGCGTCAGTGACAGCGGTTGGGTTTTCTGTAATACGTCAATGAGCGAGAGCCATTTCTGAGCTAGGATTCTTCTGGGAAAATGAAACTCAACGCTCTTCAAATAAGAAGGCTCTACACAGCCAATCCAGTTCATTTGACATGGAACCGTGACAGTTGGTCAAAGGTTCTTAACAACACATTCAATCATTGCACACAGAATGAGAGCACTGTAGTACAGTATACCCAGGCTATTACAAAGACCAGGCCACAACATGCAGCTACATTATGGGGCCCTGCTTGTGATTCATGATGAAACACTGTCAGCCAATTGAGAAATGTGTTAAATCACCCAAGGGCCTCCGCTGCTCAGAATGCAAGTGCGCAACCAAAGCCTGTAGTGATTTAGTGCTCATTGACCTTAGTGTAACATCCAGAAATACATGCCATACACTACCTACATGCATTTCTCAAGTAATGTTCGGACTGCAGGTTAAACACTACTTCAGTAGAGTGAAATTGAAAAGAGATAATTTGTGATATAAGCTAATAAGTTTTAAATCTGTATAATTAGCCATCGGCATCCACGACAGGCCACTACCTAAAAGACACCCTGTCAACAATAGACAAGTGGGCTTAGAACTCCTCATTAATGACAGACATGTAAAGCTTTACACATATTAGGCAGAGCTCAGAGGCTATACCTTTAATCAATCGAACACTCGGCAGAAATGATGCATGTCTGTGTCCAAGAAAATAAGATTTGAATGAGGGAAAACTGCCCATAACCATACCAGTCCCGTAACAAACCTAGGAAAACATTTTGATTGGACAATGCTATAAACATACAGTAACATTACCAAATAAATGTGTGCAGCTGAACCCATACCGGCTTTGCATGGTGTCCTAGTAATTTAGACAAGACTGTGAAACACACAAGTGAACAAGTGAAACCACTGGTGAGACATTTAACACCTTGTATATACCATACCCTAATGAACAGATGCTGGTCTGAGAGCAGTATGGGGACATCTCATTATCGTGGCAGTGGGACCATTGTTTAATTTTACTCTGGGTCTACTTTCCTTATAAGCCTGTCACCGATGTTCGCATTGCTTTCTGAGGAAATTCTGTCTAGATTTTAATAATAATAATAATAATAAGTCAAAGTAACTTGAAAAATATGTCAAATACTCATTCTGTAAAGAAATACTTGGCTATTTCAAAATTAAAATATGAAATGCAAGGCAATACTGTAATACATGTTTTTTTAACTACACATGCATTAGTGCTTTTGTCACAGCACTGCATTTCTACTGCAACATTTACATGATATTTGATTTTTAGACGACATGTCTTTTATGTTCTAATGCTCACTCATATCTTCTTGATTGCTGCCTTTTTCTTCCTATCCATCCATTAAAACACATTCAAATATGTTAGTCCTTTCTGTTCTTAAATGCTTGGCACAATTCCACTGATTTCAACAGTCAATCACAAAGGGAGAGTTAGGCACTGTAATTTTCAATTTCTCATCAATATTCATGTCACTGTGACTACACACCAAGAGACTGTATGAAATAAAAATATATTTTTGGCTTCCTCAACATTTAAATATGTAAAGTCGACATGAACATGGTTATTCACTTTGGTCAAATATTTTACTCCTTCTAAAGGTTATATTATTAATAATTAGAACTAATATTGAACTTTAGGAACCTATTCAAAACATTACTGAGATAGTTTTCTTCCTCAGACAATTAGGGCCAAGATTATCATTGTGTTCCAAATTAGGAAATCAAGGCAGATAGCATTGCAGATTGGCCCTTGTGCATGCATGCAAGCACTCTATCAGACATCTTAAATTAGCACTTTGCAAACAGTTTGCTATACATCTACAAATAAATGAAGAGCAGCTTGAAAGGTCATTAGAGTTTATATTTTATATATAAATTAGTTATTTATACATTGCAGATAAAGAAAAAAATACAAAACAATTTTTGATCTTACATGACATTTACAAGTGAAAATTTACACAACATATTCAATAACTTACAAATGCTTTATTTGCATAAAAATAAATCTCTTTACAAAAGTTTTGTAATATGTACATAGTGTTGTAATATGTACAGTAGATATACATATACACTCTATTTGATAGGATGACTGAGTGGTTCACTTTAAAGTATTGTAATCTAGCCCACATTTTGATGTGCATTTTGATATGTCCTGTTTTTGCCAGATGTATTTTACCCTCATCAATTATAAATGTGCACTAGCAAAAAATATGACATACTGATAACACAAGACATCTTGCCAAGGAGAATGCCATCAATTATCAAAACTGTATAAATATACAAAATGTAACAGCAATGACAGGAATTAACATTGTGGTACAAAGTACTATATAGCAGCAATTGCTATACTGGATCACTTTTGGCCAACATGCAAGTATGAAAGTATGAGCTGCATTGTATTTCCTTTTTTTGTTTTGTTATTACGTCCCTTAAATTATGATGGCTGGCATGAATCAGTTAACCCATTGTAATATGTACATATATGCTATTCGGCTGTACAGTATTACTAAGGAAACAAAATGTCATGACCTCTTTAAAACATATGCCCATATAGTCTTCAAGGCACTGCAATGATATCGAAATGTGATGACAGTTTGTATTCATTACTTGTATAACGTTTTAGACATATTTGGACCCAGATGATAATATGTAGATGGTGGCTCATTTAGTGTGCAAAATCTGTATACTGTACACATGGTTTAAGATAAAGGTTCAGTAAGTCATTAAATCAAGCTGTATTTTTTTATATATTTTTTTATCAGTTCCAAAGGACCAAGAACCTGCATTCGCCATGTGTCTCAGAGCAGGGAAGCTGTTCTAAGGCACGGATTCCCAAAATAATATCTACCTAAAAAAAACAAACACATGGAGAATGATGGGACGGTAATATCTGACTATTTAGAACTGACTTTCTGTGCGGAACAATTTAATGGTGCCTATGTGCATTAGAATTAACTTTTACGTAACCTATACAATAATATACTTATTCATATCATTCAGACATCCAGAAAAGGACTTGAGTGTTTATTCACTCGTTATTCAGGGAATATGCATTTTACTGTTTGATATATTTCAAAATGTAAAATTGAATTAAATCTAATACCTAAATATGACATGAGAAATGGACTATAGCCCTACATAATCCCACGTGTGCCTTTAGTGAGTGTCACACACAGAAGAGGTCAAGCCACACTCAAGCTAGAGAAGACATTTTATCATAGACCTGCAAGGACATGTTGGCAAAACACATGAAGAAACCATTCCACTGCAGTCAGAGCCTGCACTTTAAAAATAGAAGCTGTATCATTCCACATACTGTACAGTAGCAAAAAAAAAAAAAAACCTCCGGAATTAAATCCCTGCCTATATATTTTGTCAGTGGGAGGTAACGTCCAATTAAGAGGTATAATTGTCCGAAGGACTTCGAACAGAGTACAGTGCCAGTACTACAGTACTGGCAGCCCCCCTCCCACATTGTCTTGTGTCTTTGCTCATACCCCACTGCTTGCAAAATGGACGCCATGGAAAATGTTGATCAATTCACAGTTGAGAGGCTCAATACAATTAAGAAGAAGAAAAAAAACACTAATCTTCAAAATACTCTGTGTGGGAAGGAAAATAAAACACAGGAGAGAGCTGTACATGGAAAAGCAAACAAATAATCAAAGCATTTTGGTTTGGCATTGTGAAGAAAGCCCTCCCCTCCCACCCATTCATTCATCACTCCAGAGTATAAAATACTCCACCCATATGCCAGAGGCCCTGTGATTTATAAAGCCAGCACTCACAGAGTGTACAGATACAACAGGGCTCTTCACCAAGCCATGGGAAGAGCCCTCCTCTGCCGCTTGCTTTAGATACAAATGCAACTGCATTAACTGTTGCTAAAAGTGTGCTTTGTGTTTCTCTGTGCATCCTCAAAACAGGGAATATATATATAAATACAATTCTCTCTATATATATATATATATATTTCTCTCTCCCCCTCCTCCTCGATTAACCTCATGCTCGTCCTTCCTTGTACGTTCCGTGTCAAACCATGGTACAGACGGTGTTGAGATTGGGGTCAAAGCGGACCACCTTCCCCTCAGCAGCCTTGGTGCTTGTGTTGTACATGGGATTCTCAAAGGTGGCCTGGCCATTGTTGTTCTCGTGGACGGAGCAGCCCGTGTACTGCGCTTTATCCGTTTTCCTGGAAGAGAAGGTGTGTGTGTGTGGGGAAGGGGGGGTGGTATATTAGTTGAGAGAGTCACAATTATCCTCTCCGCTGGAAAGCGCGGTTCCTATACCAAAGGTCTGTGCTGCAGCAACACGACGAGACTGTATTATACTATGAAATGAGCATTCAATTCAGAGGTGCCCTACGCCTGTTCAATGAACATACTATTAGCATTCTGAATGCTACGTTGGATGGGATGGGCACACTGCACTGCCCTGTACTGTGCTACTCACATGTCAAAGGCAACGTGCTTGTAAACTCCAAGCATGACGAAACACTGTTTGTGTCAGTAATAAGCGGTACAGTAATAAGTACAAATATTGCATCACAGTCCTCGCACGCAAACAGACAGGCCGCGCTCTCGATGTAAGCGGAAAAACTGTATATTTCAATGTAATGTTCTTTTTAGTTTTTATTTGCATTTGTCGTTAATTATGTTTGGCCTTATGGCTCTGCTCTGGGAGCTCCCTGACCTTCCATGTGGATCCACGAAAAGCCCAAGGAAGGGAGAGCAGCAAAAGACCCTCCATCAATGACAACAGACATCATTTGAGACAGACACAGCATAAAAGGAGGGGTTTGGGGAAGGGGCTTGCAAAGGAAGCATCAGGAAAGGCTCAGGCAGCTTAAATAACACACCCTGGAAGATATGGCCAATGCATGTAAAGCAGCAATTTGCTGACCTGTCAGCTTGTTGAGATCAGCTGATGAATAATATTGGCTAAGCTTGACTTTGTGGTCTGCCTGAACTAACCCTATGCTCAATGTATATACTGTAGAGTGTACACTATCCAAAATCTAGGGTCATTTAGAAATGTTTTGTTTTTTTCGTTTTGAAATGAAAGCATAGCATAGTAGATTAACTTGTGTGTTAAAATAACATAAACTGTATCATAAATAAAAGTGATGACAGCTAGTACCACATGACAGCTGCATATTCTACATTTTCAGCAGCCACCGCTGTGCTAGCTAATGGTCAATTTGCCAAATTATCAACTTGGATTAGCTAAGAACGTGCCACTAGTACACAGAAAATATTGTTTCTGAAAATGTGCCTCTGTACTGTACGTATAAGCTTACATTTAATTAACAATCTGCAGTTTCAAGCAGTAATATTTTAAATAATAATTTACATGATTTACACTGTATTTCAGGCCAATTTCAAGTTATTTAAATTTAGTAAAGAAAAAAAAAAAAAAAGAACATTCATTAAATAACCCCAAACCTTTGAGCTGGAGTGTATTTTGAATGCATGCATCTTTAGTTGATTAATTGAGGCACGTTAGAAAAACACTATCAGACCCCACCACTAGAGGGCAGAGTGAAAGCAAAACTCGTACTTACCTCTGTCTGTAGAGATAGAAACCCAGGCCTGCGAAGATGAGGGCAAAAAAAGGCACAAGGATAGCGACAGCTACAGAACTGCTGTTGGTGGAGCCGGTGGTTTCAGGATCAGTGAGTGTGACATTCTCTCTCACGTTCATGCCTGCCAGGAGACAACCCCTTATTTATCCGTTCTGTACAGTATTAGTATTATATGTAGTGTGTCAGGGTACAGACATCCGTGTCAGATACAGAACAATACAGTTCATGTTTATTATGGTGCCAGTTTGATGCAATTGTGCATTAAAGTGCACATGGCCTTAGGGGGGAGGGGTAGAGAACAGTATGGGCACTTTGAGTTTCAAACCAAAACAATGTTTTTGTAATGCTGGATTTAACCACAAGGGCTAATTCCAGACACAAATCCAGGATCCTAAAGACAAAATGCAACATGCAGCAATGGCAGGGGAATCATTGGTTGCTCAATGACGGTTGGATAACTGTGACAATGATGAAGATATAGTGGGTGATGATGATGAATAGCAATAACAGAAGGTGAATGAAGATGGTGATAAATGGTAGTGATGACGGTGAACCTCCTGCTGATGTAGAGCAGCGGTGTGCACTAGACATCCTATTCACTTATTGTCACCCATTTGTATTCCATACCCAAGTCATGTTCCATACTATTCACAATATAATACATTTGGAACACATGACAACCTAACAATTTACCATTTTCTTCCAGCCAGGCTGACCTCACTTATTGTAACCTTCACTCAAGGTGAACAGAGTTTTTTTATGTAAAGGGCCATGAGTGGAAACCAGTGTATTCAATTAATCATATCTGCCATGTTCTAAAAATAAAGATAACACACTTGTTTCCCCGACTGATGAAATTGAGGGCAATATGAAAAGTTGAAATGTGATTTAACCTTATGTGGCATTAATCCTTTTCATGGCTGTCGAGCCATACTGTAATCTGGACTGGCAACATCTGTGTTACATCCTGCATACCGACACATTCTGCTTCCTAATTGCTTATAATTACAGCTGGGTTAATGGTTATGGAAAAGGAAGAAAAGTGAGAGAAATTATTTTAATTGTTTACACATACCAAGTCTCTGTAGTCCAAATTGTCCGAAGTCTTTACCCTGTATGAACCCTTGGAAAACATAGCTGCCACCCTCCGGCTCAGCTGAAACCTATTAGAGGAATACATCTGACTTCAGAGACCAAAACACAACAATGATTCTTCAGAGCGATGTGAGATAAATGTAACATCTTGTCTACCACATCAAATGACATAGGTATGAGAAATATATTGACTTTATTGTTGAGAGAAATAACACCTTTCCTATTTTTAACACCGTGAATATCTGCAAAGCTGACACACTTATTTTTATCGCAAAAGAAAGAAAAAAAAAGAACACTGGTTATATAATTCCTGACTCAAATGTCATGGCATTTCTGTTCATATTCAGTGGGAACAGTATACCTTTATAGAGCCTTTATAACACTACAATGTACACACATTCACTGTGTGTACACATAGCATTAAAGCTTGAATTAAACTGAGTGAATCAATATTGGCTTAGAGTTCTCAGGGTCAGCAGTAGCTTGATAAAACATTCACATTGTTGCAAGCTCTGCCTCTACAATTAGCTTAACATTATACTGTATATCGAATATGGAAGCTCTGAATAGAAATCAGTTTTCGGTTGTGTAGAGCAGTGTTTCCCTGCCCTGGTCATGGAGGGCCCCTGTCCTGCATGTTTAAGATGTATCCCTCCAGGCTTCTGCAGACACTGATAATGATGCATGTATTAGAGTCAGATGTGTTGGAGCAGGGAGACATCTAAAACATGCAGGGCAGTGGCTCTCCAGGCCAGGAGTGAGAAGAACTGGTGTAGAGAACAGCCGTCAGATATGTGTCCAGGTAGGTAGTTCAGATAGTTGTTGCACACAGCAATAAAGTCCTTGTAAAACCATGTTCTGATTGGGTGAAGGTGGTCCAATCCTCTGCTAGCGCCTTGTGTTTGAGAATCATGTCTGCGGCATCGCCTGGCTAACGTTCTTTCACTGGGAGTTCCCAGACAGACTTGTAACGCAAATCAAATAATGGAGGTGTTAAACCAGGTCACAAACTGCTAGGGGTGGGTGTGTAGGGGGTAAACAAACAAAACGTTGTCCCACTACATGCCATAGTTACTACCAGCAGATCTCTGAGCAGCCTCTACAAATTCTTGGGTCTACTCACAAATCCGTCCATTGCCCAGGTCTCATCTGTGAGCCTGCTGAAGGAGCCGTGGGCCAGCGCTCTCATCTGATACAGCATGAGCATGAGACGCGCCTCCTGGCTCTTGTACACTCCTGGGGAGTGGAGAGAGGAGGAGAGATGAAGGCAGGCAGGAGGAGACCAGAATGGACAGAGCAAGGAAGGAAGCAAAGGCCAAACAGAAAACAAGGGGGCAAAGACAGACGCAATAAAAACAACAGACAGATGTGCCGAGAGGTGAGGAGAGGCAGCAGGCGTACACTTATACATCCGTCTCTACAGCCAATAGTTAATTTCCACTCTCATGCATGAGGACATTTTCTGATTGACATGAGGGACCAAGGAAATAAGTGAAAGTGACAACCAGGGAAAGTGGGAAAAGGAACAAAATGGGAGTGGAGGAAGGGGAGGGGAGGGGGGGGCGGCAAGAGGAGAAGCGGCAATTTATGGATGACTCACCAGAAAGCAAAAACTCCATGCTACTGTCGGTTAAAGTTACGTTGACTTTTCCTGTGGTGGCATTAAAGCTTGTGATTGTCAAGGTCAAGGGCTGTTTATGACCCTTGTAATCATAAGATCCCTTCCACACGAAATCAGGGGCAAAGACATCATCGGGAACTGGAACAAATTGTAATTACATTGATTGTAATTACACACGGTTTATACTGTACATATTAATACGTGTGTGTGTGTGTGTGTGTGTGTGTGTGTGCATACTGTATAATAATAACAACTGGCTACTAATATATTTAGGGGCAAATATATTGGTTATGGTGGCAAATGGTAAATTGACTGTATTTCACATAGCGCTTTTCCACCCTTCTGGCACTCAAAGCACTGTACAGTATTGCCTCGCATTCACCCATTCACACACCGATGGTGATGGCTGACATGACCACCAGGAGCAGTTTGGGTTCGGTGTCTTGCTCAACAATTAATGAGGAGCTAGCGGGGTTCAAACTAGAGACTTCTGGATCATCTGCTGCCTTGCTCTAGCCACTGCACTATTGCCACCATTGACTCCAAGTTGCGTGTTTGATACCCAACATTCAATCCTGGAGCATGTTGCATAGTCCCTACCTGCTCCTTACTTGTAAGTGTCACAGTGAGTGACTTTGGATATAATCATATCATTAATGATCTAATTGTATTTACAAGTCTTACAAAATATATATAAAATGTATTTTATTGAATCTTTTGAACAGTAAGACTGAGTACTGCAAAGATTACTTGAAATGAATGAAATATTTAATCAACATCAATTATTGAATGTGGCTTAACTGACTACTAGTGCTACAGTTTCTATTAGCTATGCATTGCTATACCATACCAAACTGATAATATTTTAATTGAAAGTGCACACTATAATGTTGTTTGTGTCGTGTAGTGATGTGAATAATTAAAAATGGAATATATTTGTATTTAAATATGGAAACTATCCGTGAACTCCACAGAATGTTAATTATTATTTAGAAAATGTTATTAATCATTCCTGATTCTGGTCAGTGATGTTCGGCCTCATCGGTGTGACGGTGTCCCCGTGTCTTGTAAGGAATATTTAATCAGGAATTAGTGTAATCACTTAATCTAAATTTCTCATTTTAAATGAACAACATTTATCTATATTATAATTTTTCTTTAAACATCATTAAAAAACCCTGTACTGCAGTTTCCACTGTAAAAACAGTGACAATTCAACCTAGAGTGTGAATGTAAGTGTACGGACATGTGTGATCGATATCACTGCAACTAGCAGGGACACAGTACTTACCACTGATTTTGGGGCTCGGGGTTCCTGAAATGGGTTTGACAGCTTTCTCGTGCGATTTGGAGCCGGCTGTATGAGGACATAAATACGTATGTCACCAAAAATGACATTGATACACAGGGAGGCTGAACACCCTTATAGGACGCTACAGAAGAAAATAGAAACACAGCTCACCTCCTAAATACTGCCTGCGCACCACTGTCCCTTCACTGTGATGTTTTACTGTATGACTGGCCTGCAGAGCTGCTCTAGTTATACTCAACATATTCAGACAGGCCCACCACAAATAGAATAAAGTGGCATAAAGGGCACTGAACACACACACATATATACATATATACATATATATATATATATATATATAATAAAAAGGACATAGATGTCAAATGTTAATTTGACGTTGCTGTCGCTGAGCAGCGTAAGCAGTTAGTAGAATGACTGGTTTGGTGTTTTCTCCTTCATACAGAAGACATCCCACCGCAGCATTGTCCTGCTGAGGAATTGTTCATTCCAATGTTCCAACAATGTTCAACAACAACATAAACAACAAACAAGCATACACACACACACACACACGCACGCACACAGCCACGTCACGCGCTCAGATATCCATACAACACATTCCCTGCATAATGTGCACTTCAATTCCACGGAGCCCCCTGCCCCCTCCCCCGGTCTATCCATGCGCTCGGCTGGACCCCCTACCTCTGCAGACGGGCACCTTGCCCGTCCAGCTGCCGTCGGAGCGGCAGACGCGATGCTCGGAGCCTCCGGAGAGGAAAAATGCGGGCTGGCAGGCGTAGACCAGCGTGTACCCATAGGAGGGCAGGTCCAGACCCACCACGTCAACATTGGCCGGGTTCCTGGGCTGCTTGCAGGAGTGGGCTGTGGGGGGGGGGAAGCACGTCAGCATACACACTTCATGTTGACATCCAAGGATGAACTTTGAATGCCTGTAGTTTGTGGACCTCATGGTGGTGCTATCACCAGCAAGATGGCCTCGCTTGTTATTGCACAGCACATCTATTTATTTATTTATTTATTTATTTATGTATTTATGTAATATCATATTTTGTATGATGGTGCTGGCCATGTATTGCTGGACATACTAAATGTTCTCATAAGAACAATACAGTGGATGTCTATTCTATCTAAGAATAGATATAATATAATATAATATAATATAATATAGATGTATCTAAGGCCACACCCCTAACCTGCTTAAAGCTCTGAACAAACAGAATACATTTACCACTATTATGAATCAATGATAAAGGCTTTCATGCAATGTTGCTAGGAACCAAGGCCTCTTGACACCGTCAGGCATTTTCATATTCTAATGTGTGGGCATGCGCTTTATAACAGAAACATACAGCACGGCTAATGCCCTGTATCTACCCTATAGAGAGAGCCAAAGTCACATCTGCGTTATGGGATCTTAGTTTGGAAAAATATGTATGATAGTCAACAGTGAGAATAACATTATTTTTAGATCCCGTTTGAATTGTGACACAAAGTACACATATGATGTTTGACTATTTAAAAGTCAAGAAGTCAAGAAAGTCTCAGTTTGCTGTGAATTTGTTGAAGTTTAAGACTGTGAAAATATGTAATTAGTAAGACTACAAACCCAGTGTCGCGTAAGTGTAATGACGTTTTTGCGCCACAAGCCGAAGAAAGCATTGTTTTGGTGACGTGTGTTGTGCGAGACGAAAGCTGTAGTTCACTGAGCGGTTACACACAAAACTAAAGCTTACTTTATAGTTTCACAACAAACTGCAACGTTCTTGACTTGAACAATTATCTTTTAAATAGTCAAACATCATATGTGTACTTCGTGTCACAATTCAAACGGGATCTAAATATAATGTTATTCTCACCGTTGACTACCATACATATTTTTTCCAAACTAAGGTCCCATAACGCGGAATGACTTTGGTTCTCTATAGTCAAACGTTTGAGGTATCATGCTAAATCCAATTAATTAATACAGATGCTATGCACTCAAGAGCAGGCAGCTGCTACCGTAGTGAGGTATGACACGCAAAATGGGCTCTTCATGGTATCTTAATGACATTACAGGCGATTGGGTGGGGAGCAAAACAGACACGCTGAAACTTTCTGAAAAAGCCGGGGTGACTGGAGACAGACAAGAGGGGTGGATGAGGCATTGCTTGGGACCTGTACAGAATTCAGCTGCCCTCTGAAATGGCCCACAACTTCAGGGAGCTGTTCTACTGCATTAATCTCCTGATGAAAACACAACGATACAGGGGAAAACCCTGCACCTCCGCAACAGCTGCGTGTCAGGCCAATTCCATCGCTTGCCTCTAATGCTTTGCTATACATTATGTAACACAGCACAATTTTCTAAAAATATCCTTTAGCAAAAAAACGCCGCAAGCTCTACATCTGGCTGTAAAGATCCACTACACACACTTCCTGACTGACAGACAAAGCAAATGAACCAATGTTTTCCACCCATGTATGGCGCCCTAGAGCTTTTTAAACAAGTTGGTAAATCAGTCACGAGGGCATCTCATCTACCACGTGTTTACATTGTGTGACAGTGGGGATGCACTGTATGTTAATGCAATGTATCGCACTGTAATGAAGTCAAATAACAGACAGCGACTGTTCCCGCTGACAGAACACAGGCATCCCATTTCAAAATGACGAGCTATCAGCAGCACATGTTGACAGTCGCCGTGTGACTTTTAAAACAACGAATGCAGACGATCGCGTGCAAATTGGCGCCTCAAAGGCGCGTATCTGACGTGCCTCTCATCAGTTCACAGCGCCATGTTTACTTATTCATGGAGCGATGCGCCAGGCTTTGCACCTGAGATTTCCAGGCGCCCCACAAGGGGGCTTGTATGGTGCCTGACATGAAGACCTGCTGTGCTCAGTCAGAGTTCAACGAGACGTGTCTCCGATACAGACACAATGGATCAGATAGTGGCACAGACAGATTGATAGAGAGGGATAGAGGTAAGCGTACGGGGGGGGGAGACGCCTTATGATCGATCGCCATGTCAGAACAGAAGGTTCCACCACTTAAACTGTACATTCAACACAGTGCTGTGGCTTTACAGGGGAATTTCAATGAGTATTCTGTATTATTTTGTAACCGTTTTGGTTTCGAACGCGAGAACGAGAGCAGTCCTCTCTCACCTTAAAAACCCACAGCATGTTCATGAAGTCGTGCTCAGCCACAGCTCGCGCCTATACCCCCCTGAAATGTTTGTCTTATAAGGATAGTTATTATGTGACATTTGTTATATGTGTAATATTTAGCAGAGGCCGTGTTGCTTGTGGTGAAATTCCGAACCAGCCAAGCTGACAGGAACACAAATCCACTGTTATTCTGGACGCTGTAAAACACCCGGGCTCTGGGCTGTTACAAATGGTATGTGACTGGGCCTAAATTCCCATGTCTTCACTTACATTGCTCATTTAAAACTTATAATCTAATTAAGAGAAATTGAAAATGCTGTGGAAAAACGTGACTCTGTGCCCTCATTTTGGTTTAAGAGGCTGCTCTGTACTGTACTTACGGTTAACATGAACTGAATGTGTATCATAAACGACTTCTCTCTGATTTGCATCCATTATACATTTTGTATCTATAATCTCTTTTAAGCCTCTGTCAGCAGTTAAAGGTGTTTTGCACATCTGAACCCATTTAAGTGAAAGGGAAGACCCTTCAATCTTACTAAAAGCTACTGAATTTGAGAGGATCTTTAACCCTATTTGACCCTCCACTGACACAGACTTACACAGAAGCACTCTCATTCAAGCCCACTCATAGCCTGTTGGTGTACCCAAGGACATGTAGTACACACACACACACACACACACACACACACACGCACGCACACGTGCACACACACGCAGACAAAACATAAATGTGAGAACTATTCAGACAGGACACCACATCTCTCTACAATTCATTCAGTCATTGCGCGTACACACACACACACACACACTCTCTGCAGTGCAGTAAGGAGATCACGCGGGCTGTGAAGGATATGTATTACAAGGATTTTGCTTTCTCAGCACAACTCCCCTCTGAGATATTCAGCTGGGTATTGCACCTTGGGCTGGTTATGAAATTAAGATTACAAAATACAATTTACATTCCCCTGCCATCACACAGCTCAGGGGTGTTCACGGTATAAGAAGATTGCAAAGTGGTTCTGCAAGGTAAATAAAATAAAAAAATAAAAAGACGTCGTGTCAAACGGCTGAAATGACGGTTAACTACTCCACCGACATCGAGACCCTGACTTGGGGAGAGTGCAGCTGCATGTAATTATGCCCACAGTAAGATGCAAGTAACAGTGAGTCCTTGGGAGGTTAGGAGAGCCACAAGGCTTCCAGGTTGACAGGGCAGGCTCGTCACATGACAATAATCATGGTAAACACCTTGCTGTGTGAGATGGCAGGTTGAATGAGGCTAGAGCAGCAATCTACTGGGAGGCCAGTAGATTTACATAATATATATA
>JAODUE010000008.1:1862685-1875545 GCA_027564755.1 Amblyopsis hoosieri
ATCCACACTGTATATATATGATTTTATTCCTATTTAGTCTTGAAACTTATTTTAGCATAATAGTGTTAAAAAAAACATAGAAAGACATTAACCTTAAAGAAATGGGACACTGACAGTACTTTAAGGACTGGGTACTGTAGACAGCCAACTCATTTTCATTCACAATGCCAATATATTTCCTGGCAGTCTAAGTACAATATCATCCCTCCAACTAATGACCAATTCCAGAAAAGATACATGAAGTAGGTCTGGGTCCTAAGAGACCCTAAAAGATCACTGAAGGGATCAGGCAGACTGTCACATTGGAATCATGCTCCGATGTTATTTCATTCAACTATATTGTTTTGAGCGCTTTTCTACTGTACAGTATATTAAACATTTTCTTTGAAGCATACTGAATCAGTCACATTTATTGTCTTGATCAATTCAGTGTTTTTTTATAGGATAGGATAAATCCTATCTTGAGAACAAAATACAGTATAGTCAATACTGTAGTCTACAGCAATTAGGATTTAAGGGTAATTATGTCTAAGTCTTTGTCTTTCCTTTCCCTTGGAAACTATCCCATAAATTCCCATAGAACAAGTCTAATAGTAGGGTTGCACTACCACTGCCACTACTAATGTGAACTTCTGACTTGTATTTTGAAACCAGGATTAACTTTAGCAGCAGCAGGTAGCAATCATATTGACAATGAACAAATACACTTTTTTAACACTTGTCTAGAAATACTGTACATGTTTAATTAAACAACTGCAGCTGTTGTTTCAGTGCAACAGACCCACTGAAACAACACACAATTAAGACAAGCCTACTTCTTACTTTCATAAAAGATCTTGAAGCCGCTATTGGAGCGGCTATTGTCAGTGGTGAAAAGCAGATACAGGAAGTTCCCGCTGCTAAACAGGAACTGAGGCACCTGGGTGCCATTGAATGAGCCAATCAGGGGGGAAAGCAGGTTGGGGCCGTCGTGCACTTCCAGAAAGTCATAGCTCAGCTCAGTCTGAAACCTGTCAAAAAATAAATAAATAAATAAATCAACGTATCAACGTAAAATGAGCACAGTGAACAAAGAGATGAGAGATTATAGATCAGACGTGGTTATTTGTGATTCCATTCAATACTTCTAATTTGACAGATGGAACACCATATTCAGAGTGCAACCATTCTAATTTATATAACAAATAGAAATTGTCGTTTGCATTTGTTCTAATGACATTTTAAAAAGCCGTGATCAATCTTTTCTGACACTGCATAGATCTGCTCTCGTCCAGGACTATATTTTCAAATTAGGCACCAAGTTTGAATGCCTCTATCAATAATGTGGAGACCAAACAGATGCTGTTAATATAAATAAAAGATCAGTCATTTACCAGCAAAAATGTCAACAAATTAAATTAGTAACTGGTCTATAGGCCTCTAACCATGGCTACCTATGCTGAGCACAGGAGGTTTTGGCGCAGTAAAAAGAATATGTAACATTTTTATTAAAACTGTATATTTGTTTACTTTGTTTTTCTACTTTTTTTAATTAAAAAAATAATAATACAATTTAAAATTTCAATTAAAATTAAATGATACTGTAAATCTAGTCAAAGATCTGTATTTTCCACTAAATATATGTGTACATGAAGTCCGTGCACGTGTGTGCATGCGTGTGTTGGGGGTAGAGGAGACGCGCGTATGTCTGGTGCATTGTGGGTGCATCCTGCTCTCCGTGGCTGAGCTGTAGCGGCGGTGTCACGCAGACCTGTCAAAGCTGATCTTGACAGAACGTCCCGGCTCAGCCTCGATGACCCACTCGCAGCTCAGGGAGTCTTTGTAGTACCCCGGCCACCCGGGGGACAGGATGACACCGGAGGGGCCTGAGTAGTGTCCCCCGCACGGAGCTGTAGCAGCCGCGGGAGAGAGAAGAAACAGATGACCAACGTGGACGACACACAGCGAGGAGACAGAAGGAGACGACAGAAGAAGACAGACGAGGAGATGCAAGGATAGATGGGTAGGCGTGGAATCTAAGGATATAAAAGGAAGAATCATCCAGTATGGGTGGTTGGGAAAAGGAGCGTTTGGAAGAGTCGATTGGATAGAAAGCAGATGATGGGGAGGAACGAACGCTAAGGAAAGACTGGTGAAATGAGAAATCATCCGAGGGAGAGAGAAAACACAGCCAGAAGAAGAGATGCAGGGATAGATGGGTAGGAGTGAAATATAACAATATAGGAAGGAGAATTCAGAGTGTGTGGTGGGGATACAGCGTGATAGGATGGACATAACCCCAAATATTCGTTTGGATAGAAAGGAGATGCGGGGAGGAACACTGGAGGATTGTGGACGGGAGATGAAGCTATTCAAAAATGGTGTTTATCTTGAGCAAATATGAACCACTGAGATAGAGACAGAGGCTACAATTTGTCATCACAAAGCATACGATTTCTGCAAATGCATCGCGATTCCATTATTTCCATTCAACGTCGATTATACAGTGCATCTGGTGGGTGTTAGTGTGCGCGCCTGCTTCTCCCATCTTGTTTATCATAGCCAACACTTCCCTAACATAACAGTTATTTTATTCATCAGCCATAGCATAACGTAACACAATGTATTATCTGTTACGGTGCACTACAGTACCTTCACACTTGGGTATGGGTCCGCTCCACATCACCTTGCTCTCCTCCAACTGACACGTGATGGTGTCGGCCCCTTGCGTCTTAATGAAGCCATCCTCGCACACCACCGAGATGGAGCTCCCCAGCTGGAAGCTGTCCCCGAAGCGCCTGGCATTCAGTGGCACACCGGGGTCAGGGCACTCGTTGTGCCCGAACGCTTGTAATGGGAAGAAAGAGAACAAGATCTCGGTAGCTTTTGTGAATAAGAAATGGGTTGTTTGAGGGTAAAGGGAGATAAGGAAAACGGATGTAGCTACTCGCGCGGACAGAGAAGGGGGCGGAAATGTACAAGGGCTACTGTACGCCTGAGGATGACAAAGGCCGCTGTCCTTATGGAAGAGTCAAATTAATGACAATATAATTAAATTATTATAAATATTTGTTACGTAGTGAAGGGGGACACGTTTAATCACGATTTTCTCAAGCACGTTTCAGCTTATCCAAGTGGGCTCACCCCTTGAAACGGCAAGTTTTACAGCATTTAGGGATATGAAACCAATGTTTCCGTTAGCTTTGGTAGCTACATTTAGTTGTGCAGTTTGATTGCTACATCATACAGTATGACACTAAAATGTCAAAGGTTGTCCGTAGGGGTTGTAAACATGGCGAATTACTGTCTGTTTGTTCAGTGTGTTATGTGAATGCCGTTTGAACTGTAAGCATGCCTGGGATTCACAGGATACAAAGAGGTATAATTTCAAAAAGGCAAGTCATACTGTAGCAATGAAACACAGCTAATAAATGGGCTTCTTTACAACCTGGATTCTCAGGTGTTTTTACAGGTATTTTCGAGAGATTTTTGTTTTATGTTCAACTTATAATTACTGCAATTAAGGACTACATCCATGTAGAATTGAAAGTCAATTAAATTACAAATTCTTCACTCACTGCTGTAGGTAATGTTGAACCCTCGCCCAGACATGGAGTGATCCGCCTGGAACTCCAGCTGCAATACGTTGCTATTGGACGTCAAGTGGGAAGGAACCTCTGCCCCTGAGAAACGCCCTAGTATTGTGACCCCCGACTGGTCACCATCTTTGATCGTGAGGAAGTCATAGGGCGGCTCCAGGTCAAAGTCATTAAAGGCCAGATGAATCCGGGATCCGGATTCAGAGATGATTAACCAAACGCAGTTGAGATTGTTCCCGTAGCCTTCTGGGTAGTCTGGTGACAGCACTGTCCCCATGGGTGCCGTGAAGTTGGAGAAACATGGAACTGTGAGAGATTCAAATGTAAAAAGTAAGTTTTATTAAGGATTTTGTTTTAGTGTTTTTATTTTTGACAATCTTTTTTACACAACTTTTGCTTTCTCCCACAGCTGTAAAATGCAGGATCAGAACGGCAGAAGTAGCACAGAGATCAGGAGACAACACGGTTCCCATGGGTGTGGAGTATGAGCAGAAATATGAGAGGGAATAGCACAGTTGGTACTGTATGCAACAAATGCAGGGATATAGAAATGTGATCTTCAGTTACAGGACAAAAAAAAAGTCTAGTGTTATTCTAAGGATACGAGTTCGATTTTTGCAGGTAAAAATTAGTATAGGTTGTGTTTTTCAAAAATACCAAAAAGCTGTCAGTATATGTAGCTGTTCCTCTCTAGTGTTACTTTACCATGATCACTGTTACATACAATATACCACCCACTGATGAAAGGCAGCCATATGTTATTACTGCAGGGGTGGGCGATATGACCAGTGTTTAGATGGTAGATCTGTGCTACGGTCAAACATGACAACCATGTTTTTCTGTACTGTACAGTAACATGCCATCCCAGATGCAACAAACATGGTGTCTCATGGCCTTATGACTGGTAAATGAGCAGATGTGCTGCATTTCCCATGTGTTGAAGTCAATTACATAAGGCTTTGTAAAGTATAGCTAAGCACAGAAGCGGAAGAGTTAATCCCTCGACTCTGTATCTTCCATTTCAAAAGTCCTACAAAGCTGACCTCCATATTTTTCCACACTTGTATATGCAATAGCTTTGCAAACAATACAGTATAATTTCCTATATAAAATTAGATTAGTGGTTTACATGCATACAATAGGCACAGTGCCTAATTAAAACCCATGTATTGAATCCTCCAATAATGTACCCATCATTGCGGAACCTTCAAAACATGTAAGTAAGTAATTGTTTAGTTGAGGACAAAGCAGTGTATTCCACTCACATATGCAAATAGGGATATTAGCAGACCACTGATTGTTGTTCTGGCACGTAATCATCCTCTCTCCGATCAGCTCGAATCCAAACTGGCATTCAAAGCGCAGAACATCTCCATTTAAAAAGCCACTGCCCTCCTGGTAGCCATACAGTGGTGTGCCAGGGTCACCACAGCTCTCTTTGTCAATTTCTGTCAATGGGGGTATGGGTAATGGTGGGGGGAAGAATAAAAAGGAGAAGATTGAGGGGAAGAACTCTAACAGTTCTCCCATTTATCACGTGTGACCCCCGACTGGAAGTGTTATGATGAGAGCACAACACAACTAAATACAACACAATTAAAATATAATGAAGCAAAACAATCACATAAAAGATAAGCAACACGTATAACAAAGATAACAGCATGACGTTGCCATCAGCATGCGTACCTTTATAGTTGATCTTAAAGCCGATGGAGCCAACACTCTCATCAGACTGGAGGTGAAGCCACATCTGATGGGACATGCTGACAATCAAGTCAGGAACAAAACTCCCTGTCAGCCTGAGGACGAGCCAACAGGGACACAGATAGAGGTGTCAACGTCCGCCATCTAAACAGCTCTTCTGCTTCCGAGACTAAATATTAACTGCCGACAAGTCCACTCAAATTAAACTGTCAAAAACAAACCTGACAGCTTGCGAACCTGAACAGGGTATTGGCAAACTACCTAGATACCTAGGGGAACGGTGTGATGATGTGAATGTATGCTAGTCGAGATATTGCTATTCCGCATATCTTACAGTACAGTGGCTACAATGATGCGTTCAGGCTCATGGGTAGCCCCACAGATGGATATTTGATATGGAAAACATTTCTTGAATTGAAATTACAAATACTATTATGGAAATAGTGTTTTAATTTTATGCTGTTACTGTGATATAAAATGGCTAAAAGGGTTTTGCCATATTGCAATATCTATGGATACTTTGGTTTATTACAATTTACATAAGTTTTCAAGTTTTCATTATAATGACAAACTCCTTTGATTGGCTCAGGCTTTTATTACTGTACCCCAGCGCTGTTATGTGATTGTTCTGTATGTGGTATATTCAGGTATTGTGCTGTAGAATAGGCATATACTGTACTTACACTTGTATAATGGTTCTAGAATCCCCTACTTCCCCTCCATCTCCAATGGTCAGTGAGTCATAGCCAATCTCCAAGTCAAACTCCTCAAAGTTGATCTGGATCACCTGTTTTTACATATGGCCACATGCACAATGGTTTATTTACTGCAAATGAATAGTCCACACAGCATCTACAGCATCAACACCTGTCAAACGTAACACAGTGAGTCATGGTTTGGCACATATAGTACCATCTTTATTTAAAAATGTGAAAATAGCAATAAGCCTATAATTTACATTGTATCTGAACTGAATCTAAAAACCTACTAAATAATATTCTTTTAATGACATAAATAAAGCTTTTGAATCAGTTGGGCAGTAATTCCAAATCATCCTCAAGTTGTATTATTTAATCACCCGCCATTCCGATTATATCAAATCCATAATATACAAACAGCTGTTTGCATAAGCTGCTTTTAGAGCGAGTGGTTTTGGCTGCAGCTTTACTGAGAGCTAGGTGAGCCTATGTCAACAGAATACTCAACACCTTATACACACATTTCACATAATGAGCAGAGAAAACAAACCCCACCTGGCGCACCACCCTGCATTTACATACATTCAGAAACCTTCCATTCATGGATTATGCAAGAGACATCCTTACATCTAGAGCATCATGAGTGGAATACAGACCGCAATACAACATCTCAAATAACTCAGAGTGCAACGCATACTCTGTATTCGCTGCGTACGCCCCCGCGTCCAAGCGGCACAACAAATAATCTTCGCAAACAAATGTACAGATTGGCCTTGGCATGACTCCACATTTGCTTTAGAGTACAAATGGAACAGTGAAGCGATCCTAGTCAGATGCAATGTCAGAGTCACTGTTGGCCGAACATAATGTCCTGTCTATATACACTTTGTTTCCATCTGTCAGCCGGCTAGTTTTTATTTCTCCACAAAACCTACACAACGCCACAACAGATGACAGATTTGGCGATTAGACTGGCAGCCGCATTGAATGTTTTTAATTAGGCAAACTGAGGCTGTACTTGGCGTACGAAGGTTATACAGTCCTGGCCTTGTGATGACCACAGGACGCCAAACTGAGTAACGACAAGCATGCTGGTTCGGTTTAGCCAAAGGCAAATCCAATGCACGGTGGTCGCTCACTCTCTAGCCTTTAATAATGCTCCACATTTACGCCCACAGAATACACATGTATAACAACCCCATTGTAACACGTGCTTAAGGATAATTACTGTAATAACGCTAATGGACAAGGATCCGGTGCCAAGTCAGCGGCGCATTTGCCTATGAGAGGATACGGCAGCATCCAACCATAGCACTTATAGCACTTGCCTGTCCTCGCGACTTCTAAACCAGTTTGGCTGGTTATTGTTTATTTGCAGGATTACAATTAAATATGACAAACTGGATGGAGTGCTGCCATTGAGCCAACCAGATGTTCACTGGGAGTGTTAGCACTGATCATTGGCAACACAGCTTTGACCTCTATATTTTTGGTGAAACGCCCATCACACTCGAAAAATTGCTTTTTTTTTTACTGACAACAAACGGATTGGGGAGAGGTTGGATAGACCCATGGACATAACAGGAGACATCTTACTTGTTTATTCCCCTTCAAATTTAATTAAATGAATAATAACGTTTGACAAAAACATGAATGCAGATTAATCTCATGAATAGCTCCGCCCCCTTAGTTGCTTTTGCTAAGGCTGCAGTCACACATACGCAAATTAAAGTGGTGGCTAATGGTTATCATTAGAAACATTGTACAAAACCGACTGGTTAGACACCGCAAAAAACAAAGTCTCCTCCATGTCATCCTCGCTAAGAAAACTACATCTAATTGCAACCCTGTGTGGTCAACCACATCCTTGCTGTTGGTTGAGGCTGCGAATTCACAGGTCAAAGTTCCCCTGTGTGTTGAACTCATGGCGAAGGGAAGATGCGATTTTGCTTCGCCACAGGAAACGAAGGTACAAACGAAGGTTTGTACTTTGCTACATTTAATAAATTTAAATTTACATACAGTACGTTACTAAGTACAAAATAAAAGCAAGGAAAATATCGCATTGAATGCAGCGACTGTTGGTGTTCAGGATGGAGCTGGACAAGTCAGACACCAGTGGTGCAGACCAAGCTAAAAGCAAAGCCATGTTAAATTCTTCTGGTTGAACTCAAAGAAAACTTTAATTTGGAACTTGTTTGAGATTTATATCCCCTTGTCCTTTTTACACAACACACAATAGGCAAGGACCCCCCTGGGGTCCGCCTTCATTGAAAAATATGCCAAAAATCAAATAGAGAAGCTGAGCTTCCATGTGGGACAAAATTGCATTAAAGAATGCCTTCTGTCCAATAAACGCTGTGATGTGTTTTCTTACGGAAAAAGCTCTCATAGCCCGTCATTGAAGCTGAGCGTCATCAAAGTGATGCGTTTTGGCCTGTTGTCCAATTAAAGTTGATATTTTCACCATAGTCACAGAGTACACTTGAATCTCTCATAGGATCCCATTGAAGCTCAGCTTCAATAGCAGTCTATGGGGCCGCGTGCTTCCGCTGGTCTCGTCAGATACGCTGTTCACAAACGCAGATATCAGTATTGCTAAATGAATAAAGGGTTCAATACGCGATATAGTGCAGATGCTGTATACTTTGTAAAAAATAAATAGCAATGTTGTCATGAGTAATATATACTTTAGTAAACATCAAAATATATGTTTTAATTAAAAATATGATATTTAAATAGGAAATTAAATGGGAAGCTGAGCTTTGTTGTCATAGAGAAATCACCTCCGGTGACATACCGGTACTGTAAGAGGCTATTCAATTAAATTGTGCTATTAGCCAATATTATTTTACCTGTTACCAATTTGCCTGTAGTTGTAATGCTTCCCACTAGGCACATCTTGTATCCTAGACATACTGAAATGGTTGGAACACTCATTTTGTGATCCATTTCAAATGTTTCTCCCATTGTTTCTAGTGTTCTACCGTAGCCTATGAAGATGTTCTTTCACTGATGTGGCCTTGTGCAGCCATTTACCTGTTATTAAGGTCTATAGAAATACATACCGTAACCTTTCTGGGACCTTCCTAAACTACCTATTTTACCCATACTGGCAAGTACTATGTGAATGTAGTGTATGCATACATAAACAGATATTCAGAAAGGGAAGACTGCAACAAATGATCAAAGGGACCTAATGAAATGTGAAAAGGTGAGTGTTCAAACAGAAGACCAGAACAGGAGAGCGTTTAAGTAAGTAAGTAAGTTAACTAATGGGAAACAACTGCACATGTAACTAGCCTATTGTTTATTAGTAACATGGTAGAACACACTAGACATTAGCTTAAAACCCAACCAATCACGAAGGTCACTTAGACACAAACTGTGGCATGTACCTTTATCAATGTACAACACACCACAAAAACAAAGTCTGGCGCCTCAAAGGAATAGAAATAATGTTTTTCTCTATGTGCAAAAAAATATCAATTGGAAATTTTAAATATTTTTTGCATGTATCCCAACATGCTGAGTGAGAGCAGCAAGGTAATTTCGTAAATTGAGGCTTCCTCTATGAAACTAAAGACACCATGCTTTTGCTGCCTGGACTCCCGGATTGTGAAATGCCATCCCTGAGGAAATCAGGCAAGTGAGAAGAGCATTATCTTTTACATTTCAATCATAGCTGCTATTGAGTTTTACACTTATTCTTTGTACGTTTTTTCTCCTCAGCTTTATGTCAAAATGTCCATATTATAGGCTCTATGGTCAACGTTCTATTACCTTGTTTGGATCGCTTGCAGTGATGATCCACACACACTGTGAGTTGCTCTCATACTGGATGGGAAAGTTAGGGGAGGTAAAGGTTCCTGAAGGACCCTGAAGGTTTGACCCACATGTTTTCACTGCAACAGATGAAACATAGCTATTAATTAAGATGCACACTCTGTCAAACACACTTCTCACAGACATTTGCTAAGGACAATACAGTAATAACATTTTCAAAGACACATACAGTACATTATACATATTGGTGAAAGAATATAATAACTGCAAAATGTCATCTATAAATGGCGAGAGTGTATATTAGCAGTGTTTTCATTAATCAGATTCTATAAGGTCTCTAGCCTGGAAATTATTAAATACATCACATATCAAACAAAAGCTCCAGTCCCCCCCCCCCCCCCGTAAAAAAGTGCTGCAGCAGAGTCTTTCATACATAATTAACAGCATTGAGTTCCCACTCTATCTGCGTAGACCCTGCATCCAGAGGCCTTAATCAAAGGCTTTCATTAGCTCTCAATGGCTCACTCACCCTTGCAGACAGGCCTGTGGTCGCTCCAGGCGGCAAACACCTCAGCCACACGCTGGCAGATAATGGTTTTGGAACCCTGCAACACATGGTCTTCATAACAGGTGAACTGAGCACTGGCGCCGATGCTGAGAAGATAGCAAACATGATTAAAGCATAAAATGCAATAAAGTCTGGCTTCAGGCATTACACAGCTATTACATTATTCACCGCCATTACATTTATTGGAAATTTACATTCATGCAGTCCTTCATAATGGTGTAGAGTAAATGTGGCACATTATTAAACACTGAATTACTGAGATACAAATACATAGATGAAGGGCTCCATTTTGTAAATTTACTGTGTAAAACCTTTTAGAGAGTTGATAGCTCTATGCCAAAGACACTTTATTTTGAAAGTTAGAAACATTAAAACATGCATAATACTGTATTATGTTTATAGTACAATGCAATGCAATGTATATCATGAGGAAATTAGAGAGTGGCTTATCACCTTGCCAGTATGTATGACTAACATTCATGTTCACGGATACTGTGGCCATAAGAACCACTTCCATCAAGCAACAGATTATGTAATTAGCAAACATTCAACAGCCTTCAGGTTAAAAACATGCTATTGTATTGTACAGAGAGACACTCATTATGCAGTGCTATGACAAAATTCTGGTAAGGTCTTAAATGCAAGATGTGCATGTTATCCTTGGGTTGCAAATATATTTTAAATATACAGTATCTTTAATAAAATACCCCGCCGCTGCATAAAAACAATTTGATCAAATAGTTGGGCAAGTTTGCTGCATGTCCGTTTAAACTGAAAGAGACAATATTATTACTCCGACTTCTCTGATGAATGTGCTAAGAATTCAGTAAGACAGGAGTAATAAGAGAAAAGTGACAGTAATAAGACAACGGTTTAAATTTGCAGCATGCTGCGAGAGCAGAATTATCATTTTAAGAATGCGCTGCATGCTTTCGGTTCACTGAATAGAAAAGAAACAATAGAATTGTGAAAATGCACATCAGTCATCAGTAATACACAGATCATCAATAGGAATAACCAAAGCCTCTTTGTTCTGCCCAGTGGGACAGAGAGCCCAACTGCGTCCATTCAATTCAAAAGGGAGCCTTACTGACTCACCTAAAGTCAGAGCCAATCCGTTTGCCGTTCTCGGGCTCCCCGGGGTCTGGGCAATAATTAGACACCTGTTTGATTCCTCCTTCATTCACTGAGGGAAAAGGCAATGACAGAGAAGCCCTTTGAGGAAGCGAATCCCATCATTTACCATAGCTACATCCCTACAAACATTATATATGACGATAACTGTGCAATATAATACAAATAATTATCAGAAATTATTTCCAGGGATAAGTAGTTGAAGAGTGGCTCTCCTGTATATTCACTTGTAGCAGTTTACTGTGGTTTCGTAAATACACGCTTTTGTTGAGTGTTATCTATGAAGGAAAAAAAAAACTGCAAAAAGGAAACACAGCTCTCTTCCTTGAGCTAGACAAAATAGAAGGTATATCTGGGCCCAGCAGGGACTAAGAGGATTAAATAACCTTCAACTACATTACAGGAGCCACAATAATCACTCAGTAATCACTCAACCATACTAATGGTTTAAGTGCCCCAGATAAAGCGTTGTGGATCGGGTGAAAAACGTAGCCTTTGCTCCAATGGGAAAGTGAAGTGGCATGGAAGGAGGATAACAGTTGATAGCGCATGTTTGTACGTGCGTGCAGACATTAAATGAGCATATCTCATGTATATATGTAATATATTCCAGGAATCAAATAAAGCATGTACTGTACTGAAAATTTAATTCATTAAATACATCAAATACATGTAGGCCCAATGTGGTAACACACAACTGATGACAAACACATAGAAAGACCCCTATGATGAGAAACTCTATAGAGTCTTTCATTTTTCTTCAACACACAAAGTTAATTAGCTTTGAAGTTAATTGTGGTGTTATAATACCGTTAAGGGTTCAATGTAACAGCAACTATGCATAAGGCATATGCAACATTTATGACATTTTTAACAGAATTATCCAGTAGAAATGATTATACCCCTCTGCATTATTCATCTACACAAAACCACTTCTGTGAAAAGAAATAAAGATTACGTGTTCCCACTGCAGCGTTTGGCGCATATTTGTTTAGAATGACAAAATTAGATTCCTGACTAGCCTATGTTAATGATAGAGCTCAGTGATCTATTAGAATACATTCAGTTTGGGCTGAAGCGTACACAAATCATCTGCCAAGTGAGTGGTCATTCAGCCTTGATGTCGACTGTGGATTTGTTGAGGATTAGATATGCATGAATTTAAATCATAGGCCTCTGTCTGATAGACTGGTTAGACGGGCGAGAGTTGGAGATAGTGACTGGTTGAATCTGATCAATATTAGACATTTCGCTGCACACTGCATGCGGCAAAATGATGTGTGTGAGTGTGTGTATGTGTATATATATATATATCTATATATATTAGGGGTGTAACGGTTCGTGTATTCGTATTGAACCGTTCGGTACAGACGTTGCGGTTCGGTCCATGCG
>JAODUE010000008.1:1878869-1888996 GCA_027564755.1 Amblyopsis hoosieri
CAGGTGTGTTGGAGCAGGGAGACATCTAAAACAAGCTGGATAGGGGCCCTCCAGGACCGGAGTTGGGCACCCCTGATCTATATGGTGTGTAGGATTTTTGCTAATTTAATTTGCGCAAAAGATGGTTAGATGACTATGGTGCGGATGCACATGCTGAATTGCCATCACGCACCCTAGCAAAATAGCTAGCGAACAACCAACCATATCACGGTAGGCTACATAAAACAGTAAACTATTTTTGTCTTTTCATTTTGCTGTAAGCATTAAGTTAGCATAATACATTGATTGTATTTCCAGACGTAGGCTAAGAGAGATGTGATAGATGTACATTAAGCAGATAATTGACAGTCATGGCACGAATGTATCTGTATAGCCAAATACTGTATGTGTCTAGACTGCACTCTTATGTGTGTTTGAGGGAGAGGGTAAAAGAAGTAAAGGAGATCCTTCCTGATTATGCCGATCACAGCAATTCGGTGAGCCTTTCACGCAACGTCTCAGTAGATATTTGTCTGAACGCTGCTTTGCCATTTTGATCACTTTTTTATTCCATTTTTTTGTATCACAAATCCTGCTCAACATCGTGGTACATCAGCCATCGGTGATGGACGATGACATATGCCCAACCCTAGTCATGAGTCCAAGATCCAGACCCCAACTCACCTGTCCCGATTGTGTTGTTAAGGTTATATAGTGTAGAGTAGGTTATAAAAGGTAAAGATAAAGTTAAATCTGCTTTAATTGTCACATACACATACATGTAGCGACATTTGTTCTCTGCATTTAACCCATCCCTCAAGGGAGCAGTGGGCTGCCACTGTGCAGCGCCCGGGGACCATCTCCAGATATATGCCAGTGTCTCTGGTCAATGGCACTGGCAGGAGGGAGTGAGCCTGACATGTTTTTATGTAACATTCAGTCTTACAAATACCTACAATACATAGACGCATTTGTGAAATAATCACAAAGCGTATACATGTTAGATAAAAAGCTTTATGTCAGAAATGTTAAATGCATGACACGTATGTCATGCCCCCACCAAGGACATCCAGATGGTGATGGTGATCAGCAACATTAATCTCACTTATAAACAATGTCTCTGATCTGAATTCCATCTAAAACCAGTTAGCATACACAGCTCTCCATGTCAAATGCCCTATTAAAATATGTTGGCTATTACTAACAATTCCCATTGTCTTGTTGTTACATTGTCTTCTTGCTCCATTTTACCCCAGTTGAACTCGTGCATGAATGTAGAACTCCAACTTGGACACTGTTTTGACTATACCACGTACAGTACACTATCAGTTACAATGTTTCCATAAAGCTGTCAAGACGTAATCCCTGCTGAAAGCTGTACCTGGGGTTAAACATACAGTTGCCAGCCCACCACGAATCCCCAGCCTTGATGCTAAAAGCAGCCCTCCTTCAACAAATTTAATTTTATCTGAGGGAATAGTAAGCCAAGATTTTTTTGTGCCTGAAGACAAGATATTGTCAATCCCATCCCGAGCAGACTGTTTATATTAAACTGGATAACCAAGAAGAACTGACTTAATCAGATCTAGCGAACTATAGCTAACCTTTTAAGACCCTGTCAGCAACATTTATGAGCCATCTGCAGGCCATGCAAGAATCTGTAGTCATTGGACTAGGGGGGAAGCACTTCTGTTCACCTTCAGAACCATTAGATGCAAAGCAGGAGTTGGAGGAACTCAAACATGATATTACTCTTGCTCAATTGTCCTGTTCTTGAGAACACGGTTAATGCTGAAAATGCTGAGAAAGACTATCCACCATTTTGTAGTGCTCTCCACTCTTCTTCTTGATGCGGAGATCAAGAACCTGAGGTACAGAAGGATAAAGCTCCACATTCCCAGAAGATAGTGTATAATTACATAGACCATTTGTAATCCTGATTATCCTCAGAAGCCTTCCCAGTCTGTTTACATAATCACACAGAGAAAGTCTTCATCAAGGGCTTTGTGGCCAGATTACTGCATGAGTATACAACCCACCTGCTTACTACCAATTAGCTGCTGCATGGAATTCTGATGCAAAACCTCTATATGTAGTATTATGAAGATTAAAGAATAAAAATATACAACATACACAATTATGCTGCATTAACTGAGAGGTAAGAGGTTGAATAATTCAACCTCTCAGTCTTCTGCAGAAGGTTTCCACGATAAAGAGATCTGACATGACATCAGCATGCGCACTGAACAATAACATTTATTTTGCAGAGTTATCCTTGACAACACATGTTTGAAATTCATAAAAAAGATTTTTAAAGTTTAACTTCACTCATGCAAATTGTCTGAGAGCATGCCATTGTACACCTGGTTTTGCAATACTTCTCCCCATGAAAATAATGAGGATAGTGGCTTTGGTGATGATGATATGAAGATGTTGTCATCTCCTGCAAAGCATCAGTTTTAATTGCAAAACTGGTGAAATGGCTTGGTATAATCAAACTTGAGTCCGTAGCTCAGGCCTATTCTCTTGTATCATGGATCTACAGTATGTAAATACTGGAGCTAGAAGTTAGTCTATTAAGGCATTCTGTGATAGTTTGTTATTTGCTCGTTTTTTATTGATTCCACTGGGCATCCCATTTGGACCAGCCTGGGATTATCCATAATTGGTCAATCACTCATTTGTTGACAGGACAATGGTATCGTTGGTGGTTTTGTGATTGGACTAGAGTGAATGTTGATAGGAAAGAGAGGGTAGTGGGGAAAAAGGGGAAAGAGAGACTCATGTTTTTTGTATGATCTGGCTTTAATGGAACATTTTGGCAACCCTTATCTTTAGTATTTAAAATGTAAATTACCACACTAGTTAGATAGGAATTACACAATAGGTGTTTCTCTCAAAATGTCTGCTAGTTTGCTATAAAACTGTAGGGGACTATGTTTTCCTCATGATTTTCTGTAAGCCACACTTGGTAAAACACACATCTGACAGCTGATTCAGCAGCTCAAAATGCTCTCTATAAAAATGACATGCTTAATACAAGCAATGAAGTGGTTTCACATGAACCGTAGCCTACAATATCAATGTTCCACTCAACAGACATCAATTATGCATTAGAGAATTGGCAAATGTTTTCGTCTTTCAAATCTAAAAAATGTACTGTGGCGATATTTTGTGGAATTTTGGTTAGTGACCATCCATGTGTTGTCATAAAATGTGCAAACTCCACTTTATGTAAAAGCCATCAGGTGCCAAGTTTCAGACAGTTGGCAACATGAAAAACGTTGGCTTAGGGTAACATCTCCAAACATCGTACCTCCCAGTCCATGAAAGAGAATGTCAGCTGTGTACAACCTTGTACTTTGTCAGAGCAGCTTTTAAAAGTCGCATCATTATCTTAGTGAGTCGTGGGCCAGATATGGTTGGCCTCTTTTTACCTCTGCCAACATTGCGTCACCTGTCATAGAAGAGGAATGCCAGACACTTGATGATTCCTCCACTCCTTGCTCTCAACACCTCTCTCCTTCATTCCGTTCCATCAACAAACCAAGGCATTCTATCTCACTCCCTCCCTCCCTCCCTCCTTTACTCCCACCCTTCCCACCATTCTTGGTTGGCTGGCTCCCTAATAAGGAACAGAACCAGTAGGATTGGCGGTGGCCCTGAGGTTTGACATTGCTACAATGTGGGTGGTGATGAAACAGCCCTGTGCCTGACTCTGCTCCTCTCAGCTTGGCTCACTCTTGGTTGGTGCCACTTCCCTGTGCTCTGCACATTTCATCCACCCCCATTAGACAGACATGGGAATTACTCATAGGGTGAACAATCTGCATGCAAACTGATACCTATAAGAAGTGGCCAAAGACACATATACACAGACTCAACTGGCACATTAATGTAAATACTGTATATAGACACACAGTATGTATACAGTATCAACATATGTATCTATATTTCATTCAATATTGAATTTGAAAGTTGAAATAAACAATTGAAATACAACTGGGACAGACTGGTACAGTCAGTATCTCCAAAAAAATGTGGTATGCTTTTTTTTCTCTCTCTCTCTCCCTCTCTCTCTCTCTCTCTCTCTCTCTCTCTCTCTTATTTTCTCTCTCTCTCTCTTACAGACACAAATGCATGCACGCTGACACACACACACACACACACACACACACACACACACATGATATCTGTGTAATTGACTGTGTTTTAAATAAAGTTAAGTTAAAGGAAGATACATTGTTGATAAGTTGACAATGGTTTCAATTAAATGTTTAGCTTACTGTAAACAGGGGAGAAAAGTCATGAAAGGTCAGGCAGCTCAAGATAAAACAAAAACAACGTTCAATTCAACATTACACAAACATGGCAATGGAAAAGCACTGACTTGTTAATTTAGAATTGATTATCTATGCAAATAAGGGACAGATATAACCAGGGGTTGCATATCCAACTACAGGCATGTTCATATGAGCAGACCTTGAGAAAGCCAATGGAATACTAACAAGCCTACCTTACACCTGCATGCACTGGCTCTGATAAACGCTAGTCGACAAATTGGTTCCACACTACTAATTGCTTTTGGCCCCTTACAGTAAATGCTTGCAGCATCATGTCTGGTGAAAATTGGGAATCCTGCATAAAAAAGCCTAGATGAAAACTCGATCTAGAAAATGTGAAACGTGAATGGCTCTCTCTAGCCTAAATAAATTAAATCCTCGGCACATCCTATAACTAAGAAATCTGCAGTGCATGCGCTTGCACTCCAACAATTTAGTAGTTAGCCTACTAAGCAAAGCAGCTCACGTACGCTGTTTGAAGAAGCGTAGGCTACAGCAAGAATATCTATTGAGCGACCCACTCAAAGCCTGCATTGAGCGCCAACCCGGAGAAATCTGTCTCCAAAACTCCGTCCAATAAAGCCTCGTTACCTCATATTTGCTCACGTCTTATGAAATGTATTGATTTCACGCACGCACACGCATGCACACACACACACACACACGGAAAAAACACATCGGCAGTTGCTGCAGTGACGTACCTTTCACACAAGTGAACATCAGAGAAAACATGAGATTCCAAAAAATAACTCCCGTCCTAATCCGCATCGTTTTGGCTTGTAGAAAGTCCCCTCGGTCACATTTAACGCATCTCCTGTTGAAAACGTCTGCTAGTTCAATAGATCCATCAAAGTATCCGTCTCTGTGGACCCCCTTCATATTCTCAATTAAAACATCTAGATCCTATATTCTTGTGTGAGGCTTAAGTGTTTATTCCTTCCCTTCTTCCTTCCCTCAGTGAGAAGAGCACTAGGCGACGCGCCCTCCGCGCTATGTCCGTATAGCTAGCGCTTTTGGAGAGCGCAGCTGGAGAGAAGTGGGCACGAGTGAATTTTAGCAGAGAACCTCAACGAGGACTCAACCATCTCTGCCGAGAAGGGGCATCAAGTCAAACAATCTCTGGCAGTGTGCTGCTGCATCTGCCATCAGCCATTCGCTTTTTTTACTCATATGGGCAGATCACTACCGCGGACAGAGAGGGGAGAGAAATGCACGTTTGATACTGCCTTCATCGATCCGCGATTGAACTGAAGCATGAGTCTATGTGCGTGTGAGCGCGCGTGTGAAAGAAAGAAAGAGATACTTAGCTCAAGGGAGAGAGCATCCGTTTGCCTGACTGATGTCTGATGTGTGAACAACAAATCATACAGTAGGAACTGTAGAGGGGCGGGGGTGGTGGTAGGGCACCTGCCAAAATATCCCAAGCACAGCCGCTGCCTAACAACGCATGCATGATTTATGACGCCAATGTAAATCTGAGAAATAAACTATATTAATGACAGCCGGTGTGCGTGTGGGTGGAAGTTGAGACTATATGGGCCAGGCAGCAGCGCGTCCCGTCCCACGAGCTGATGTGAGAAACTCGCCTGGTAGGCAACCCCGCAAAAATTCTGATTTTCATTTCGGAGATCGAACGGAGCCGTTATTGGGAGTGATTGGGGGCTCTGCATTTGCAATGCAAAGAAGGGAAGGTGATGGCGCGAGGTAAAAGCTCAGCTACAGTGGGGTTCTTCTGCCATCTAGCTACGAGAGAGTCATCGACCTCTACCTTTAAACAGAGAATCGAGAGATAGAAGTGAAAGGCTGCGAATGAATGTGGTCCAGTCTGTAACAGTTATTTATTTAGGCTAATTCGGAGCAATTAGTATATGCTGCCCCATGACGAATCTCGTGAGTCGTGAAGCATCTTTTTACACTTCTATGCCAAGCAGAAACAAAGTTTGTACCCTGAAACCTTACACAAGCTCACAGATAGCAGGTGTGGCTTATCACCCCCTTATATAGGCTATACTGTAACAGCCACCCACGACCTCAGGTTCAAACATCATCCAATTTTAAATCCCTGTTGCATAATGACCTCTATAGAAATCAATTTTCCGTGCCCTAGTGCTTATGAGATGTATTAGCTCTAAACCTGAAAGGCAAGATAATACTGGAATTGGAATAGATCTGGCTACTGTAGGCTACTAGAAATCCACTTCAAAGTATAGACTAATAAACGAGAGCTCTCCTAGGTGCTGAATTTGCGGTATAGGCTCGAGCTTTTTCATTTAAGAATAAATTCAATAGAAAAGCTTGATCTGACTCTAATCTCTTCTAATTATAGGCCATCAGAGGGCAATGGGGTTGTTGTCTTGCAGTGGGTACATGTTCACATTAAACCAATTCTGGAGGGCAAATGGGGACAGGCATAAGGATGGGGTGCAGAAAGACTAGCCTAGATATTATGTACACAATGATGTATACCCCACCATCAGATGGGGGGAGGTGTGGGGTGTGTGCATGTGTGCCAGTGTGTGGTGTGTGGGTGCGTGCACATCATGTGAATATGCGTGAGTGTGTTTGTTCGTGCGCGTGTCCATGTGTGTGGGTTTGGTTGTGCGACCTAAATATCACCCGCATGAATGTATTGATTTTCCTACAGTAACATCACTGTCAACATTATGCTGAAAATACCTAACTTCATTATGCTTTTACGGTATAAAAAACATCACTCTGCAGCATCACCGTGCCACTGTAAAGCTGTGTATCTCCACCGTGTTCTGTATGTAGCGCTATAAGGCAACATCTAGCAGTGTATCTGCTGGAGCTCGCAGTGTCCCTTATTCCCCGCCAGCATCAGAATTCTTCAGGTGTCCACGCGCTCAGTGGAGGCTGCTGGGAATGAATCAAGGCGCCGAGCAGCTTGTCTTTACCACTGCTATCGACAGGCGGGCCCCAGAGAGTGGGCTGCTGACGCCTCTCAACCACCTGCGTTCGCCGTTTGATAAGCAACTGGACTTGCACATGCTCTGTCTATCCTCCACGGTCCCACCCGGGCCCTCGATGAGTGTGTGATGCGCTGGGGGCTGCTGGGCTGCTGGTCAGACACACACGTGGATTAGGGAAACACAGTCAGGATGCACGTTTGAATTGGATGTGTGCGATCACACACGTGAGCATGTGACACACACACACACACACACACACACACACACACACACACACGCACACACACACACACACACACACCGTTGAGAGTTCATGGAAGCACTTGGCAGTGGTTCTCAGAGGGAATGAGGGTTGTGGGAATTTGTTTCTGTCTGCCTGGAGGGTTAGTGATGTGTGTGTGTGTGTGTGTGCGGGCATGTGTGCGTGTGTGCGTGTGTATTGTATGTTTATTTGTACTGTGTGTGCACACGCATGTGTGTGTGTGTGTGTGTGTGTGTGTGTGTTTGTATGTAGTGTGTGTGCGTGTGCGTGCGTGTGTGTATTGTATGTTTATTTTTACTGTGTGTGTGTGTGTGTGTGTGTGTGTGTGTGTGTGTGTGTGTGTGAGAAGCATGTGCTCGTGCACTGTATGTAGGTGTGTACAGGGCAGAGGGTACCTGGTAGGGGGCTGATAGAGAAAGGGGAAGAGAGTAAGCATCCAGGGTGAACTCAGTGGGGTCTGTCTACATGTGACCTGTCTCAATGTGCTGCTAATCTCCTGCTTGGCTGCGCAGGTTCAATGCTGCTTTCCCACCTCCGGGGGCAGCAGAGGGTATCAGGGTCCACTGAACAAGTGTAAATATGTACAGAGAGATCATGATGGGAGATAGGGTTTTAAAATGTGTGTGTTTGTGTTCGTGTGTGTGTGCACGTGTGTTACATTTGTCTCTACTTAGACAGTCCTGGTAATCAGATGTGTTCCAGTGCTTAGAGATGAATGCCTGTTGTGAAAAGCTGATTGAAACAGTTAGAGAGAGAGAGAGAGAGAGAGAGAGAGTAAGAGAGAGGAGAAAGAGAGAGAGAGAGCGAGATAGAGAGAGAGAGAGAGGCTATAAAAGAACGAGGGAGGGTTTCTTTCAAGGAATGTGGATGGATGTGGATGTGGTGAATGGCAGATTGTGTTTCCATCCAGCATTACACAAGGACAAACAGTTTCACCGATCTGGCTGCGTGATCATCGTCAGCTTTGTGCCAGTACTTAACCCGGCAATGCCGCAAGCTATGAGTCATGGTTAATGCCATAAAGAATATATAGAAGATGGAATCCATGTTTGATCAAGGGAAAGCTTTTGAGCCGGACAAAGACATGTGGACGACATGCGGTCTACAAACCTCTTATCTCTCTTGTCTTTTAAAGCAATCATTATGGACCTTCTTTTGCTTTCTTGTGTTAAAAGGCCATTACTGCCACATTTGAGATGTGCCTAATGTTTCCATCTTCTCCAACTATGGCATTCTGACAGTCTCCTCTGTCGCCATAGATTATAACAGAAAAATGGGTCCAACCAAAAGCTGTACTGACAATTCAGTAAAAGAAAATTGTATATTTTAAATGTCCCTTCGTTGTTACTGCACATGCATGCACACTTCACAGGACAGTAGAGGCTTGTGCCATAATGGGACAAATGCATGCGCAGCAACAAAGAAGCAAGTGAATTTTAAAAACAAAACGGTAATATGCTCCATATTAGTTAGTAAAACAGATTATTTAAATACACCTTTCTGTTGAGTTACTTGGTGTGTTTGGCTTGCCCATTGAGTTGTGTTGGATTAACTTTTGGTCACAAACTTTTGCCACAGTTGGAAAATGTAACGGTACTTTCTATGCATGGAATTGCTCCTGACAGCCCCAACCCAGGGGTTGGGAGAAGAGGTGTCAGGAGCATTTCTAAACTATGTGCTGTGTTCACACCGATGACATTAAACACTGCTGAACCTTTGAGCCTCTAAGCTAAAACCAGACATGCTGTGAGGGGCAGGTGCAGGAGAGAGAGAGAGAGAGAGAGAGAGAGAGAGAGAGTGATTGAGAGTGAGAGAGAGAGAGCAAGAGTGAGAGTGATTGAGAGTGAGAGAGAGAGAGAGAGAGAGAGAGAGAGAGTGGTGAAACTAAAAATATGTTACAAAATAGAAAGGGAAAGCTGGTGGGAAAAGTATATCAGAAGTGGATTTTGGTTATGAAAAATGGTGATGGTAACCGGTCGCATGTATTCTATTATGTACAGTGTCTAGCGAATGAACCTATTACATGTGTTTATGAATGAGATTAATGTTGACGTGGGTGACAAATTAATAAAGCCTACGTAGAAAAAAGGTGTTGCTGTCATGCAGCAACAGAAGACAGTGGTGGCAGAGAGGTGAAGTGTGTGTGTGTGTGTGTGTGTGTGTGTGTGTGTGTGCACGCTTGTGTGTGCGTGCGTGCGTGTGTGCGTGCGTGTGTGTGTGTGTGTGTCACAGAAGTCATATGAGATGAACAAAGATAATTTATAATTAAAATGACAACCATGAAAATACTTTCTGACAAAATAAAATAAAAAAATACAATAATAGACTGGGACGTGAAGAAGGCTACACTTGTAATACACTCCACATCAAAGACGGCCGTATCACACACTGTAGTGTAGATTGAGCGGTCTGGTGATATCCAGACTAAATCATGAATAATATATCAAATAAAAAATTATCTGATTGCCAGAGAGGAAAGAATATAAAATACACACTCTGTTTCTGATTCACTCCATCGGAGACAATATTGGGTTAACGGGGGGGGGGGGGGGGGGGGGGGGGGGGGGGGGGGGGGGGGGGGGGGGGGGGGGGGCGGGGGGGGGGGGGGGGGGG
>JAODUE010000008.1:1890141-1907687 GCA_027564755.1 Amblyopsis hoosieri
ATATATATATATATATATTTTTTTTTTTTACATACTATTCAATTCAAGGAATACACAGAAAGCAGATAAAAAAGAATAATCTTCACACCTCTGATCCCCCCCCCCCCCTGCCCCCCCAACTTTAATCAAAACGTGTCCTCTAAATTTTCACCTTTGTCAATTTTCAGAGAATTTGAATAAGGCCTGCAATTGAAGGTCAAGATAGTTGTGTGACAGAAATCAAAGTGCTATTATGCAGCACTGCTGTGTGCAATCAACTGTGGGGATGTACATGTACATTCACTGTCCATGCATTTGACCAAGCAGACAGTCTGCCCATCGTTGCGTTGAACCCTCCTCCTTGTGCGAGTGATACATGCAGGCACGGCTAATCAGAGGAATCTAAAGCCCCTGGGTATAGGCCCTAATAGGATATGTGCTTATGAAAGGATAATCATTTGGTGATATGAAGACATAGTCCTAAGAGGGAGGGGCAAGCACAAACAGCAATCATGCTACATATCAATATTCTGCTCCATGGGGCTTTGTTTTCTGCTGGTGGAATAAAATGGCAGTGTCTAAAATTTGATGCTGCTGGCCCCAGGCAAGTGGACAAGATGAAATAAAGGTTAGGCAAAATGCAATCTAGTGAGGACACAATTACCGCAACACCATGGGGAGGTATAGAGCATCATGTGACAGGGCCGATGATTAACAAGCCTGTGTCCTTTTGGAGATGTAACTTTGCTTTGAATATGAACTTGAATTAATAGCCAAGCATGTCCCACGTATAACGTGTCTGCATGTATTCGTACCACAAAATTAGAACGACTGAATTTGCCATAAATGAGCAAACACTAAACTTTAGTTCAATGTCCGTTCTATCATATCATTGCACCACTAGATGGTGCTGTTAGCTTGTAGAGATGAAAACATATAACTGAATATGTTCAACTATACTGTACAATACATAGATATACAATGTTTAAAAATGTCTTGCATACCCCCCCCCCCCAAATGCAGACTACATAATAACAGTATAATACAGTCTACTATATGTGCTCCATTAGTAGACTTCACTACGACATAGACCTTCAGTAGACCTACAGTACTATTTATCCAAAGAGCTTAGGTGTTGTTGTAGTCTCTATGACAGAAATGTTACACACAATATGTCACAATGCCAGTATGTGTAGAACTATATAAAAACCATACAAATTGTTGGTCTACATTTAAATGTCTTACTTATATTGTGCTGTAGTTATAAACTGTCAAATCAATTATCCTTGTTTGTCCCAGCTGTAATGTACGTGGCAAAACAATAATAACATTAGTTTGCTTTCAAGCACAAGGAGCCTATCGGGAGGGCTCCAAAGCAGCCTTGTATACAGACATTTTGGCAATAGAGTTTGAAGAGGTCTTTGGCAGCCCATGCAGCCAACAATACAGCAACAACACAGCAACAACACAGCAACAACACAGCAACAATACAGCAACAATACAGCAACAATACAGCAACAACACAGCAACAATACAGCAACAACACAGCAACAACACAGCAACAATACAGCAACAATACAGCAACAATACAGCTACAATACAGCAACAATACAGCAACAACACAGCAACAATACAGCAACAACACAGCTACAATACAGCAACAACACAGCAACAATACAGCAACAATACAGCAACAACACAGCAACAATACAGCAACAACACAGCAACAATACAGCAACAATACAGCAACAACTTCAACTGATAACAGATTAATTAGAACTAAGCACATATAGTGAGAACTTGTTAACTTGTACTGCTGCCAAGGTAACAAATGATGTTCTGTCCAAGTGCGTGAGTGCTGTCTGAACTGCCGTAATCATACCAAAGTATAGGCTATGTGGCAGAAGTGGGCCAGAGAGGAAAATGCTGAACAAATGAGAAAAGTGGAAGAAAACAGTAAGTGCATGAATGTGACTGGAGAAAAGAAAGGCGAGACTGATGGAAATACATGGCGAGATAGACTGTTACTGAGAACAAACTCGGTCACATGTGAGTCGAATGTGGTGTTGCCAAAGAGAGGCCTATTTATAGGGCTGGAATGTACACAGAGGCCTCGAGAAAAGACACCACAACAACAAACATCATGCAGCAAGCTCCTACAAAGAGGCAGCTCCCTTCAGAACAAGCAGACACACAACATCAAACACATAGACGAAGTCCAGTACAGGGAAATGTCAGGTGGTCACGTTTGACTTGAGACTTTGCACTGAATACTAAGGACGCCTAGAAAACATATACTGTAAAGGCAGAGAAGAGAAGAGAAGATAAGAGAAGAGTAGAGGAGAGGAGAGAAGAGGAGAGAAGAAGGTAAGACCGTTAGAGCATCAGTTATCGTTTCTTCACCACTGATCAATGCCGTTGTTCTAATGTAAATCTGTTGGATTGCAATTGTTTTTGATTCAGTTGATTTTTACAATAGCGACAGTATTACAGAATTACAATTCAGTGTTATAGTGTAGCAGAGCTAGGAGAACTATCAAGAGTTGTGCATTTAGCTACATAATTGTCACAGGCCCAATCCCAAACCATATCACTACTCATGTTCCATATATGAAGTTTCAGAGAAAATACTGAAGGCTTAATCCACTAAATTGTAATATGTGATTAGACCACCTGTCTCCATGAATGACCTCAATGGCCTTTCATTTGTGGTAAAAGTGATATCTGTACTTTTTAGCATGGACCAACCAGCAGTGGAGGTGTTCCACTACAAAGATAAGGAGCAGTCCTCCAACATACTACTGCAGCTCAACAGACTGAGACAGGAGAAGGTCCTGACTGACGTGCTGCTGTGTTCGGACAACACTGAGATACCGTGCCACCGTAATGTCCTCGTGTCCAGCAGTCCGTACTTCAGAGCCATGTTCTGCAGCAACTTCCTGGAGAGGCAACAGACCACGGTCACCTTAAAGGGAATCACATCGACCATCTTAAGCAACGTCATCGACTACGTTTACACGGGACTCGTTAGTATCACCATGGAGATGGTGCTCCCTCTGATGCAGGCGGCGTCCATGCTGCAATATGGCCGCCTCTTTGAGGCCTGCTCCCACTTCCTTCAGCGGCAGATGAAGCCCGACAACTGTCTGAGCATGATAAGGCTCTCGGAGATCCTGAACTGTGACAGCTTGAGAGGCAAGGCCAAGGAGATGGCCGCGGAGAGCTTCTCCGACGTCTCCACGTCCGAGGACCTGTGCGAGCTGTCCTTACCGGAGCTCAAGGGGTATCTGGAGGATGACGGCCTATGTGCGGAGGAAGAGCAGGTGTTCGAGACGCTTGTCGCTTGGATTCACCACGACCCCGTGTCCAGGTGCGGCGCCGTCAGCGACCTCTTCATGAAGGTGCGTCTCCGTTACGTCCACCCGACCTACCTCTTCCAGTTCATCGCCAACGATCCTCTCATCCAGTCCTCCGCTCTCTGCGCTGAGCTCATCGAATCCGCTCGACGCCTCGCATTCTCCGGCGGCGGCGATGCCGGCGTAGCGTCCGGCCTGGCCGCCCTCTGGGGGGCCCCGAGGCGCTACGCCTTCCGGGAGGCGCTGGTGTTGGTGGGCGGGAGGAAGAACAACGAGCAGACCTCCAGAGAGGCCATTCTCTTCGACGAGGACAGCCTATGGTGGCAGAGGCTGGCCAAGCTGCCCATTCGCCTGTACAAAGCGTCCTATGTCTGCCTCCACAGTGTCCTCTACGTCTTAGGCGGCCTGACCACAAACACCAGACACAGCCAGGTGTGCACCACAGTCTACACACTCTCACTCAAGACCAACCAGTGGAGGATGGCAGAGCCCATGTTGAAGCCAAGGTTCGGCCACCAGAGCCTCTCCTACCTGCACTTCATCTTTGTGCTGGGAGGACTCGGGCCTGACCGAAGAGTGTGTGGCAGTGTGGAGAGGTGAGGCTATTGCGTGCAGAATGTGCACGTTTTGTAGATGATGCAAGAGTAAGCGAAGCTCTGGATCAGATTTAAGCAATCAGATGCGAGAAGGTATTGTTTATCGGTTCGTCGTAGGGCTGGGCGATATACCGGTATATATCGGTATATCAGATTTTTTTCAAAAGAGATATAAAATTAGACAATGTTGTTTATATCAATATAGTTATATTATGCATTTATTCATGACTTTTTTGATTTGTTCGTCTCTCCCTCCATGCCTGCACTTAGTGTGTTCAGAGTGTCAAAGGGGCGGAGACACCAGAGAAAGCTCACATGTCATTTAATGTCGCTAAAAATAAAAAATGTCACATTTCCATCGGGTTTCCTGTTTTTTTCTATATGCCTGAAGATTTAGCCCACGTTATAGAAAATACCGATATATATCGTGTATCGGTATTAAACCTAAATACAGTATATCGGGATATTATTTTTGGTCCATATCGCCCAGCCCTAGTTCATCGTACCAATCACAATTATGCACATGCACTGACTTCCTGAAGACCTTCGGCAGGTGTGTTTGCGATTGGGAGGGATGGGTAGTGAACAACTTCCTGCCTCTGATTGTTTATATCTAATGAAATCACTGGACCATTGCAATACAAAGAGAAGCAAATTAACTATTGACATTTACACTGAAAACAAATTGACAGGTTCAACAGTATGTTCAACCAGTGGGAGTCTATGGCCCCCATGCCTGAGGCTGTGCTTCATCCGGCAGTGGCTGCTCTGGATCAGAGGATCTACATGTTTGGAGGGGAAGATGCTATGCAGAATCCTCTAAGGATAATACAGGTACATTACAACGTCTTTAACAAATATGACTACATTCTCAGCTGTCACTGATGGATTAGTTACACACCCGGTGCTGTCCAATGGTTTAGCACAAGTCTTATGCTAAAGATTGATTCTTTCATTCATTTATTAGGCAATCTCGTGATCAATTTACTTTTTCTCTACTAATCTCTCACCCTCTCTCTTTCCTGTAGGTGTATCATATTTCCAGAAACCTGTGGTATAAGATGGAGAACAGGACAGTGAAGAATGTATCTGCCCCCGCTGCTGTTCTGGATGGCAAAATCTACATAATTGGAGGTACTACATTTGAGTAATGTTAAGACACATAGGAGCAACCATTAAAATACTACAAACAGATTGTTGTTGGCCAGCCGTAACCTTGTGCTGTTTGTTCCCTGTTGAAGGCTACACCAGAAGAATGATAGCCTATGACACCAAGGCCAACCGCTTCATCAAGTGTGCTAACCTGAAGGAGAGGAGGATGCATCACGCTGCCAGTGTCCTCAACAACAAGCTCTACATCACCGGAGGACGCTACATCAATGGACATGATGTCATAGAGGACTCAGACAACTTTGAGAGCTACGACCCCATAACAGACAAGTGGACATCCAAGGGAACTTTGCCCTATAAACTATTTGACCATGGCTCGCTGTGTCTAACCTGCATGTCACAGAAATGGGGGAAATCATCTTAGAAGCTATTTTTGAAACACTAAACACATTCTCAAAACCGTATACCCAAACCCCATACCCCACAACAGTTAAAGCGTTTACCGCAATAATATGTTCCACCTGTAAAAGGCCCTGAGATCCTCAAAACTTTTAACTCATATTTCAAAATTAAACACATTTGTCAATGAGTACTGAGTAGAACACTTGCAACAAATGAAAATTTAGCTTTCTTATTACATACACACAGGCAAACAAAGTATATCTGTCAAGATTAATGGATGTACATTTTCCTTCACTAGGTAAATAGTGTTGCAGTCAATGCAACATAACATTCTCAACACAGAATATTAAAAAATAGATTGACAGAATGTCTACACTGTACAGCTAGAACAAATGCAAGTGTTTACAGTAAAGCAAAGCAATGATACACCACTGTCAATTGGAGGTGGTAAAGCTGTAATGTGTAAATAAAATGACTTAAAGTGCAGGCATGGAGGGAGAGACGAACAAATCTAAAAAGTCATTAATTAACGCATAATATAACTATATCGATATAAACGATATTGTCAAATGTTATATCTCTTTTGAAAAAATTCCAATATACCGATATATACCGGTATATCGCCCAGCCCTATCTCACATACATACACATCTCCATGTATGCCGCTGCCATCTCTTGCAAGCTTCTGGTTTGATGTCCTCACGCCCAGCATCCTTAAAGTCTAGAAGTTTCATCTGGGTATGAGGCTGGTGGTCACACACTAAGAGAATAAGAGAATTCCTCAGTTGGATTGAGGAACGGTGAATAGGGTTGGAGCTAGACACGTACACCTATTTTTCTAGTGCTAGTGTACCGGTATTGGTTGACGTTTGTACTAAGATTTGCACAATGAATATACTGTATGTATAAGTTATGGAGTTATGGAAATCAAATGAGAAATGGTGATGTACTGTAATATATTTTTGTGTCAATTTCTGACACTTGTGTTTACATACTTGTTTGCAGATGAGTTAATGTTGTGTGTGTTTGTGCTTGCAGTTTTGAGGATGTGTTTAAGCCATTGAGAAATACTAATATTTCCTCATAGGCTCATAGGTAGCTGTGGATTTTGTAATCAAATGACTTTGAGTAGCCTACGGTATATCGTTTGACTTCCTCTGACTGCATTACTGAGTAACCTAATCCAGATGATTTTAGAGATTTTATATGTTTAAACACTTTATTGCTACAATCTATAGTCTAATTATCTAATTGTATGGGAAAAGCACTTCACATGTTATGAAATTTTGCTTCACTATAGATAAAACATTTTCAGTACCTACGAATTAGGCTATCACAACATGAGATCTTATTACACATTTGGGTTTAATGTTTTGCATATGAATTGTGGTTGTCATATCTGTTGAATAATTGAGTGCTTTTGTTTAATGATGCTTATTATATGTACAACTAGCCTTATTTATTATGCACTATGTATTTATACCTATTTTTATATAATACCTTGTAATTTTTTAAAATATACGAATTGCATAAAGCTGTGTACTGATTTTGTACTTTTGTTTCATTGCTTATGCCACATTCTCTCTCTCTCTCTCTCTCTCTCTCTCTTGTCAGTTGACACCAGATGCAACCTGAGTAGTATGTCCCTTCAATGTAGTTGGACTATATGACCCCAGTTACACACATCAGTTTACATGCTCTGGCAGGCTTCTGGGTTCTGCATAGACATGTGACATATTTAGCCAGTATATATTCCGGAACCTTCGAGTACTAGCATGTTGAAATAGCGGTCTAATTGTGATGGTCCACACCTGTTGTAAGTAAAGTAATAGTAGCCTACTTTAGCCAAATTGCCAGACAATGCCAAACTGGAACAGGCTACTGAGAAACAATTATTATAAACAGCATAACAAAGCAGATAGCAATATGAAGACCTGCTGAGAGCACACACCTTTAGATGCATAATACATCATTTTAAATAGATTTATAGAAACTATTGGGTTACAAGTTCAGGTGAAACACTGATTACATAACGATAATGAATCCTTATTATCACTTTCCATTGGCTGATGTCTATTCCATGTGTGGTAAACACAATGTGACTAGAGGTCAACGCATGCACATTTCAATGAAACACAAGTGTCAGTGGGCCAAACGTCATCCCAGTCAAATCACTGGCTGCCAGCAGGCGGGAGGGACTGTGGGTGGAGCGGGTGGGAGCTGGTAAACTATAGGTGAGGCGGTGTTATTTTGGGTAGCAAACAAACAAGAGGGTGGATGTTGCGCCACGTGAAGCATTTGGCCCCTGTGAGTTTGCTGTGCTAGATGGCATGGCGTGTGTGTGCGTGTGTATTAGCTGGAACAGGGTGTCATAACATAGTTGAACCTGAATCAGTGATGAAACTCATGCAGGACAAGCACCAACAGGTGTACAGTAAGTGTGTGTTTGGGTGGAGGGGCTTGCTAGTTCCATCTGACTATCAATCACAACGTAACAGGGAAAAGGCCCAGATGTAAGTGTGCTAAGTTATTTATTTGAATTGCGCATTTCATAGTGCAAACATCACTCCACACAGCAGCTCTTCCACCTTCCACCTGTCAATAACAAGGGGGGTCATTCTAAGGTATCAGATAGCCTTACTTGACAGAAGGGTTTGAAATACATACTATAAGATACAGTATGTCCCTAGTAACATGGATAGAATGGTCTCATCCAAAATATCCACATTATCATCCACACTGCCAACACAAAAACTTAACAAAGTGTATTTGATGATGCATAATGTGAGACTCGTTCAATTAAAATGTAAAAATACGCTATTTTGAGACCATCATAGCTTCACTTAGTCCGCCTCAAACTGACCAAGCAATTTCTGGGACTTTCCAAGTTGTCTTTTAATCCTACTCTTGAAATAGACCTTAACAGACTCCGGGGAATCACAATCTCATAGAAGCGATGATCGAGTTCACACAGTAATAAATGTTTGGGCAAGTTGTAGTGACGTGTCTCGTAATATCCTTTAACCCGACCTACTGCTGCCATGTCTCCATATGTTGCAATGACAACCTCCAGGACACTGTGGATGTTCTAGCTCATTGATGTTCCCTCTCTCTCTTCCCTGTGTCGATTTACTTTGACCTCTTCCATATGTTACTGTGTTCCAATACACAAATGGGAAAACATAGAAAATATGATGATGCTTCTTATGGTTAATGATGTTTTTTTTAATGTAGCAATTATTGTTTGAATTATCTTTTTTTTTTATTTTAAATTTCTGAATGTTTTAGTGACTTTAAAATTACCATATTCTCCAAATAATTATTGTGGCGTCGTTAGTTCACCCTCAAATCTGCCAAAATCTCAGTCAATCCGCGTAAATGTGTCTACATGCACATTCTAGTATTACAGTTATATGGTAAACAAAGAAGCCAATAGGCTGGAAAAGTTATTTAGCCTATTTATAATATAAAACGCAAAAATTGCACAATTCAACTAAACTGCTAAAACACTGAAAGCCAACAACACTGCTATTTTATGATATTCCCATGCCATATCAATAAGAAAACAGTCACAGTCAGCCAAGTAGTATCAGCGCCATATGGAACGGTAATGGTTTGCAGGTAACTAATGCATCGTAGGCAGTGAGTGCATGCCAGACAACAAGAAACACAAAAACCAGGGAATAACCTTGCTCTGCGTTTAGTTACTGGTTGCCCCCGATCACACAGAGACGCGTAGCTAGAAACTCGTCGCCAGCAAAACCATTATTTTCCTAAGGTAACCTACTGGCCTGACATGCATACTGCATAGTATTGCGATATTTCCCATGGCGATACTGTATCGACTATCGATACACGGACGCCAAGTGTCACAATTTTTTATTTGTATTTGTTTTTTCATTATATAGATTTGTTTATATAAGGTCATGGGTTCGAACCCTGGTGTTCACCTATTTGTAAGCATCCTTGAGCAAGATGCCTACCCCACTAACTGCTCCCGGTGGTTGGTCGCACCTTGCATGGCAGCAATCACCATCGGTGTGTGAGTGTGTGTGTGAATTGGTGAATGTGAGGCAAAATACTGTAAAGCGCTTTGGATAAAAGAGCTATATAAAAGCAGTCCATTTACCATAATATACTCATATTTATGACATGTTCATGTCAGTTAGTCGGCTTGACAATAACATTTTGCAGCAATACAATTTATGTGAAATGAACAAACCGATGTTGACATAGATTTTGTATGGGGACATCAATTGAAGTTAGAAAAAGTAATAAATTGCAAAATATCGCAGAATATTGCAACAATATCGTATATCGTGGCATAAGTATTGTGATAATATCGTAACGTGGGGCCTCTTGTGATTCCCACCCCTACTACTCATCAATGTCACACTTGGGCCAGGCAGCAATATCTTTGGCCAAGGCAGCCAATCTCTGTGTGTAATTTGTTTTAGGTAATGTTTACTAATGAATTGATTGCTCAGCACATTCCAGCAGGTGTCCAACATCACATACATGTGTCGCACATTCCAGTAGGTGTCCAACATCACAGACATGTGTCTCAACACCGACGCTGGCTCAGATGAAAGTTAGTTCTTGGAAGAACAGTCATCTGCCCGATATAACACAGCCTACTGTGCACCATGTGATGTTGCTTGCTTACACATTATGTAAATGAGATTCGCCTCTGCGTTTCTTACACATCACATTATCACACACTATGAAACTCCACACAGACAGGGTCAAAGCAAGACCTTGGTCAAATATATGTATGTGGATAACACCTAAGCACTACACTTAGAGACAAGAGACATTCTTTACAGCGGGGAATGCATTTGTTCTGGTGTCATCACGTATCAGATAGCAATTGTTTTGGGTGAGAAAGCAACAAAGGCCTGAGAACCTTCACACTAAAACAATCATTGTTTTATTCACTGTGTGTTAATCAATCAGACAGAAAAGTCTGGGTTATTCACCTCAAATGGTATGCCACCCGATCTTAACTACACTTATGATATGAATGTAATGTTTATGTGCCTACTGAAGGCAATGTGGGTTTCAGTAATCTATTCCTGCCTCAATCTATTTTAATTACCTACTCTGGGTTTCTATCAAGTCTTTAAAAATACATCTACTATAGAAAACTATATTTACTATGTTAGTACAAACAAATATGTACTAACATCATAACTGCAGGATATATGAGTGGACCCAGTGGCAAGTTCTTATGTGATTAGTGTATTCTATCTTTTATAACCGTTGCACATAGGCTATCCCAAATGGACAGCTGGGCAAATTAAAGAAGAGATAAAAAAAATGAAACCCACGGTAACTAAACACTATAGTAGGCTTAGCATGATATCACGAGGGGTTTAATCTATTTATAAAACCGAGTTAAATGCCCACTATTACTCCCCGTTTGTCTTTTTGTCATTTATTAGTATAGAAATATATAACGTCAACACCACAATAAATACATTAGGCTACTATAAAGGAAGAAAAAAAGTATGCATAGAGATAACAGCTCACCCAAGTGGTTTTGCAACACTGACGATGATAAACAAAGCCACGTGTTGCAGGAAAGTTTCCAAAGTAGGCGTGTCTTACGTATTTCCGGGTTCCTGGTCTGTGCATATAAGAACTGCTGCGCAATGACAACAGTAGATAGGATACACTTCAAAGACGGAACGTACAGAGGGAGAGCTAGAGACAACTACACGTTGACAGCTGTAAATCGCGTTATATATTTTTTTTATTTTAGCGTCATCCAGCCAAGATGCCTTTTCTCGGACAGGATTGGAGGTCCCCTGGTCAGAGTTGGGTAAAAACCGAAGAGGGCTGGAAAAAGACAACAGCTGATGACAAAAACAACAATGTTTCTGTTGAGAGGTTTGTCTTGCATGCAAGTAGCGACAGTGACGTGTGAGTAAATAATCGTAGCCTATAACTTTGATAAAATACGCATCTCCTGATAATGCCAGCACTTTATCATTTTTAAGACAAAAACATTGTAGACATTCCGACAATGGTTAGCCTCAAAAACATGGTTACATTATAATGAGGCATAGTCCCACCCCCAAACTTTGTTTCCATCTCCCGTTACTCCATGACTGCGTGTGTCTTTGTTTTTCTGGGACAGTTCTCTTCCCAGGGTAATCACTAAGATATTAATAACCGCAAAACAAGTGCTGGATTAACGTGCATCTGCCTTCCAGAATGATTAACACGCACAATGGGACAACAAATCTTTAAGCAGCCTGAAATACTCTAATCTTAGATAAGACAATATGTATACAATAGACATTTTGATATTATATTTAGAAAAATTACATTGCCCATTATACATGCATTCAGGAGTTGATCAGTCCTTGAGTCCTGTCTTTATATTGTATATCTTATGTATGATTAAAGGCACTGAAGTAATGTGTTCTTATGATGTTCCAGTTATTGTAAACCAGAGGAGGATGAGCGTTTCAACAACAAAGGGAACCTGTTGATCTCTCTTAACTATGACATGGCTGCGAAGAAGAGGAAAAAGGACCTGATGAACAACAACACCAAAGTCCCCTGTGAGTTATTCGGAATCATGTTACATGAAGGATAAATGTTGTACTGTACTGTTTAGGGGTTGCTGAATAGTTAGATTGGGAAGTCTAACAAATGGGAGTAAAATAAATAGTTCTACTGATGAATGAGGCTCGTAACAGTATTTTTGCTGCTTTTATACGTTCCTCTTGTGAATGGGCAGCATGTTTATTTCATAAATGGTCTAGGTCAAAAGCTAACCTAAACTCCTGCTCGTGGCAGATTTCTACATGGAGAAGTGGATTTACGTTCATAAGGGAAGCACTAAAGAGGTAATGAGTGACCGACTTCAGTTCTTATCAGCTGTTAAATGTCACCACAGCTAATGTAAACATGTGTGCTTGCATTGTGTTTTTAATCTAGTACCCTGATAATTAAATTCCCTGTAGCGCCACGGATATTGCACCCTGGGAGAGGCCTTCAACCGCTTAGATTTCTGCAGTGCCATCAAGGACACAAGAAGATTTAATTACGTTGTCAAAGTGAGTGCTCACCTTTTGGTTTGTCTTCTTGCTTATGTGTTCCCATGTCAAATGGCAACATAAGGGGTTAATAGGAGGGGTTAGTGGACACTCAGGGTGTGCATGCTCTTATCATTGCTACCCAGACATAAGTCGCTCATTGAAGATGATACTGACTCTGTAAATGTGTTTGTTTAGGGCTATCACACGCTCTGTATGGATAAAGGCAGGTATTGCACATATTGGCAGTTAATATAATAGACAGACTATGATAATAAAACAGTTGGTTGCTAGTTTGCTCAACTTCATAAACGCACAGAGCTTCTAGATGGTCTCGATAAAGAATAATGCATGTAGAAACCCACAGCTGGGGTAATGCAAGTCCAGCAACACTACCACATACCACATGTGCTCCCATGTGAGTCAGGGGCTCACATAATCCAGACACATGGAAAACCATGTGATTTTGACAGCTGAGAGATGAATGTGGGGCGGGGTGTGGGGCTGACAGCTGTGCACTGAGGTGCGACTATTCGATGGTGCTTCATGGAACCAGACCTGGTGGTCAGATGACCCCTGCCAAGTCACCTTGTGTCTCCGATCTCCAGCTAACTGTTGTTTTGTCTGTATTTCTGAATAATTCCATTTTACTCTGTATTGTGGAGTTACTGTAGTGTTTTATGTATGTATGTATGTGTGGTTAAGCCTTTTATTTAGCTTTGTATCTACACCAGTACAATTAAACCAACTAGGTGTGTGTGTTACCGTAGCGTACTGTTTCTATTTCAGAATTTAAAAAAAAGTTTAATGTTGCTGTACTGTTTACCAAAAAAGTGAGGGGAGAGGAGAAATGGTCTCAGACCCCCAAGTTAATACTCCAGGAGTGCTATGGACTGTAGCCTAGCCAGCACTAAGGACAATATGGCAGTGTAACCTTACCACCTGGTCTGTACACGCTGTCCTAGGTCACTGTTTGCATCAGATGGCATTTGCCTGGTTTATTTGTCTCAGTTACATAGATCAGTTACATACATCAGTTTGCCCACATAAAGATGGGAAGAAATCCTTGCTATGCTCACAGTAGAGATAACTGGTATTGATAAATACAACATACAAAGCAGATGGGAGTATTTTCAAAACTGCTTTATTTTTTTTTATAGCCAGTGGAAAAAGGATGATCGCTAAGTCAGGTTTCAAGAAGTGCCGTCGGCTAAAAGTAGAAATGAAAACACATTGTTCTGGACCTCTGCGCCACAGAACACTTGATGGGCTATTGGTAGCCAGAGTTGGTGGGAGTAGAGGAGGGGTACTTAACCCTTTTTGACCCATGATACCCAGAAATAAACATTATTGGTAAGAAAATTGCACTGGGTAAAGAAGTGAAACTAGAAAATGTAGGCATTTGGATATAACTGAGATTTAAAACGTGTTTCAGAACCACTGGGCTAAAGACCTTGATAATAAAGGAGGTGGAATTCTGGATGGAAGAGGATTTTGAAGCAGTGGAAAATTGTGACAGTTTGTCAGCATACCAGTCAGCAAATGATTGATTGCTTGATTGCAATTTCCAGTATACATGCAGGCCTATGCTTTGTAGCACTGAACATCACTGCTAGTGTATCAACGTGCTACAGTATGGCGGTATAGTGATGCTGCAATGACAGAGGTCACCAGGGGAAGGCCAAGTTTCTCCATGACGTCACAGCCTCTGTTACATGCCATGCATGCCATCATGGCTCCTATTGCTTGTCTGCCAGCCAGGGACAATGCATGAACGCATGCACGCACACACTGAAACAGACAGTCAAATTATTAAAATGTTAAAAGGATCAACAGTGTGCTCAAGTTATTTTGTTGACAACCTGGGTGGGTGGGTATCTGACACCTTTCTAGTAACTTCTTTTCCAAACACTCTGTGACTGTTCTGCTCCTGCCAAGAATGCTGTTATGTGATTCTTGGATACAAACTCCAGCCTCTATGGAGACTCATGTCCAGGTGGACTGGCTCCAAACATGTCCTTCGCCTGTCTAGCGGGAGAGCGTGGGCTGCTTGCAGTGTAACAAGCAGAAACTAATGAAGGGACTGAACGCAGAGTGTCGGGGCCTGATGGGTTGATATTTATCTCTCTTCTCCTCCTCCTGGTCCTGTCTAGCTCCTGGAGCTAATCGCCAAGTCACGGCTCCCATCGCTCAGTGGTGTGGCACAGAAGAACTACATGAATATTCTGGAGAGGGTTGTACAGAAAGGTGAGGCCTATCTTTGGTGGTTTGTTGGCCTTCTTTCTGTTTCTTAGCCATATGGTTTCCCTATCTGTTTTAAAACTAGTCCTGTCACTATATCTTAATTAGAAGCGGACAATATATTTGCTTTTCTGTACATTAAGTAATGGTGGAGGAAAAGCAGACTATAGCGCTAATGATTATCGCAGGAAATGAAACCTGGCTCAGACAGTTTTAAATCACTACTGGTTTGTACCAGTAGATGGTGTAATGAGCCTGGCTGTGTGTTTTTTAGCGACTTGGTGCACAGTACGACTGACAGTTACCAGGGACTGCACGATAATGTAAACTATAAGCTCCTTTCAGTAAACACTGTTTCAGGTTGTTGAGGTGGTGTTATGAAGCCTATTGTCAAAATATTATGAGCTGCGCATTACAGGAGCTCCTGGGGCTAAATTACATTTATTTGTATTTATTCAAAGTAAATGTTTAATCATGCGTTGTCTGGGGAATTTAGGGGTTGGCCTTTCACCCTGAATTAAAGTGCACCACTTATTGATTATATCAGCCCTGCTCACTGTTTATAACATGGCATGAAAGGTGATTGTAGGGTGATGGGTAGAGAAGGGTGCAAGACTAGGCTAATATTTCTATAGGGAATAGTGCAAGTCACTCAGCACCCACATGTGATGTTGGAGTTTCAGTCCAAAGGGTGTTTTTATTTATTTATTTATTTATTTTGTGGCTATGTTACATTTTGTGTGTGTGTGTAGCCTATTTTATCAATGTTTTAACCTTTTCATTTTAAAAGGCAGGTCAATTAAGAACAACAAATGATTTGCAATGATGTCCTGGTTTGGGTTAGGCGTAGGGAAGGTGTGTAGGGATCAAACCAAAGGGGGGGGGGAGGTGGTGTGTGTGTGTGTGTGTAAGCTAATACGCAGTTTGTCAAGTTTGCCAAATATCTCCTTGCGGTCCACTAGTTTACTGTTCTCTGTGCGTGCTGAAAAATGATCCGGTACTTCTACACAGCCCTGGCTCCGTTAGTAGGAAAATAATGAAAGTGGTATAGGCCACACAGCAACAATTTCCTAACCTTCGCAATACATTTTCAATGTCTGAGACAGAGCTTCTTAGGAAGCACCCTATGGCATTGAAGGGAGAGGTGTTTTGACTTGAGTTTGAATTTAGCAAGCATTCTTGAATGACTTTGTATACATTTTAATGGCCCTAAAATGAGGAGTGTGCTTTCTTAATGGCTATTTGAAACTGCCTTAGGTTTAGTTTTATCTCCAGGTGACCTGTTTGTGCCAGCAGGCAAGTTAAACCCCCTAGAGCTGAATTAAAAGGTAATGTTATCTCCGTATAAACAGCTGCCTAGTAGTAATCTGACCTGGTGTCTTTTGCCTGGGCAGTCTTGGACGACCAACAGAACGTTCGCCCAATCAAAGAGCTGCTGCAGATGCTGTACGTGTCGCTGTGCACCCTGGTCCAGGACATGGGCAAGTCTGTCCTGGTGGGGAACATCAATGTGTGGGTCCACCGCATGGAAAACATCCTGCAGTGGCATCAGCAGCTGGACAACATCCAGATCAACAGGGTAGGTGTTGCACAATCTGGCTAAATGCCTGCTAACTCATATAACATAATGATTATTTGAAAAAAATTTCACATTATTTTCATTTTTTTTAATACATGTTTTGGTAACAGTGGCTCTCAAGGTTAAATACCATTGCTTATTCTTTACCCCTCTCCATAAATCCATCTTCACCTTTTGTGGACAGTTTTGTTAAAGCCATAAACAACTCCTAATTGGAATGTAAACGTCATTATATGGCTCCAGAAAATAACTAGGCCATAGATTATTAGAAATGGAAAGGCTTTCGTGAATCTGTAGTAGGCCGAACCGGCGATATTTGACTTTCTCCATTTCTTTATTTGCCATTTTATTATTCTCTGCCTTTCAGCCAGCATCCAAAGGCTTGACCCTCACTGACCTGCCCGCCAGCCTGCAGCTCAACATCATGCAGCGTCTCGCAGACGGCAGGGACCTGGTCAGCCTGGGCCAGGTGTGTCCTGACCTGGGGACCCTCGCTGAGGACCGGCTGCTCTGGAAGAGACTCTGCCAGTTTCACTTCACCGACAGACAGGTAGGCCAGGTTTGCTTGATGAGGCTGCGCGTGCATGTACACACACACACACACACAAACGCACTGTGGACGTAGTAATGTGCACCACTGGTTTTGGCTCTTACTTGCTGTACTTTAGTTCCATTGTCTTTCATTGCATGTCAAGTATGTTTTCAGATGGAAAACCGTGCTGGCTGTTTCCTAGGCAATGCCCATTGTTCTTGTGTTTAGAAATAGCACTTGTTTTGCTGTTAAAGGTGAACTCCACGATTTCCACACCAGCTCACCGTTTGTTTTGCATGTAGGATGTCGGAAGGAGGGATGTGAGTGTATGTATGGGAAATAAAGGAATGAAGCCCACTCTGCACTTCCTACACTTTCCTGTAGGGAAAGGACAAGCTGTTCCCGACTAAAACATTATTAAATGTCTTTATGATCGTTTAAGTTCTGCTGCCTAAATTCTATTTCTCTTGTGTTTTTCTCTCCCCAGATCCGTAAGCGTTTGATGGTGTCAGAGAAGGGCCAGTTGGAGTGGAAGAGAATGTACTTCAAGCTAATCCGCTGCTATCCACACAGAGAGCAGTACAGTGACACCCTGCACTTCTGCACACATTGCCACATCCTCTTCTGGAAGGTGTGTGTGTGTGTGTGTGTGTGTGTGTGTGTGTGTGTGTGTGTGTGTGTGTGTGTGTGTGTGTGTGTGTG
>JAODUE010000008.1:1920377-1970377 GCA_027564755.1 Amblyopsis hoosieri
CGGGAAAGGGAGGTTTGGGGTCCCCTGCTGGAGCTGCTACCCCCGCGACCCGACTCTGGATAAGCGGATGAAGATGGATGGATGGATGGATGGATGTTTCAAATTGCCATCAGAACGTCATCAGAAACCCTTGTCTTCCTATCCCAAACACCTGACACTAATCACCTGAAACTTTGCATTATACTGTACCCGTGCGTGCATGTTCCACCCAGTGTTTACTATCAGAACTGTAGTAATTTACCTGTACAGTATGGATCCAACAGTCATTTGTACACTGTTTTATTTTTCTGCAGGTGTCCTTTGTGACCAGTAAGGGCCGTTACCTGATGTGTGGTCAGCCCTGTGGAACATCTTTTAACTTTTATGCTCAATACCCTGGCACCGAGCTGCTGTTTTTGAGTGGACGCAATGACGGCACTGTCATTACTTCCATTGGTGCCCACTGGGGGGTGGTGAACCCTGGAATAATTGTTAAAAATAATACATCTATGGTAGCTCTTGGTTAGAAAAGCCAGCAACATGGTATACTGTATAGGCTATATCAATAATATAGTGACACCAACATTGTAATCATTATTAATGGCAATATGTATGTTCACAATGTGTTTGGAGCTCTCAGCCATGTTTCTTATTTTAACACATCATTTTTGACCATATATTATAATGAAGCTGCCAAATCATGGAAAAACAAAATGTTACTTTCTTTGAGACAGTGTAGCGCACTTCAACTTTACTTTGTTTCAATTTGGCTGTATAGTGTATTTTATCGGTTAGCAAAAACACTAATATAAATATTCATGTTTTATTTTAAAAACATGGAAATTGCCAGTTTTAGGGATAATTATTCATATTTACCTATGTGATAATGTACAAAGCATCTTGCACATTAAACAAGCAATGTAACAGGTTCTGGTGCATTGTGTACTAGTAGTAGTCATTTAAAGGTAACTTAATGACATTAAGAAACATATTGTGATACCAAAGATCTACCATTTTGATATGTGGTTCACTTATTATAGCATATATACACTATGCATTTTCTACTATATTGCTTTCTCTTTCTTATAGTGAATTTTGGAGAAATGCTAAATGTTTATGGTTCAGTCTTGCATTAAAAAAATCTGTCTGCACAAAAAAAAAAATCATAGCACATTGTTTGTGTGAATAAAAGTAATCTTTAATGATGCAATGACTAATCATGCACCACTTTACTCATAAAAGACCCAAAAGATGACCATAAAGAGGTAGGCCTAATAAGGAAGTATATGTATTTGAACCATTAGGAGCTTATTCATAGTTAATGTTATAGGCAGGGTTGGGAAGTAACTATTTCCATGTAATCAGTTACTTGTAACTAATTACGTAACTAACCTATTAGTTACCAAAAATATAAATAAAATGGTGTAATTAGATTGCTGAAGAAAAATGTATAAAACTATCAGATGTTCTCTATTAACCTTTCATTAATGTCAATCACTAATTGAAATTAAGTCCTTTAATCTGATACCCTAAGCAACATAAACGCAAACAAAAAATAGATTTGGCGTTGTCAACGCAGTAAATTGCTTTGGATGGCATTTCAAAGAACAATGTTTAGGCGTGAAGTAATCTGAAAGTAATCAGATTATTTTACTAAATTTAGGTAATCCAGAAATTACGTTACTGATAATTTAGTCTGGTAACTAGTAAATGTAACGGATTACATTTAAAAAGTAAGCTCCCAACCCATATGTGTAAATATGGGTATTCATCAATAAAGAATAAACAGAAAAGTTACTTTTACATACCGACGATGCTTTTAAAGTAAACTGTTCTGATTTGTGTAAATATGGGTATTCATCAATAAAGAATAAACAGAAAAGTTACCTTTACATACCGACGACGCTTTTAAAGACTTGAACGTGAGGTTGATGTTGGATAACACGTGCTTTCTGTAAGCTTCTGTTTACAAATGCCTAGTGGACGCCTACTGATTATGTCATCAACTGGAGCCACAGATCACATAACATAATCTCCATACACAAAATACTAAATACAATCCACCAACAGGTGGTGCTAAATTACAAATTTAGAATAACTGACTAACATGGCAGCACACTAACATTATATGTACAATCCAAGATTCTCAGGATCATTGCCAGCATACAGTAAATGTTTAGCAATACTTAATACCAACTATTAATGAAAACAAAGCCCAAGTAACATGCAAAGTAGCTTAACTTGCTTTTTCTAACTGCACTTCTAGGCATTTTTAACTAGTAATCTACTTTTTACGTTATTTGTCATATAATACAAAATTTAAATTTGAACTCAAATCCAAACAAACACCTCTCCCTTCAATGCCATAGGGTGCTTCCTCAGAAGCTACGCCCCACACGGGAAATGCATTACGAAGGCTAGGATATTGTTGCTGTGTGCGATCTGCACCACTTTGTTTGTGTTCCTGTTTACAGAGGCAGGGCTGTGTAGAAATACTGTAATATTCTTTCATATAACAGTAAGCTAGTGGACTGCGAGGTGATATTTGGTGAATTATGCAAAAGTGTATTATCTTACAATCACTTACTATATCTTTAACTTCGTTAGAGGTGTAGTCAGGGATTCTGAAGAAAGATGGTTTATATTTGAACCCAAAATTATTCAACCTGATTAACAACATTCTCCGTTTATAGCTACAAAAAGTGAGCAATGCTATGCAGCAATTACTGTAAACAAATGTTTTCTTATTTTTTCAACACTGTTTACTGTTGTATGATACATGTACGGTATGTTTATTGCTGAAGGATATAAAAATGCTTTTGAAATATGTCATACAGTACAGTGGAAATACATTTTCCCATGGGGCCAATTGGGGCCAATTAATTTACTAACTTATGTGATCACCCCCGCATGGGTAAACTGGCTTGTTTTGCGCCAAATGTATTTTGAATACACTTATTTGGTTTCACAACAAAAAATTATGATCTGGATGCTTTTTAAATCAGGAAGGACAACATTTCTGACATGAGTACTTATCTTCCTAATTTGTTATTGTTTCACCCTATACCTACTTGCAATAAGTAATTTGTGTCTATGTACAAACTAGTGCATGCAAGCTTGCAGCCAGACTGTATTGTCTGATTGTCAGAACATTTAGTCCTCCTGCTGATTTGTTAAGGAATCAAGACAGTAAGAAAAACAAAGCCTGGAATGTGATTTTATCAGTTTTGACCCATGCACCCAAAAAAACAGTTTCTTTGTTAAGTGTAGAGCAAGAACCAGAGAAGAATAATGTGAAAACAAGTGTTTGTCACCACTTAAATGTAACTTAAGTAACTTAAATGTAAAACCACATTTTTTGCAATTAAAAAATATCCCATCTTATATTTTCTATCAATTAGATGCACTAGACTGTTTAAGGTGTTACATTACCTATTTTGTCTAATTCAGCAAATACCTCCTCACAGCCTGCTATACCTGTCTTTTCTGTATTTGCGCTAAGTAGGAACACAACCACTCAACACTATTGGCAATGCATGTGCAATGTGTGGAGTGAAGATTCTGCAGGAGCACATAAGGGTGAGGTGTCTTTGTTTTGATGTTGAGTTCTTTCTAAAGCATTGATTTACCCTGCTCATCGTTAAACGTTCACATTGTAAGATCAAGACAATCAGAAATATGTTACACGTGTAAGCAGCAATTATGCAGTTCATATTGAACAACGTGCAAAAATGTCAGGAATACATTGATTATTACAGAAGCAGTATCGAAAATATTGAATAAAAGAAAATGTGAGAGGAGCCACAGTTTAATATAATGTCGTTTTTAGGTCTAACAATGAAAAACTCCAAAAGGATTTTAGTAAGTAGCAACTTTAACTAACATCTAACTTAGTATTACAGCCATGAAAAGTAGTCCTTTGGAAGTTTTAACGATGCTAAAGTCAAAGGTCACAGTGCAGGTGATGAGGCTAGTCACTGTGGAGCTGCCGTGCAGTGGATACCACCCTCTTGGTTCCAAGAACACATTTTAAGACAAGAGGTGATTGTGCATTTGGTGCAGTGGCACTAAGGCTGTGGAACTCTCTGCCATTAGACTTGAGAGCCTTAGATTATGTGGCCGATTTTAAAAAACAGCTCATAACACTTATAATTTATAACAGCTTATAACACTTGGAACACTCAGGTTAAAGGTGAGTTAGTCTGTGTACATTAGCTGGTGATGATAGCTGCATATGCCTACCATTCATAAAGATCAATAAATAATAAACCAGTGCAACAAAATATGGAGATTAATAATGATGGTGTTGTTGTGTCATGCAAGTGGTACTGATTTTAGAGTAATAATCAACCAAACATACTCACATGATAGTATTTCCAGGTAAAAGGTACTACGGTTGTGTCTAATTTGACAATGAACAGAAATGCTCAAGTATTTATTTTCCAGCAGAGGGCAGCAGATACATTTAGATAGGCTGAAAGGCAGAAAAGATGGTGCTTAAGGAACAAAAGTTACAAAGTCAAGACTCATGAAAGCCAGATCTTTTAGATTTCTGTCACTTTCCTTGATGTTAATAAGTCCTAATAATATACCATAATCATACACTTAAACAAAATGCTTAAAATTGCTACATAAAACCTTGTTGAATTTACATCACAGTCAAAGGTGAGCTTGATTCCCACAGGACCATTGTATGGACAATTAGTATTGTGTACAGTTAGGCCTATACCAGTTTATGACACTGTGTTATCCTGGAGATGTTATTATGAGAAGACATTATGTCACATGAAGAATGAGCCGACACGTTACACGGGCAGTAATACGAGTAGTCCATAGGCTTTTTCTATTGGTTTGCACAAAATGCATGCATTATCGTCTATGATCCAGTCCATATGTGTATGTACACAGAATATATAGATCTATAGTCTATTGATATATAGTCTGCAGTAACACCAGAATGCACGAACACACACACACACACAAGCACACACACACTGCGTCACTTCTATCTCTCTCTCTCTCTCTCTCTCTCTCTCTCTCTCTCTCTCTCTCTCTCTCTCTCTCTCTCTCTCTCTCTCTCTCTCTCCTTCTCCCGCTAAGGGCCAGCCTTTGTTACGTCCATTGTTTATTAATGGCAAAGCATAGTCAATACAGTAAAAGTGAAAGGCCAAAAGCATTTCTAAAGCATTTTTCTGGAAGACTGACATTTGGGTCCCGTGTTACTGTAGGTCAATTCATGTAATATATTAACTATATAATGGTCAGTGGTTATTCATGAGGATGGCTTGTTTTGAAAGCTGCACTGTATTTATTGAATGAGGTATACATATTTACTTATTATTTAAGATTCATTTTTGATTTTTTTCATCAGTTTTTTCCATCCCAAATAAAATTCTTCCTCTTCTAGCAGACTAGCACTGAAGCTCTGTGGTTGGTGGTTCATCTTATATTAGACTGTATCACTCTAGCCAGCCTTCAACAGTGGAAGACAATAATAACACGGTCCATTAGTGCTCTCAAGCCTTACATGCCCCTACCTTGCAATCAGGAATGACCTTTCCCCTCCTGGATTCTTGATGCTTTATTTTCACATCATCCTTCTCTGGGTCTTGCTCGATACTCTTAACAAAGAAAAAGTTTTGACCAATAAGTTGTAAATATACTGTAGTGTGTAATGTTTCTGCCTTTGGTGAATGAAGGATGGTGCCGGTTTTCTCTAAATCTATTTCCTCTCACCCGAGAGGGCTGAAATTGGAGACTAGATTTTAAAATGCTATCCTTGTTGTGGTCATATTTTGTCTGAATCAAGAAGAATAATCAATTAACTGAGTGATCAAGGATTGTTGTGGAAATGATGACTGAATCAGGAAGACTCATTAGCATGACAGGGTTACCAGCCTGGTCTTATTCGGCAGTTTCAGAATGGGTAGAGCAGGATGTCTGTTGACTGATAGGGCTTGATTACCCTATAGCGTCAAAGTGTCCATCCCTGAGACACCTAGCCTATATGCTCCTGATGTGTTGGGTGGTTCCGTGTCCAGCTTGCACCACCATCGGTGAGTAAAAGAGCAATATTGAAAGCACATTGAGTGGCTGTGGGTTAGAAAAGCAATATATAAATGCAGTCCATTGACCATTTTACCATTCCTGTGATAGAGTAGGCCTATAGTCTTACCTCTCTAACCACTCCATTAGATTCCCCACAATGATTATTACGCATACTCTGTTGTCTCAGTAATTCAATTAATGTATTAGTCTTTCTTCAACATACCTTAGTCTAATGTTAGTAAATCCTGCATCGAAACATAGAGGTGATATTTATCTATTAGGCTCTCTCACTCTCTCTCTCTCTCTCTCTCTCTCTCTCTCTCTCTCTCTCTCTTTCTCTCGCTCTCTCTCCTGCTCTCTTTCTCTCTCCAAATTCCAATTCAATTCATTCAATTATTGATGAAGTAAGGAAACCTGTCAGCAACCAATAAATCACAATATCAATAATAGTGCCACAAGTGCAGTATATTGCAGTATAGCGGTACATTAAAAGATCAGAGGATATCAATGTTGCCTAATACATAAAATGCTAAATAAAGGCAATAATAAACAACATTTCAGAAGACATTGTAAATTCAATCAAATAAATTCTGATGACCCGGTTCATTTAAGGAAGCCAGCAGAGTGTTTTTTGATGTCTGTTGATTACACACACAGTAAACCATAGTTTGACGTTGCTGCCTGTTCCTGGTCGTAGTTTCAGCCCTGCAGCCCACAATGTGCAGTCAGTCTCCTGAGAGAGACTCCAGAAACAAATGCAAAGCATTATAATTTCATGAAGGAGCAAGAGGAAGAGGGGGCAGAGAGAGAAAAATAATTTACCCAAAGAAATGGGCCGTAGACCCTCCTTTCCTTCCTTCCTGTCTTCCTTCCATGCCTTTATTGTTGGTTGTACTTCCCTTCATTGTGAGTTAAAACACATAAAGTAGATGTGCATGCATACACATACAGTACACACACGCACGCACAGTATAAACACACAGACACACTTACTGAATCTTTGAATGTAAGGTTACTTTAAACTAAACCTTTTTTCCCTGCAACACGCAAATGCACACACACACACACACACACACACACACACACACACACACACACACTAACAAATGTCTGCCAGCACAGATGCAGATTGTAATTGGCCAGTATGGCTGTGGCGAAGATATTTTTAACACACATACACACACACGCACGCACACGCACTCACTCACACACTTCAATCATGGCTAAGCAACATCTGCCATATCCCACACAAAGTAAATCTAGTAGTTAAACATAAACATAAACTTATTCTTTCTTTTTCACTGTCACACACACGCACACCCACACACAGAAACTCACACACACACACACATACCATAGGCACGTTCTAACCATAATAGCAGCCCCTCCCAGTTTCAACTGCTCTGACATCACTTCTAAAGAGAGACATGTGGACCAGCCAATGCTACCAACTGAAATTACTACTTTTTCTCCCTCAATAATTATCTTACACTATATTATCGAAGTGGCCACCTTACTGTAAGGCCATGCAAGAGAGGGCTTAACACCTCACCTGATTACATTTGAACATTTGAAATGGCATTATAACCATGAGATCCTGTAACTCTACTAGAATTAATGCTGATGATGACATTTCTTGAAAAACATGTAAAACCTCCATGGCCACATGACACCTTGATGACATTTTGTTTTGTGATGTTAATTATTTAATCTCACTCATTAGGCTCCAAAGAGGAATATTGAGATAGTTAGTTAGATAGTTTATTATTTGTTTGTTGTTATTTGTTTATTCAACAGGTTTTATCTCCTCTTGTGCGTGATGGACCTCTATTCCCGATTAGGATACAAAATATGATTATTGTAAAGGAAATTAACAGTAATAAAAACTATACGTCTTAAATTAGAAATTTAAGGAATACCAAAAATACCTTACATAAAAAATCCTTAGATAATTTAGCCTTTGATTCTTCTTCCATGTTAAGTTTTGAGATGCGTAAAAGCTCAAATGTTATTTCAGATAAAAAATGTATATATTACTTTCTTTTATATATGTGTGTGTGTATGCATATACTAATAGTGTCCAAATTGATGTACATGGTTAAAACCGAATAGCTTTTTTATTTTTATTTTATACATGCCTGTGTTAGCTGTGATTGAAATTTGGATGTGTGTGTATTGTTATTGTTATTGGTTTGCAACAGAAAGGCATGGTTGTTTGAAGGAGAAATTGAAACTCTGGGTTAGCATTTACTGCTAACCTTTCTAGTTAGCACACAGAGGGGAGGGACAGCGAGGATGCTGGAGAAGGGCGAGAAATGGGAGGAAGGCAGAGCGCAAGATGGACATATCAAACACGCAGCCCCCTGCTGAGTGGGGAATGGGAATGCTGCTGGCACCAACATGAATATTTCAGCAGATACAGCTCCAGCTCTCTGTATCTCTTTCTCTATCTCACTCTGTCACTTTGTGTGTGTGTGTGTGTGTGTGTGTGTGTGTGTGTGTGTGTGTCTTTCCTCGGTCTCTCACCTTTTCTTCCTTTCTTTTCCCTGAACCACTCCCCCGTACATCCACCCTAATATTCTGATTCCTGTCTGTTCAGTCCCGGGTGAAAAGCCCACAACACTGGAACTGCAGAGAGATAGGGAGATAAATACGATGAATACAGAAATATGAAGCTTTAGATTGACCTGCGCTATCCAATGACCTATTCTGAATCAGGACATGCGTGTGTTGGCTCTACCTGGTTCATCCAGCACCCCTGCAGAACAGTTGTGGTGGTTTGGCCCATGCTAGACAATACAAACCAAGCCAAACTGGATGAAAACAAATGTCAGTTGGTAGGGATATTTTTCAAGACGCTAAATAAATATTTCATAGGTTGAATTAAAAGTGATATTTTCTCTAGTCTATACAGCATTGATTTAATTTGCCCAATTATTTCTAAGTCTGTGTGTGGGTGGAGCATGGCTTGTTTGTTGAAACAAAACAAAATTGAAACATCTGAAAAAATTAACTACAGTAATCTCATTTCCATGCATTCATTAACATTCAATTAAGAATGAATGAATTTGTTATATTTATTCAAAAATATTTAACATTACGGTTGCCAATATTCATCTTGTGAAGCAGGTGATTAGCTTTGCATCTGCCAACATGGCTGCCATTTCATTCAGGCATCACATTTGCCCTGGGTCAGAGATGGAAAATACAATGATAACACATGCTAAAAATGTCCCGGTCTGTCCATGGGAGAGACTGTGTGTGTGTGTGTGTGTGGGGGGGGGGGATAAGATCTCTCTTATCCTCCAACTGAGGAGGATACGAGAGATAAGACCAAAAGTGTGTGTGCATGTCTGTGTTGGTCATGTGTGTGTTTACGCATATGTGCGTGTGCTTTGCAATGGTTCAGTCTCGTCACACATACCACTGGACAACCAAGTCTGCACTACCTTGATAACACACGTGCACACACACATTATTACACACATAGACTCACAACACATATAGACATGCATCATATTCACACACTGCTGCTGTCACACACACACACACACACACCCACACACACACACACACACACCCACACACTCTCTTTTTCTCTCTCTCTCTCTCCTTTCCTCCCCCTGTATTTCACACTTTCACAGTGTCTGAATGAGTTTTATACACAATACAGTAAATACTGTAATAGACCCTCTGCCTACTGTATTTGTTTATCTTCCTGTCTTGTTATCCCTAAGTGTACCTCCACCTACATGTCAACATGTCAGCCTCTTGCTGCTCCACCCTCTATTTACCAACATCGTTAGGCTCCCTTCTGTGACCATTAGCATTTCAAAGTAAAAGCCCTGTGCTGTCTGTGGTGAGGTCTGGGGGAGCACAGTTAGTGCATTAAGGCTCAAACCCAAGGATAACTAGCTAGAGTAAGCTTTGTGTGCCGTGTTTAGTCAAATATATTATTTTATTTGTTATTTTCTTTATTTTTGGACTCAGTAAACACATTTCCAATTATTTAAATGTAAGTTGGGAAAGGCGTGCATATGTAGGAGAAAAAAACATTTATTTTACCTACTGGTTACACAGGGGGAGAGGAGAGGGGAGGAGAGGAGAGGAGAGGAGAGGAGAGGAGAGCAGAGCAGAGCAGAGGAGAGGAGAGGAGAGGAGAGGAGAGGAGATAGAAATATGCCAATAAGAGAGAAGGAGAGATGGCTAGATAGCAGGAGGGGACAAAATAGAAAGCCACTGAAGTGCCATTTTGAGGAAGAAGGGATGAAACTGTGGTGAGAGGAGAGAGGGGGGAGGATATGATGGGATAAAAAGATAAGATGGAAGAGAAGTGGAGAGAACAGAGCCATTATTTTAACAAGGAGGTCACCCTATATTATACACGTATGGTGTACAGTAGGAGCAGGTGTGTGTGTGTGTGTGTGTGTGTGTGCGTGCATGTGTGTTTAATGGAGGGTTAATATTACCAGCTCTCTATGGTAATTTCAACATGTCACATTCTAAAGGCCATCACTGTGGGCGATCAGCCACATCCGCACACACGCTGCAAATGTCACTGGCGGTTCGGCGCTAGGCGTACGCTGGTGTTTGCTAAGGTGTTTTAGCGTGTGTGTATGCCTACGTGTGTCATCTTTGTGTCCTCCTTGGCCGTCTCTTTGTGGTTTCACTAATGATGTTAACATAATGACACGAATTTAAGGGCATGATGCCTTCAAAGGGTTACCTTATAGGCGAACACAGTACATATATTGCTTCTTTGTCTTCAAGAGTCACAGTTGAGTAGGAATAAAGGTACGTTATTGTGCTACCTGAGACCGATATTTCTGCCACAGCTCAGCTGCTTATATTTGGAACGCAACTGTCTGCATTTGTGGATGGATTGAACAGCATGTAGGGAATGGTGTGAGATTATGGGGAGGAGGGGGAGAGAGGAATTTAAGACAGTCAGCACTCAGGTATAATATAAACTCAGGGTTTATATCCTCTTCAGCACTCTTTGATATATCTACATATTGACATAAAATATAATATATATTCTCTGATGCTGCTTCACTCTAATGTCGAAACAGTGTTTATTCAAGTTTCATTTCACTATTATAATGAAGGAAATGTGGATAATGCATGAGCCACAGCCAATATAATCATGTACAGAACATTATAAACACATTACCTTATATGTCTCACAGAAACAGCCAACTGAATTGCAACACGCATAATAGTGGCAGCATAAACAGCATTTGGTCTAAATACAATTTAGTATCATTCATCAGGCATAAGTAGCATCTTGTTTATGGCTGGTAACCTGAGAGTATGTCAGGATTCAAACCCATTTTTTTATTTTGGAGTGGACCATACTAACCTGCCTCTAGAAAGTGTAATTGTAATATTTAAATAAACTTTTATTAAAAATAAATATTGGTTATACGAATCATGGGTATATGAAAATGAAAGTATATTCAGTGAATAGTATCAGTTCTGATTTGTGATTTGCTTAAGCATAACCAGCTAGCCTTAATTTAATGGATCCTGACAATGACTCGCTATAGACTCTGCAAACTGACTGACTCTTTTCAGCACTATGCCAGCCTGAAAGAGAGAGAGAGAGAGAGAGAGGGGGGGAGGCTTGTTTAGAGTCCCCAGCATTCTGTTGGCCTCTCAGAGATCAATGACATTTCCATCTTTGCAGTCCACTGACAATCTGTTTCTGTTTTTATGCCTGCCAAAAATGGGTCTGTGTCTCTGTCAATGTGCTGTTTAGCTTTCTGGCAGTACAGTATACTGTATCTGTACGGCCGGTGCTCTGTCCATTTGTTTAAAGGTGCACTCCTCAATTTGTCTCCGGACATGCCCTTGTGGTTAAAACCATGAAGCCTTGTAAGTGTGTGCTTGACTGAGGCCTGAGTGCAACTTGTAATTCATGGAGCAACTATTGATTTCCAATAGACACCAAGAGACTGGTTTAATCGTGGTATGGACCAATGAGCTGGAAAAGTATGTGTGTTGGTCTGTGTGCATGTGCTCACGCCAGTGAAAACAAGTTTAAGTGGAGCAGAGCAACAGGAAGACATAAAATCTTGGAAAAGATACACTAAATAATTTTAACGATATTAATTTGTTTAAAATGTGATGATTAACACATTGTAGTGTATGTTATGGTCAGCTCAAAGCCATTAACCAACCAACCAACCAATCACATAACCCCTTTACTTTGCAAAGCGGGGCATTCTTTCGAGTGCCCTTTCACACACCTCGTAAAAATGCTTACACAAATGTTGTTCCTGTTTGCAGCAGGAATATACACTTTAGATATCTGCAACAAAATGTATTTGCAAGCAGAATCTGCACACCCATGGTAATCACCACCATAGATCTCGTGTGTCAACACAGACATCAGTCAAAGATGCTGCCTCCAAAGAAATCACCAAGATCACGCAAATTGGTACATAAAGTGGGCATAACCATTTTCTTAAGACGCCTTCGTCAACATCAAGTTGCTAAAGCTGGTCCCTAGACAACACATTCAAATGCTCATCTGAGGGAGAATGAAATAAAATCACCAATGGATGCCATTATACATGGATTATTAATCATTACACACAACATAGATAGCACCAACCAAATATAAAATATATTTCTCCACTATATGCCATAAAACACAGGCAGAGAACCACACAGAAACACTACAAATAAGCGTACACACAAACCAGCCAAACACTAGACCAAGCAGTCCTTCAAACATATGGCCAAACAGTTCAGACACAGACACACCGAACACAAAAACCACTGTATACAGTTCATCCCAGACGAGCACCCATGTTGCGGCCGGCTTAAAGCTGCAACAATTATTATTAGTAATAATAATAATATTAATAATAATAATAATAATAATAATAATCAAATTACTTATATAACATCGCACACGGGAACCTTCCTACAGACATTTGGGATCAAGAGCAATATAACAATATAATTTTCAGTACTTGAATCATAGATTACATGTTCTAGCAGTGTGGTCTCTACTATTCGCCAAGCAAGTGTGTGTGTGTGTGTGTGTGTGTGTGTGTGCGTGCGTGTGCGTGTGTGAGAGAGAGAGGGAGGGAGGGAAAGAGAGAGAGGGAGTAGTTTGGAGGTAAACAAGGAGAGAGGTGAGAGAGAGAGGCCATCTGTACAGCTGATGCTATGTGACTTAGAAGGGTCTAACACACACACGCACACACACATTTCCATATGTCTATCTGTGTGGACCAGGGGCACAGCAAATTGGCAGCCCATACTGATTACTGATCATTCACACCTGTGCGCGTGTGTGTGTGTGCGTGTGTGTGTGTGTGTGTTTAGATTCTAGATTTGCAAGCAGTTTAATAACATATATATATTATTCTATATGTACTGTACCTTTTAGGTTCCAATATTAAATTAAGACAGGTGGTGGGCTTTCTGGACATTTGAACTTTGGTTGAGTTACTTCAGAATTACATTCATGGACTAGGAGTCAGATGTACCACTAGGGATGCTTGCACATCACTGACAGTGGGTCTTAAAGAGAGGAGCAATAATACAACTCTGCATTGTTCCAGCAGTGTTACGGTGATACCTATAACACACCAGGACAATAGTACAACAGGCAGTAGTCTGGTTAATTGACTTTTAGCCTTAACTGACTAGGCTCAGATTCTACTCCTGTGGTTTTGTCTCAAAGGTTCTGTGGATTTGGATTCAGATGGAGTTTTATATAAAGACAATAAAATAGGCATTAAACAAGAGAGATTGGGATGCAACAAGGCTATAGGTTTCTCTGAACAATAGATCACTCTCTAATATACATTATTTATATTATATAAATAAACTCTAAACATAACTCTGTAAAACCTGCGATTATAAATGTACAACGTTACTTAGCTTTCCAATACACACACACACAAATGTTTCTTTTTTTAAAAACACATTCATTATCAATGGCAAGACAATATAACATATTGGCTATGTAAATATGTAAAAGTGACTGTACAATTAACCTTTCCTTGGAGGTTAATAGGCCTAATCCCTCTTTCAGGAATAACCACAAATATATTATATTACACAATTACTATGTATAAGCAAAGAGTTACTGTATTGCACAGCTAATACAAATAATTGGATCTCAAATTATAGTATGTGCATTTCAATGTACAAAATAGAGAATAATGTCCTCTTTTGGGAACACCTTAACCCTATGAAGATGTTGCTGATCCCACAAAACAGGGCTTCTTTTCTTGCAACATTCATTTTCCTTTCTACTTTTTTGTGCTCTGTCAAGCTAATGCCATTGTTACTGTCCTGTCGGCCAAACATGATGAATGTGTCTGATTAGACAAGTTATTGTTTTAAACCACATTATTAAATAACGTGTTCCCACTTTCTGTGTGTGTGTGTTTGTAATTGAATTTGAGTCATTCATATGTTATCTTATGTGATGATAATCTTTACTGTGGAGCTAGGGTTGGGGAGGACAGTGGAGAGATAACAACAGAAAGCGAGAAAGGCCTGACTACTCTGTTTCCTGCCTGTGAGGGCCTGTTGGCTCTAATCGCAGAGATAGAGAAAGGACCACACTCAATTATGCACTCCTTGGTTCATTAGTCAGCAAACAAGAAACCAAGTGTATGCTCTGTAAGCCTAACCTTACAGAGGACAACGTCTCTACCGTACTGTATATTCGCCATGCACGTTCTACATCTCATAGCATGTGCTGTGGTCACATTACACTTTGGTGTTTCAAAGTTACTTCATCCCCTGTAAATTAAGATTGCAGTTACTTGGCACACCTGGTCAGCAGTCATAATGTCATGCTAATTCACTGGTCACAGTTCACCAACCTTTATTAATTCTACAGTAAACAAACACATGTGGATTCTTTAAAATGGAAGTGAATGGAACATCTATGAAAGTGTATAGTGATTTAAACCCACCATGATTTGCTCTTCTTTTTCCTGTCTGTGTTCCCTTGCTCAATTCTTCTGTTGACTTAGTCATACCTGTACTGTAGCTGCTGTGCTAGTTCTCACATATTCAATTGGGTTGTTGGGCATTCTGGATACTATTAGAAGGGATTCTGTTTATGTACTGACATACTGCACATTTTAGAGAATAACGGCTGTTTTTACTAGTTTTACTAAAACAGTTCAAAGCTTTGACATTAATAACATTTTCACTTTTTTTATTTTTGTTTCTTGATGGTTTTGTTCTACTGATGACATCAAATTATTTTTAGGGAATGTATGTCATATTACCTGCAGGAGTAACCATAGAGATGGAATAACACAGTGAAGTAAGAATCAGGTTTACTGTCGGCCTTTATACTGTATTTCCCTGCAGAGTATTGTGGCCCTGACATCCTGCCTGGGGAAATACTTGGCATGCAGTTGGCACAGCCTTACAATCTGTCAGACATTTATTTGGCATGGCTTACTAAGCCAGAGACAAAGTTAAAACTAAGCGTGCCTGAAATTCTAGGATGTGAACAAGGTGTCTGTCATTAGATGGCCCTGTAGTTCCTATATATGCTTCACTGCTGCTGGAAACCGTATCTTATAGTGATATATATCATTAAGGCACACCTCATACTGTTAGTTAAGAGCACTCTCTCAAGCCAAGTGTTCTGGAATCATCTATAATTGATACCTCCATTAACGTATGTGTCTCATTTACACTGCCTGTCTGTCTGTGACGTTAGCAGAAGTTTGTGAACATGAGTGTATGTGCAGATGTACTGAAATACACCTGTGATCCAAAAAATATTTTTTAAACCTCCCATATCTTAATGAGTTACATGGAATACTTGAAATCCATCTGTGTGTGTGTGTGTGTGTGTGTGTGTGCACGCTTCTGGCATATTTAGATAACTGTTTGAATAATTAATGAATATGATTATAGCTCAAGAGGGCACTGTGCATGTATGGGTATTTACTGTGGTTTATCTGTGTGTGCATGTGCATGTGTGCGTGTGCACGTGTGTGCGTGTGTGTGTGTGTGTGTACACACATATTATGTAGAGTATTGCAACACACTATGCATTATAAACTGTACAGTATATGTGTGTGTGAGACAGGTTGAGACAACAATAGAGACAGACAGGTGCAGCCATGCCAACATAAGGGGCCAAACATGTATATATATAAATGATTAATGGGCTACATAATTAATATTTTTGGATTAAGTTGTTTTGGGTAACACATGAACAGACTTGTTGTGTGTGAAAACCTGAAACCTGATATGTCCCGCACAGCACCGCACGTGCACACACCCACACACACCTACACACACACACACACACACACACACACACACACACACACCCACACACACACACACAGACACACACAGACAGACACACACAACCTGCCTGCATTTCCCTAGAATCTTTTCGAGGGCTGCATTTCTCCAAAAAGAGAGTGAGGCAGCCTGCATGTTGCGTGCAGACAGGGTATAGTGTTACTGTGCTATCTTCATTATGAGAGCACACACAGATTATAAACCAGCGTAGGGAGGTGAATAAAGAGCATAATAACATACAGTGAGCGGTGAGAAATGATATTGTGGTGAATAAAGATGATGTTATCATGAGCATTTGCACTGTGATGGAGCACAGACATGAGGGACACATTGATGTCTCAGTTTATTCGCTCTTGTTTTCATTTTCTCTCTTGAAAATTCTCCTTGCTCTTAATATATTTTTTCAACCGGAAATATGTCAAGGATTAAGGCTTTATGTATAGACAATCCCTTGTCTATCGGTCACCAGCTGATATGGAAAGTAAGAATCCACCAAAATCATCTACTTTAGCCTACTTCACAAGCACATCAAATAAGCTGTTATGTTTCATATACATTGAAGAAAGGATCACTTCAAGTCACATTATAATACAATGCATTACATTGCACATTTCAAAGATATACTTTACTAAGCAGTAATATTGTATATAGGGTTATCGTGTATTCAAGCTTTAATCCAGATGAAAACTCAAGCGAGTGCTCAAGTGAGAGCGAGAAAACGGAGATTGATTCAACCCTTTGTGCTCAATCACAATTTTTATACGCTTTGATAACAACTTTATTTGCCACAATTTCACCCTTCTGTTTCTGTTTATACATTCTTAATTACTGTCCCTTTGATTGATTACACTATATCCATGTGTGCTCTCATAATAAAGATAGCAAAATAATGCCATAACTGGGAGGCTACAGGAAAGGCTAAAAGACACATGCCCTTTGTTTGTTGTTAACCTGTTACATTTAGTTCCCATCTGAATCCAAGATAATCCTTATCAGGTCAGCTAACACAGCTGAGCTCTCTCTCTCTCTCACACACACACACACACGCACACACACACACACACACACACACACACACACACTGCTATACTCAAGACTTCAGGAATCAGCAGAGATTTTAAAGGATCAGCTGTCAGGTAAGATGAGATGCGGCTTAGACTGGACAAGAGCCACAATACCATGATAGAAGTAAACTACGGTGCTTTATGGATGTAGCATTTGAATGCTTGAAAAAATGTACCTCCACATTTTGTTGTTTATATTTCAATGTACAGTGAATTTAAATTAGTAAAGGTATTCTTATTGTCACATACAAGTAGGGAAATTTATCTTGCACATTCAAACAATCCCTCAAGGCAGCAGTGGGCAGCCACTGAATGGGACCAATTCTACATTCAAACCAGTGTCACTGGTCACTGGCACTCATTGGATAACAAACCCAACATGTGGGGGATGCCAGAGCACCAGTAGACACAAGGAGAACATGCAAACTCCACACAGAAAGGCTGTGACGACCAGGGTTGGAAGACAGGACCTTCTTGCTGTGAGGCCACTGTGCTGCACAGTGGATAGCAGTAGTAGTAAAGTATCAGCTTTTACAAGCTATTTGTCTTTCCCAGGATTGTCTTTGATATGTTGTGAATGTAGTGTCAAAAACATGACTTATATATATCCACTTATGTTAGTTTGATCTTATCAACTATCTCCTGGCTGTTTTCTTGCATGAAACAATTTTGCCAATTAAGACATATTCCTGTGTCAACAGCTCACATTGCATTTCAGTACAATTACAGAATTATATTTGGTAAGGAAATTCACACACACACACAGGCACACGCACACGCACACGCATGCATGCACGCACGCACACACACACACACACACACGCTCGTCACTGTCAAAATCCTCAGAAAAGCAGTTGCAGTCACCATTCTATCGCTGAGAGCAGCCATCCAATTAAAACACGTCACTGCAACTGTGATTTATCAGCCAATCAGACAAATGGACAGCAAAACTTTAGACTCATAAATTAAATGCTGAAATCCCATTAGTTTGTTCAGTAGGAATTAAAACAAAATATATAACAGGCCTACAAAGCTAAAGCTGTATTGTGGGTTTGCAGTATTAGATAGCTGATTGCTATTAGATATTCTAGTGGAAGAGAAGGTTGTTGTTAACTTACTTTGATAATTGGAATAGGGAGACTGTAATGCACAACCACAAACAAAACAAAAACATCCTGAATCATCAAATTATTTCAGCACAGCACAAATAGTTTTCAGTGATATATATATGGGCACACACACACACAGATTGGGAAATTTGATTATTTTTCACACTGGTTCCACCTTGACTTTGCCCTGTCTTTCATCCCTCTTTCTATACGTAAACTGAAACATCATTTAATTGAAATGCAATGTAAGGCATGTGAAACTGTATTTGGGCCCAATAAGTCTTATTTAGTTCACCAATCAATCAGCCAGGCAAAACACATACAACATACAGCAGCTGTGATATCGGCTTGATGTGCAAAGTATTGTAATTCACACAAACAACTGCAAGTCATTGGTGTGTTTGTGCATTTGTGTTGAATATCATCAGTATGTATATGTTGAGGTGTTGGTATGCTTCCCTGACTCCACTGGAATGTTGGGCAATGCAGAGGAGGGGAAGAGGGCAGACAGAAGCATTTTAAGAGGCTGGAACACAGAAGTAGAGTAGATTGTCAGCTTTATGAAGAGATGCAATCATATTTACGTTCCGTGAGTTAATCACTATTTCCTCAGGGTACTGTAATAATCTGTTTATGTCTTCTGAGATTAGATTATTGCTTGTGTTTAAGTGAATTTTGACTCATTATTAGTTAATATTAGCTATATATGTGCTGCTTTAAAACATTATACAAGTCCCTTTCATGTGGTTATGATGTTTCTTTTCCCTAATACACATAAAACGATCAATAGTAATAACATAAACATTTTATTAAAACGATGAAACATACAGTAGAGTGGGAAATCAGTAAATATTATAAATAAGTATATATAAAATAGTGCATTGCAATTGTAAAATGGTCAAGATGTGAACCTGTGATTCCCCCCGGCCTTTCATCCAAGCTTCAGTCAAAACCTCAAACCTCTGTAGACATGCTGAGGACAGCATCTAAACCCATGGTGAGAAGACGTGCAGTATTTTTAAAGCAGGCAAATGCTTTTTATTAAAACTATCCTACTCCGTTAAAAGGGGGGTGTTAGATTATTTTGCAGCTGTTAATGAAACAATGCTGTTTTACGTTTCAAAGGCAAGGATATGAGCAACCCCTCCCTCGAAAGCTCAGTGACTGAAATGTAGAAATGGCCTAATAATAAATTAAACAAAACGGTAATTAGAAAGAAAGAAAGAAAGAAAGAGTATGAGGCGCTGATGCTGTGCTAGCCAAACATTCAACACATTCTTGCATTATGACACAGTGTGGAGGCTCATTATGGTCTCTGGGTTCCTGCTACAGCAGGGTGTAATGGTTTGTGTTTTAACCTTGGTTGCAATGTCACTAGCCAGAGCCCCCACCCACCACCTCCTGCTCTTCCCCCGCCCTCTCTGGTGCGTTTGAGCTTCTTAGCAGGAGGGCTGCATTTTTGTGTATGTGTGTGTGTGTGTGTGTGTGTGTGTGTGGGTGGTGTGTGCGTGTGTGTGTGTGTAACCTTTCTACAGCACCCTGGATGTGCTAATGTGATAGATGAGAAAGCTCTTGCTAACACACACATGAGCGTGCACGCACACACACACACACACACACACACACACACAGACACAGACACACTGCTGTATTATCTTGGGATAGCTTTTCTCACCTCTAGGTGACACTATTTAGCAAAGTTTTTCTAGTTAGCAAATTACTGTAAGTTTAGTTGACTTAACCTTCATTTTTAATATATTAAATTAGAATTAATATATTAAATTAGAAAAAGTAGGTTGTTTTGGTCTTACCCTTGTGTTTATGTGTGGTTATAGCATTTGCGTGTGATTTTGAGGAACATTTTCTAGCAACTTTGTCAAAACATTTATTGTTTTGGCATTTGCACATTGTTGACTAATTACATTTTTTATTTATTAAGCGATAGACAAATGTACTTATTTTAACTAATTTCAGCTGAACATAAACATACAATGTTAATGTATATTAATAGGTCATATTGAATACTGACCTCAGCACTGTCATCAGCTGGGGTTACCTTGGTTACTAAGCATCTTACTGTACCATTGCATACATATCAACATCCTATTACTGAAAATAATTTGTCAATGATAAGAGCAAAAAGAACATATTTTTTTATACTACTGAAATATAGAAATAGATAGACAGATCATAATTTGGGTAAGGATAATGGTATATTATAAAAATGTAAAACAGTTTTTTGTTGATTTCAGAAAGAAACTAAGAAAATATTTGCTTTTACAATATTAAATAAAAAATAAATATTTATCTAATTAGGTATTTACAATGTAAAATGTATTGTGATGAGAATATATGATTTACAATATGACTTAAGTAATACACAAATATGATTTAATTAATTAACAATAGAAAAATACTGTATAGTATCTAATGTAATTGAAACAGAATATATATTTACAGCAAAAAAATAAATGTATACCTTTTAGGTATTATAGTCCGCCCATCAACCACTTTAAAGGATCCCGTGTAAAACACGTATTCACACACAAACACGCACAAACACGCATTCCTATGTGTAAGAACATATGCATGGACATGCCAAAAGTAAAAAAAAAAAAAGGTTGTATTTTCTTTTGGGTTTCAATTGTACAGTATGTATAATCATTTTGTGCGTGCGTGCATATTTTCTATAAGGCTGCTGGAGGTGGGTCGGGACACAGAAACCACCACAAGGACAGGGAGGGAGAACAGGAGAAGGAGGAGAAGAGGAGGAGAGGAGGCGTTGTCCGAAGGAGAAACTAGGAGGGGATTAGAGTTGGCGGTGCGTTGTCGAACCAGCGTTGATACAACGCCAGCATTTGCCTAATCCCCTGGTAATGGGAGCTTAGCGTCCTCCTCGGACACACAAACACACCCACTACCACCACCATCTCCTCCTCCCCTCTGCTCCTCTCTGCTCCCTATGTTGCCTTGTCGTCTCCTCATTTACATAACATTAGAAACATTAAGGCAGCTCCTGCAAGGCCTCCATTATGTGCATGTTGGTTTTTGGGTTCCAGAGCGTCGGCCCCGAGCCTTTGGAGAAGAGAGGAGTGGAATGAGTCAGAACATCACACAGGCTTGTCCACGGTTAGGTCTTCTGAAAATGGTGTGTGTGTGGGGGGGGTTGCACGCTGGTCAAAGGCCTATTGAAACAAGAGAGGGACAGAGGACCATACACAGAGGAGATGGTGGCGGAGGTTAGACGGCCTTCTGAGTGCCAGAGCCAATGATCTGATTGCATCTCCAAATACATCCGCAGCACGAGCCTCAACTGCTGGTAGGCAATGTTTAATTAGTGAGCGTAGAGCCAATGGAACAAGTTGATGGGGTGCTGTTGAATGGGTAATGGGAGCAGAGGGCTGTTGATTTTACCAACCGTTTTCATCACACTATCGACATCAAGAACACGGAACATTAGCATGTAGAAACCTGTCGAGGAATGTTGAACTAAGCAGCAGCCGGACTCACCATGCGACATGTGCTATTGTACCTATTACTACAGGGACATAATTGGGATTCACTGGACTTAATGTCATTACAAATGTGGCAGCCAAACCACCATAAAGGGGCTTGGGTAGGTTATAGTGGATATAGGGTGGCCGGCTACTAACAAAAAGGTCTGCTGACATGCTTTAGCTTATACCTGAAAGCATTCCTGCATGATTCTTGACTTAATATTCACTGTAAATCCATTTAGATCAATGCATCTGCTAAATAGAGTAATTGTGAACAATGCACAATGTGTCAAGATGTTTTTTAAAGATACTTACTACTATGATTATATTTCGTTGGTAGAGTGCACATTAATAAAACATTACTGTACATTACAGTGATGTTATTCAAATGGATTAACTAAAGATATGGCTACCTTTCATCTAAGAGTAAGGGAGATATGTTTAGGTAATGTTAATATACATGCTAAACATGTAAATGCAAAACATGTTTATCTTTACAATAACTATTGTATTCCTAAATCAGTATAAAATATAACCTTATACAAAAATAATGAATGCCTTCTGGGTCCAGAAAGTGCTGTGCACATTGATCATATGTTATTATAAGGAAAGACATTGAAAATAATCTCTCCAATGTTCCTTACAGGTATTGTAGATATAGCAGTTGAGTATAATTTGTCAATGATACTCAAAACAAGTTTCATATACATCATTGATTATTATGAACTATACAGTATATTTCCCACATAAGTACTCTTTATTTACATGATGCCAGGTCATTAAGCAACACAATCAAATTTAATTTAAGTTAATTTAATTAATTTAATTGAATCCTATAATTTGTATTAATACTTCAAATTACAAGATGTCAGTTATATTTCAAACTGTTTTTTCTGCAGATAACATAACACGGAGTAATGTGGAGGCAAATGGATGACCTTTGTAAATATGGTAGGTCTATATACAAGTATTACATTCAAAATGTATACAATAACTCCTACAGTCAACCTAATCAAATATTACAATACAGGCATGTGATGGTTAATTATCTGTGTATATCACTGATTTTACTGGTCAATTACCAGTTGATTACTAAATACACATTTTTTTATAATATATTTTATATATTGATATGTATCATCTCCTTCATTATTTGACTATATAATACTTTTTTTTAAAATGCAAACTCTAGGACATAGTAAAAACATCCAGGGCGACATAGTAACAACTGGAAAATTACGTGAGTAATTCATCATGAAATACATAAACCTATACCCTGTCAACCAGCTGAATTCATTTAAACTTTCCCTCCCTTCCTATTATCCTAAAGCTGAGATTTCGGTTGGCTTCAAAGACCTGAGCAGAGCTCGGTTGGGGGCCTTCAAAGCCTCCTTTCTGTCGGCAGGTTTAGGCACAGAGAAAGCTTCTTGTTCTTGAAGGCTTTGGCTCACAAATAACAACCAGCCAGGGCCAAGCCACCTAGCACATTGACGGGATAGTACACAGACTTCTGGCTTTAGTGCAGCAGTTTAGGGATGCGGTTTGGGGCTGTTACATTACTACAACTACCCAAGTGAGTACCTGTTAACGTTTTGTCCTGTTGTGCTCTGGTCTGGGCTGGTCTGTCATGTTTTGCTCTGTCATGTTTTGGTAAATGTTAACTGTTCATAAGAAATATCTCTTGCTTCTGTCAAAGTAGCTCTACATATTTATATAACATAAAACATATTCCACTTTATTAAATGTTGGATTGATTTCTCATCCAACATGAGAGTAAATGTTCCTAACTGAATTTAATATATATTTTGTAATGATTATAAAGATAATAATGAACTAACTATATGAACTAGTTTTAGTTTTTATAATATATTTTAGATATGAATGCAAAGTACTGTATGTCTGAATAGAAACAAATTGACTAAGATTACTCAATCAACATTTTTATTTCAGAGTTGTACGGCTTAGCTGCAAACTATATTTAGTTGCACATTTTTATTATTATTGTCTGATTTGTTACTGTAAATAATGCCAAATTGCAATATGAAAATATAAATGATAGATGTTTTATTGACAAACTGTATAAACATAAATGCACAAACTGTTCAATAAATAATGACAGCATGCATTTTCTCTTAGGTCTAGTTTAGATTGTAAATAGATCAAAATATAATAAGCCAGACATATATTGTTTGTAAAACCAAGGACAATAATTATATAACTAACATGGAAAATCTCTTAATTGTTAGATTTTTGTTTGAAAATTGATTTCATAAGATAAAACAATTATCATTTAATGGTTTAATTAATATATTAATATATATTTATATCTTAAATGTGCTCTTTACATTCAAATGTCATTGTAATATTTGTATTCTGACCATAAGAAATTATGGTATGTGAGCTACAAATTTGTCTTCATGTAAACACTGTGTATTGAGTGTTTACTGTACATCCATACACATTTTTTTTCTGATAGTCCTCGGTCAACTGGCATTCAACTGTTCATGGTGACTGTAATGCAAGTCAGTGGAATGGAAAAAATAGGAAATGGCACACTTGTTGAGCAGAATGTCTGTTATCAATTATTCTGTGCAGAGAATAGGAAAACTGCATGGCTTCACCTTTTTATTTCTTAAGCCAGAATAGTTTTGCAAAACATAAATAATTTTCTGGACTGTTTCTGGAGCTCTGACTGAAAATCGGAAGAAGAGCTCAGCTGTCAGATGTGAACTGAACTTAATAACTTGCTATATTACCTTTTTTGTTTTTATAATTATGGTCAGCAATCAAGTTATTATACTGTACATAAAAATACTACACTATTTCAGCAACACCCATAATGCCTAATCATGTGGATGCAAAATGGTACTAAAAAAAAACTATAAGTAATATAAATTACAGTTACAACTATTTAAAACAGTGGATTATTAGTGTGCAATAAGACATTATACTGCAGTGTGGTTTTCATTATGATGTCTTATTAGGATAAACATAATAGTATAAAGTATAGTCTGATTCACATGAGTATATATGTCAATGTTTTTTTTTCCTTGCCTTGCAATGCCTTTTCTGTGTATCTGCACTGCACCTGTTCTTAATCTTAGTATATACCTTATTATTACATTGTAGTCTCTTTTTGACCTGCCATATGTATGCCGACACCAACCTACCCTCTGCCATTGCACTTATTGTTGGAACGTCTACTGAGGAGCGTAAACTAAATGCTTAGATTGGAATTGTAAATAGTTTCCCACATGTTAGACACCAACGCTACGCGGCTGAGAGGATGAGATAGGAACGGGCAGCCATTATAATCAGTCATTCAGCCTTTTGAAGAAGATATTCAGTGTTTGGGTTTTGTTCTAAATTTAAAAGGGAACCCCTGTGACCTGCTGGCATTCACCCCCTCCCCCCCTTCCCCACCCATACCCCCACCCTACCACCCCTTCTTTGGGCAGAGGTTTGGAGAGAAGAGAGGGAAGGAAGACATACATGTAATATGTTTCTTTCTTTCTTTCTTTCTTTCTTTTCCCCCCATTTATATACAGTTTTTCTCTCCTATCTCTTAAAGCTTTTTTATTTTCTTCTCTCTCTCTCTCTCTCTCTCTCTCTCTCTCTCTCTCTCTCTCTCTCTGTGCGTGTCGCTCTCTCTCTCTCTCTCTCCCTCTCTCTCTCTGTCTCTCCCTGACGTTAAATAATGCAGTGCAATGGATGTTTCTTACATACTAATGAGCTTTACACACAGATATGGGAACATCGCTGCCAATACAATTGTCCAGATGACACACACAAACAAGAAATAACCACAAGTGACTTACTTGACCTGCTTCCTGTGAACTGTGTTTGTGGCTCCTATAGCTGATATTGCTCTGGCAATTTTTATCGATTACAAAAACAGACTTCATAATTCCAAATCTGTCACATTAAAGCATTTACCATGTTCTACATATAATTAAAAGCTTTAAGATGAGTTTTACCTAAGGCAGTATAACTTATACAATAACATGAAAAAAAGCAAGCATTGTTGGTTTATTTAAAAATGTTAGTGATGACAAGTATTTTATTGCTTTATTGTTTGTAATGTATGCATGAATATAATAGAGGCTGAGGAAATTGATCAAGCTTTAATCTAAAAATGTATACACACCATGTGTTATCAGTATGTACTGTGTTTTAGCAGAAACATCCCAAATGAGAGGATTTTGTGCCAACTTTAATTACTATAAACCTTTCACATGGCAAGGATGTAATTTCTGCCATGTCAAGTAACACATTTCAACAGTTAATAAACGTCATTTTAAACATTAACATTTTAAATACATTCAAATACAATTATATTCGTGCAATATAAGGTATAATAATATAATTGTCTTTTTAGTGTCAACATTGTCTTTGTCATTGTCTGTTATTCCTATAATTACAAGGATATTAATCAGTAAAACATGATTACATATGTATTTCTAGTGGCGTGATATGAAGAATAATTATAACTCATGAAATAACTGTTCTTATAATAAAATGTAATTAAAGAAACTCACCTTCTAATCCTTGATTATTAGATTTCTATCAACGATTAATGCAATCATACAGTATGTTATATAAATTATATATACAATAATGATGTTATACGATACTTAATTCCATATAGACTTTAACAATTGACACAATTTCATATAAACAATAGGCCACACACACATTACAGTGGTGTTGTGTCTCAGTGGTGTCTGTCAAGTATTAATGCTTCTACAGTAGTCTACTTAACATTAACACATTGCCATATTTCACATTTGCCCCCCTTAAATGACAACAGAAGCACTGGTGTAATTTGAAATACCTCTCTTCTATATTACATTACAGTGCATATTGATTATTATGGTATGTTGGATTGTATTATGCAGGATCGGGCATTTAGTAAGGGATGTCCATTTTAGATTGTTTTAGATTAGCCTAGCTCTGCCCAATTGCTCTCAGATCAAATATTTTAGCTGAGATTATAGTCTGGAAACCCTGTTCGCATGAACGTTTTCACAGCCACCCTGCTGGCAGCCCAATCAGGGTGGGCAAGTGCGATGACGTTGAAGTCAAGGCCATCAAAAGATATTTAGCAACACCGAATGGTTCAACGGTGTCAAATTGTTTCAATATCAGCCAGCAATAGTATGACTGTTAACACAACAGAGCGTGGCCAGACTATATTCACAAAGTGAATATCGTCTGTTTATACCATAGGCTAGTTTTACATGCTCTCCAGGAAGCATTTTTTATATAATACACAAATGTTTTCCTTTGAACCATTTAGTTGTTGACAGTTGGATCAACATTAAAAACACATTAGGCCAAAATGTGTCTTGGGTCAGTGTGAACAATCTGGCTGTGTTGTGTTTTTGTGAATACTGTACAGTTTTAGAATGAGCTTTAACTGAACCACTGCATTCCATGGGGACCAATGACATTGACATGCAAACATTAAAACATAACAACAATGTCAGCAAAATAATACTCTTGCACTGAAGTAGGAATTTATTGAAATAAAATGGTCAAATCTAGCATTTTCCTGAGACAGAAATTGTGGCACCAACATCAAGGAAGATGATAGAGAAAAAACATATACTGTATAGTTAATTGTTCCAGAGCCATATTCAGTCGGCAAAGGAATATGATTAGAAGTGAATGGTAAACTTACTAAATATCATACAAAAAGTGAATGGCCAATAATTTAGCAGCACACTATTTAGGGTAAATCATGCATATCATTTGATAGGAGGATATCTTCCACATGTCTTTGTGCCCACCAACGAGGCGAGGGTGTCTTTATGCATAATTCATATTTCCATATCGTCATGGTGATCATGCGAGATGAGTGTTTGCTCTCACAGCGGGGGCGTTGGCACTGGGAGGGGGTTGTTGGGGGTAAACAGTGTCAGAGGGGACAGAAACAAATGAGAACGAGAGAGAGAGAGATAGAGAGATAGATAGATAGAGAGAGAGCGAGAGAGAGAGAGAGAGAGAGAGAGAGAGAGTGCAGTATAAGTAAAAAAGATAGCTTATGCATGATTTTTTTAAATTAAATCTGCTGTTACACAGGCTCCACAATGACTTTAATTAGATAGGGGTGGTGTCTGGGAAATAGCTTAGGGTCGAATGTAAACCCACAATGCAACAACGCAGTAAGCACACATTGCCAGGCCAATGCCAAAGTCACCAGGAAGCCAGATTCAATTAGCATATTAATTGATTATTATCTACTGCCTTCTAATTACATTTGAAACAAAAAACTACTTTTATTTAAAGGCTGGTAAAGCTGGCTGACATTATACACAGAAGTAAAAATATGAGGAATCATGCATTTAGCTTAATTATGCATCTATGTAGGGTGTATATTTAGATTCACATATGCATAATTCAATGTTAGAACAAGCATTGTTCTGCTAAACTTTGTATTAGTGATGTATACAGTACATGGATGCGGAAACATTTTAAATAATATAATAATAATTTTTGGAAATCATTGCATTGCTTTTGTCAGAATTTTATGTCATCATTTTACACTTCTCATATCCTCTATTATAGCCTATACCGATTTGTATGACACTTCAAAGTAAAATCTTTGAACAGGATGTCAACCATCCATCTTTCAAATGTCAGTAATTCAAAATGTCATTGTCATTTGGATTGTCATTTCACATAAGGAAAAATTGCAATAGGAGATTGTTGCTAAAACTCCTGATTTACTTTATTGAAATTTTACCATTCCCAAACAAATATGTTGGTGGACGGACATCACAATTTACCTGCTCCTATTTTGACCCTGACATATCTGCAATATCAGAATACAAGGCCATAACTGTATACCTTTTCTGGTGTTATGACCTTATTTTTTCTCAAAAAGCCATCATTTTCCCCACCTACACCTATACCTATCAGACTGACAACCACTGTTAATAACCGAGCTGCATGCTGTTTGAAGACTGTGTAAAGAAGACATACATTTGTGTTTTGAGTATTTTGAGTTTGACACACCACAGAAAAAGGTAATATTAGCTACCCAGACAAATTTTAATTAATAAAAAAGTCAGCAAGTATATAAAATTACATTTCAAAAGCATGAAAATATAACCATCATTATCTGTTCTCAAGCACTGGGGGTATGTCAGCAGAAGGCGCTTTAACCACCCATTGCGTGTTCTACGGTAAACTCTGCGGTGTTATGCCAAAAATGTATCCTCAGCTGAACATTTATTGGAAAATGTCTACCTGTATTTTATGAGTTTTGTTTTCACTTTAAATAGAATGGGAATGAGTTCCTGGGAATGAGTGGGAATGGGAGTTCCATACTGGGAATGAGTCCTTACCCCAAGTAAAGAAGTTCAAGTACCTTGGGGTCTTGTTCACGAGTGAGGGGACATTAGAGCGGGAGATTGGCCGGAGAATTGGAGCAGTGGGAACGGTATTACAATCACTTTACCGCACCGTTGTGACGAAAAGAGAGCTGAGCCGGAAGGCAAAGCTCTCGATCTACCGGCAATTTTCGTTCCTACCCTCACCTATGGTCATGAAGGGTGGGTCATGACCGAAAGAACTAGATCACGGTTACAAGCGGCCGAAATGGGTTTTCTCAGGAGGGTGGCTGGCGTCTCCCTTAGAAATAGGGTGAGAAGCTCTGCTATCCGTGAGGAACTCGGAGTAGAACTGCTGCTCCTTTGCGTTGAAAGGAGCCAGTTGAGGTGGTACAGGCATCTAGTAAGGATACCCCCTGGGCACCTCCCTTGGGAGGTGTTCCAGGCATGTCCAGTTGGGAGGAGGCCTCGAGGAAGACCCAGGACTAGGTGGAGAGATTATATCTCCATACTGGCCTGGGAACGCCTCGGGATCCCCCAGTCAAAGATGGATAATGTGGCTCGGGAAAGAGAAGTTTGGGGGTCCCCTGCTGGAGCTGCTGCCCCCGCGATCCAACTACGGATAAACGGCTGAAGATGAATCGATGGATGGATAGATGTATACTGGTAAAAAGGTTAGATTGGTTATAGTATAGGGCTGTGTGTGCTCTCGTGGGCAGAAATCAGTTTTTAACAGACCCCTTTTTAGCAGATCACTTTTTGACATGACACCTGCAGATGCCGTGATACGCTGTTCTTGTCAAATTAATCTAGCCTACAGCTTGTTGGATTGGATTTTTTCGTTTGGATATGTGGTTTATATTTTCTTTTTGAAAGAGGGTTGGACTACATAAGAGTTGGATTACTTGGATGCTGATTGGAACACGAGAATGCCGACTGGATTTGTAGCCGGGTAGGCTAGGAAACTAGGCTAGGAAACTAAACCATTAGCTTTCAAATAATGCACATTGACTCTGAACCACATTGTGTGCTTATTTGTTGTACGGGACAGGATGGTCTAGTGGTCTGGGTGTTTGGCTCCCAGCCGGAAGGTCGTGGGTTCAAACCCTGGTGTTTTAAGCATCCTTGAGCAAAGTGCCTAACCCCCTGCTCCCAGTGGTTGGTTGCACCTTGCATGGCAGCAATCACCATCGGTGTATGAATGTCTGGCAAAATACTGTAAAGTGCTATATAAATGCAGTCCATTTACTGTATTTCTGCAATGAAGGCATAGCTATCATAGGACTGTAAGCGATTTAGATATGGATTTGTAGGACAGTGAACTTAGTAGGCTAATAACTTGCATTGGAGCAGGATAAATGCTGATTCAAACTCTCTCTATGCTTTTATATCCACGTGGTGTTATGGGAAGGGGTAAGCAAATTAGCTGACCATCTACGTAGTCCCCCGTTTCTGGCCCTCCCAAAAAAACAGAAATTATTAAATAGTTTAACGGTCTAACTCTACAATACAAGACTACAGAGTAAACAGGGTTTTCACATGTTTAAAGGAATGGATTTCTAACATATATAAAGTATTTCCAAGTAAATCTCTTTAAATCTGCAGATGTGCACTGCAGCCCTATAGATCTTACAGTATAACATCACATAGTCTGTAGTCGTTTTAATTTTACTCATCACACAAAGCTAGCAAATAGTCTTAACCAGAGTGAAACATGCTGGGATGCTGGAAGAACAGGTCAAATGAGCACTAATTGTTCATCCTACCATCAACCTATAATACAATAAACAGAAAAGGCTATAACACCATATCAAGGAGAAGGTGATAATTATTTGCCCATGTGACATACCCTGAAAGTGATTACTGTTTTCTGAAGCCACGTGAAACTGTACCTACAGTTGATGCAAATGCATGTTGCTCCCTGCCTCGAAGCTGGACTTGCATCGATGCAGTTACGAGAAACGCACGTAGGTTATACACACATTTGTGTAAACACAAAACAGGTGGGCAAATACACACACAGCTGCATGATATTCCTCTCTCCCAGTAGACTAGATGGACTAGATTTAATTAGCGCTACTCTCACTGGACGCACAAACATGTTCGCACACACACACACACACACACACACACACACACACACAAGTGAAAGAAACACACACTGTATGTTTTTGTGTGTGTGTGCGCACGCGCACGCGGGCATGTGCTTTTGTGTGAGAGGCCCAGAATACAGAGTGATATTGATTCTACTCAGCAGGGGGCGAGTGTGTGTGAGCAATGCAGATAGCGCTCTCACCTGCAATTCCTCACACGCACACACACACACACACACACACACACAGAAACATCAAACTGCCCTCTGCCTGCATCACAAAAATTGCTTGCAGGCTTCGATATGAGGAGTAAAATAAATGAGAGAATTTTAAAACAGACTTGAAAGTTTGCATTTTAGATTTAAAAATAGATTATGGTTCCCCTCCCTGGAGAACATAATATTCATTTTCCTGCCTATAGTTAACGCAATTGTATTTTCACAGTCATTTTAACATTTATTAGGCTTTTAGCTATACACTTCTTAGAGACCATGCTAATCTTTCTGCTGTTGTAAGAGTCACCAATGTTGCTATAAACACTGCAAACAGAGAATGACCACGAGTTATAGAAAAGATGCTATGTCGTTAGGATAGACAAGTTGACTCCTCTCCTCTCCTCTCTCCTTTCGTTTCCTCTCATCTCTCCTCTCCTCTCGTATCTTGTCCTCTCCTCTCCTCTCTCCTGTCCTCTCTCCTGTCCTCTCCTTTCCCCTATACTCTCTCCTCTCCTCTGCTCTTCTCTCCTCTCTGCTTACCAGTGATAGTACAGAAAGTGTTTGAGGCTGGGTGTGAACTCAGCAGGGTGCCTTCAACAAACGCTGATAGGACAGAGCCCCCCCCCCCACATACACATCTCACTCCCCATCCTCCCCCCCAACACCAAACCCAATCACCCGCCCACCAACCCACCCATCTCTCCCCAGAACCATACCGCCCACCTGCCCCAGCCACCACACATCCACTCCAGATGTCTCGGGCGTACCAAAAATGAAGAAATCAAAACAGGGAGAACGAGAAAAATAACGGCGCATCAGGCTACAGACGCGTTGGGAGAAAATAAAAGTGAAATATAAGAGATAAGAATTTGTTGGAGATGATGGCAAGAGAGCAGGATAAATAACCAACATTTATTTAAATGTAAAGGCAGGCAGAGAGAAAAGGAAAGGGATGAAGTGATAGAATAACAAACGTGTGATACTGCAGGTGAATGAACAAATGGTTTATATTTATCCAGCTCTGCTTAGCTGACAACAGACATTTCACATTTCTGATAAACAAGCAGCTGCATCGCTCGGTGAATTAGCTATATGCTGCTACCTCATAAACTAGGCCTCCTTTCTATTACCGTAATCCTCGACGCATAAGCAGGACAGGAAAAAAGTAAATTAATAGACATGAGGTAGAGCTTTTTCCACCTGTCTCTAACCACTTTTACACATCTCACATGCTTCTCGTGCATTTGGATGTGGCGGGATTTTAAATTAAGTTATGCTATTCAATGTTGTTATCCATCTGTCATCATGACTTTGTGTTGTATATTGTATACTGCATGTATAGCCATAAAGACATTAAAGACACACTCCTTAATTGGTGTAAGGGCTGTTGCTTGTGAAATCACCATTGGCAAATGTTGTTTTGGTTTGGAACTTTGTCAGTGCATGCCCCTCCCACCTGTCTGACACTCCCCTAAACTCCTCCCACTACAGACTCCTTACCCTTACCACCCCTACAACTTAGCTGTGACAAATTTGTGTTGTTATGGGGGTGCTTTAATACAATTCGGCAAGCGTTTACCCCATAGTATACACTATGAACTCAGGGCTGCTCTCATCCAGATATGGACATTTAGCTAGCATTTTTTAGCATGCATATATTGCAGAAATGGTAGTGTTTGTGAAAGTAGTGCCTTTCTCTCTCTCTCTCTCTCTCTCTCTCTCTCTCTCTCTCCCTCTCTCTCTCTCTCTGCCTCTCTGTCTGTATTACGCTGGTGCGTTTTAATTACTTCTGTAATTGGCTACTCCCTTATGTACGAGTGTGTACACACAAAGCACAGGCACAGCTCGCGAACATGCTGAAATATACATTTACTGACGGATTAGCAGGAGGCACTTTGTATGTGTGTGTGTGTGTGTGTGTGTGTGTGTGTGTGTGTGTGTGTGTGTGTGTGTTTAGAGACACAGGGAGAGAGATATGGAGAGATAATGAAAGAGTTCGTAGAACTGAAGGCCAACTCGCCAAGTGAACAATCTGTCTGCAAAGCTGTACTGTAACGAACTGGAAATAATGTGCCAAACAGTAATTATAGATGCCAATAAAGACATGGCCCAGCACATAATTCTAGAGTGTAACCTAAAAACCCTAATGCTATAGTGTGTGAGTGCTTAAAATTGGTTTCCTGTTTTGGTCTTTGGTCAACTAGGATTAAATTAGGCAGAACTTTCTTTTTTGCAGTCGTCGTCGATTGCCACAGTTAAAAAAGTCCGCATTTAAAGGCCCGCATGCATACGATAGGTGCATAGGGGAAAAGCATAACACCAAAATATAATGCCACCATACTGTCCATACAGCTATCATGGTGAGGTAACTAAATTAGTGAAATGGATTTTATGTATTTACGTTTTCCGGAGGCAGGGGGTGATCAGTAATATCAAGCCTGTGACGCTTCATCACAGCCTCAGTGGTGTGCAGGTGGATGAGTGTTCAAGGGGACGGGCATACATGTAAAAACACTTCAGCTAAGTGGTCCATCTCTGACACTCATTCCCAACTTCCTGAAACCCTCTGTGTTCTGCTCTTCATCCACTCTTGTGCAGCACAGTTCCCTGCATTGGCAGGAACAGAACTGATCTTTCGTGGTTGTCCAAATTGGGAAAACTAAAATTGCGTACACTTCCAACGTCCATGTTAAGACAGCCATGGAAACCGTGAGTTAAAATTTGATTTTTTTTTTAATTTACTGTATTTATTAGTCACGAACATGTAGTCTTAAAAACAACTTTATTTGCCTTTGTTGTTTTTTTTTTTTGTTTTTTGGCTTTCAGAATTGCAATGTGGGTGTTTGTTTTCTGAGCTCTTTACAACCGTATTTAATTATGAACTCACTCCCATTTGATAAATTTTTCCACTCAATAATAAATAAATAAACAAATAAATAAATAAATAAATAAATAAATGTGACAGAATAGATAAAATGTGCTTTTAGGATTTCAAAATGATATCTGAAGCCTTGCTTGGCACTAAATCTTATGTGTGTGTGGGATAACCATCGTACAATGGCAATGCTAAAGAATGCAGGCTTTATGGTTATCAGGGCACATTGGCTGAAAAAGGGATGGTTTCATGCCTGTGCGTGTGTGCGTGTGTGCGTGTGCGCGCGCGTGTGTGTGTGTGTGTGTGTGGGGTGCAACTCAATGCAGGACGCTGCACACAGCAAGGGGCCATTAGACATGGTGTGGTGGCCTACATAAAAGACACACACACACACACACACACACACACACACACACACATATACTGGCCCACTGTGGGGGAGATATTGGGGTGTCCCTCACCCTAATACCCTTCTCAATACCCTGTCCTCCTCAAAGTTGATCATTGCCGGGTTAGTTGTTGCACTCGCTTCATTCTCTCTATTGCTTCTCTTGGTTCCTACACTGATTGTTTTCATCCTGAGGTTGGCTTCGTTTCATCCCGTTGACCATGACTTCATGGTTCCACCTACATCTACAGCTGCTCCCCTTTATGTGTGAGAGGACCTGGCTCTCTGAAGGCCACTGTCAGACAGGCAGACAGGTGGATGTGGTTTACATCATGCTAACAACATTCCCAAAGAGGTGAGCATCCTTTTCACACAACAGAAAGTCAACGTTTACATGTTTTATGTTTTGTCTTTGTCTTTACGGTAGGTTCTTGTAAATCCTGGGGACCCCCCAATGTATTAGCTGGAAACCTTATCAAAGGGTAAAAGGGGATTTATTTATTTATTTTTTATACATTACATGTATCTGTTACTATAGCAATATATTTATTCCTTGATACATTGTTTACATTTTTTATAAAAGTTACAGAAATTGTACAGCCAGGCAAATAACGCTGCCACTCAAATTTACTTCTTGCACCAAGCTAACAAATTACTTATTGTATTTCTGAAAATCTGTCTCTACATCCTGTCTCATATAAATAGTTTGTGTAAAAGATAAAGCTAATGTTTATTTCCCTTGTATGTTAGTATGTTTGAGCATGTGAGTGTGCATGTGTACAGTGTACAGTAGTTTCTATCTAGAAACTAACCAGACCGCAAGCAGAAAAAAAACGCATTAAAATTCTAGTGTAGTGATTTATTCACAACCTGTATCATGGAATATTCTGGAGAGGGGCAGAGGGGAGGAGAGGGGAGAGAGGGGGACCTTAAGGGGGAGGAGGGGGAATGAGAGGGAGGTATAGATATGGCATAGGAGAGAGGACAGAACAGTGGGATGCTCAGAATCTAGATAATTGCTATAACCTAATATTCCCCCCTCTCTTTCTCTCACTCACTCACTCACTCACACACACACACGCAAAGTTCACATACATAATGCACAGAATAACACAGATAAACACAGACACAGACACACACCCATGAACACAAAGAAGCTTCAATAAGTTCACATGCATACGCTATGCACCAGTACGCAGCACGTCACTGGCTCACACACACACACGCGTTACATATGTAGAGGCCTACACATACTACAGACACACACACGCACACTTACTGTACACGGGCACGCAAACACCCACGTGCACACGCAGAGCATAGAGAGGCCCGCTACGTCAGTGTGTTTTCACACTGCGATGCCATCTCTTTGTCTCGCTGTCGGCCAGCCGGCCGTAAACTGGTTAGCGAGAAATCTCCCTTTAGCATCGCGCTCTGTGCTTAGGGGCGCGCAGCTTTGTTGCGTTCGCTTTTTTATGCGTCACGGGGTCATCGCGGTTTCTGCCGTGCAGTAATTCCAGTTCGCACAATGTTTTTTTAGCCCAATGCGTCCGAAGGGTTATCTGTGTTGTGCTTCTTTGTGTGTGTGCTTGTGTTTGTGTGTGTGTGTAGATGGGATGAGAGGTTGTGTATGCAGGTCCTACATGCAGACAAGCTTATCACATATCTATATTGCCATCATTTTGCCATGTTTTGAGAAGCTTTGTATGTGTGTGTGTGTGTGTGCGCGCGTGTGTGTGTGAGGGGAGGGTCAAAGGGTGCTAACCTTTTGCCCACCTGTCCACAGCATCAGCTGTTATTTATGTCACCACACACGCACACACGCACACACGCACACACGCGCGCATAGACACACACACACACACACACACACACGTATACACACACATATTATGGGCAATTTGTACCCATCTGTTCACCTTGAGGAAGAACATCGGAACCTTACAGATGTCATACAAAGAACACTTTCTCAAATAGCTAGCCCTGACCCTGTACTTACACCCTGCACTCTCTCTGTCTTCTACTGCCTGACTGGAAATACATTACCGACACATGAATTATCTTAACAACCCCCGGTGCAGTCAGAGCTCTTGTGAGATGTTCTCATCAATTTAACAAAAGCATATTATTAATATGTGTTAAAAAGATGGGTTTTTTTTATACAACTGAGGCAATAACTGCCTGACCATTCCACAACAAACACACAAGCACACTTCAGTACAAACTGCATATATTCATATATACTGTACATACATACAACCCCCCGCGGCTGTTTTATGAGTAAACACATGATGCTTTTCCATGGGTGTGAATATTCAGTTGACAGTTAGGTGCAGCCTAAAGAGGCGAGCGTTTGGAGGGGAAAGGAGTTGATAATGCACAGATGCTGAATTAAGAGCCTAGAGAGCATGGCGGAACGCAGAAAGACACGGCGCTGTCGAGAATGGCACCGAGGCAGGGCTAGAGAAGGTTTGCCATTGTGTGATAAACACAAACACAGATGTGCTTTTCAGCGCCCACAGCGGGAGTCTTCCTCGAGAAAAGTCCCCCAGACGGACACACAACACCCGCTCACGCACACTCAGATACACACGGCCACACCGTGGACTGCACTGATAGGATTAGCGGCTAGAGCTTCTCTCCCTCTCTCTCCCTTTTTGCTGTTGTATTCTCATTGTTTCCTGCACCCTTTTAAACGCTCTCTCATTTTGTTTCATTTTCGTCCTCTTTTTACCCCCCTCTCTGTCTTTCCATCTCTCCCATCTGTCTCCCAGTCTCTCCTGTCCTCCATCCTATTGTTTTTGTCAGCTTGTCATTCAGTTAGGCTGTGCTGCCCATGTGAGCATGATGCCTATATAACTGCCTACAGCAAGAGCACATGCAGGTTCACTGTCGTTTTCCTCTCTTTCCTTCTCTGTGTGCCTGTGGTCAAGTAAAGATAATTATTTCTAATTTGTGAAGCCAAACTTTTGCCCATGATCACAAAACAATGACGCTGAGATGTTTTCCCGGCTTTATACCTGCCTGCAGCTATCCCATAGTTATAAAGTAACAAAACATATAACAATAACATTTAGACATTTCAGCCTTATACTGCATGTGCTACAACCGGCCGCTGATGGTAGTACAGAGGGGCCAGGCTTACATTACCTTACAACTTTACGTTATTTAATTAATAGTTTCTAAAACTGCTCCTGGGAACCTTTTTTGGTCATTCATCCTAAACTGACCAAAGCCAATATGTTTGAACTGGAAGTGGTGCAAGATGAGACATATATCGAATATATTGGAAGTTAAAGAAAAAAACATATATTATTATTATTATTATTATTATTATTGGAAATTTGAAAATTAGCTTGCAATAGCTAACTATACCTTTAACAGATTTTACAGTTATTATTGACAGGCCTGTATTTATAAAAGGCATATAAGAAAATCCTTGTAAAACATTTTAAAATACCCATAGCATTTATGTTTAAAAAAAATACTTAAATACATTTGCCTTGATCTATATATTTAACATTTTTTTAAATGAAGTACAGTAAATAAATAGTTTTTTAACAGCTGGTACAGATTTCAAATGGCAGCTTCCTGCTAACCATACACCATTGTATGCTGTGCTCATTGTAAATGACCGTTACAGACATTAGAAAATGTCCATAACATGGATGACATGGATCAAATAATCCATTTATTTTATTTCCCAAAACATATTTCTGTTTTAAATGCTTATTTCAAGCTATGTAGATAGAGTTGCCCTTTTACTTTAATAAAGGGATGTTTTGATTTGTTGATATCAGGATATCAAATTAACGTTTGTTAGTTTTACCCTGTCTGTTGGACAATGACTCCTTTCTTAGGATTGTGTGCGTGTAGTGTTGACACATGTTAGTGCTGGCTGATTAGCCGGAACAAACATAAAGGAACAAACAGCCTCTCCGCCACTATTCAGCCATTTTGTCTCCCTGTCTGTCAAGGAGGGGATGCGTGGATGTGTGTATGCGGCTTTTGTGAAGAGGCGAAGAGAGCAAAAAAGAAAAGACACTGTGAAAAATCACATGAACGACAGCCGTCTTCTAATGACCCAGTTATTCCTTGTTAATTCTCTATTTCATAATATCAATATTCAAATAACTTTCTCCAGAATTGCTTATTTTAAAGGAGCAGAATATAAAGTAAAAAAATAATAATAATATATATGCTGATGGTTTATAAACATATGCTATAAAACAAAGGATGACGTCCTATAAATTATTCTCCTCTTTGTTGTGTACTTAAGTGGATTAACAAAGTGGTCAGTGAGATAAGAAGACACAAAATTTGTTTACAAACTCCTGTCAGCTCTGTGATTTTGACATTTACACCACAGATCAACAGTGTAATAAATGTATGAAAACATAATAATAAAAGCTATTTCCCCTTGAAACTTGGTCACAGATATAACACAATGCTAAAAATATTGTATGTATTTGAAGATGGCTGCACATTTCGTGGATGCCTCTAAATTATTGTGTTTTGCAATTAGTTAGCAGCATTGAAAATAGTCCAAATGTCCAACCAAGAGAAAGTAAAATATTCAACCCCTAATATTGATTAAAATCATTTCTAGAGCATGACAATTATTTTATTAAGTGGCACAATAATCTGTATAAAAATGGCTCTAATTGCAGATGCAATATATTTTATTTGATTAACCATGATCTAAAACTAAATTACAAAATATTATTATTTATTTCATTTGTACATTGAGTCATTATTCAATCTTTAAAATAAAAAGATACAATATCACCATAACATTTATTGTGCATTTAGGAAAAGCATACAGTTACATGTAAATTAAATATTTTAAATAAATACATTCAGGATTATCTCTTGTAAATCAAAGTGGTTGCGATTTAACATAAAATAATTTAAGTTTTTACAATGTCTTGACATAAATAAATACTGTGAGTTTATACAACCAAAATGGTTATATTTGGTAGCATTGTTCATAGTAATATACTATTACAAGCAGTTGGTTTATTCCACCTACTGTAAGGAATTTATGTATATTGCACGTTTATTGATTATATTAATACATTTCATGTTTTATTATTCTTACATTGTAATAACCTTGTCAAAACAATGCACATAAATTAACAACTTGACATAGATCAATTTTGAATGTCCACATTTTAATGAATAGGCTTTAAAAATAGATGAATAAACCAGCGCCCCCTCTGGCAATTGCATAACATAAAACTTGATAATTTAAAGTTATTTTTTGTGCTTCAAAAAAATACATAGTTTCATATTTATTTGTCTAGACCAATGGATTATTTGTCTTGGTAAAAAACAATGAAAGTAAATGCATTGTAGCATTTGTATTGTTGTACTGTAAACATTGCCATGTTTTTGTTTCGGTAGCTATAATCAATCTCACATTATATTTATATATTTATAACGTTATTTACATTAACAACCAATATGTAAGGTCCTATAGCAATGTAATAATAATAAATAATAATTTAGGTTCTGCCGGACAAACATTTAGGCACTAATTGCTCACTAAAACACATCTTCACTCAAATATCTCCAAACAATGAATCTCTTTAAGAGCAATTAATTTTTACTGCAATTTGTGACATTATCTCAAGTTTTATTTTAATGTAATACTTTTTTCATATAATTCCTATTTCTGTGTCTTTAATTATATATGAATTAGTAATTGTTTCAAACATGTAGTTTCCCTGATATTTTACTATTAAAAAGATCAGATAACATATACAATTTTTAAATAACAGAACTGAGGCACCACAAAAATAAATAATCTAATGTAAGATTTGTTATTTTATATCTTATTTGATCAATACTTAACCTATATTTACACAAAATAATTGGTTGCTAATGGTTCTGTGAAGTATCCTTCCCAGTAACACCGGGTAAATCACCTGATTGACCTTTAAAGGTAATAATGTCCCATGAATCTCTCATCTTCTCTGTTTCTCATTTTCTCTCATTGTCCTTTATAAATAGCTGTGGATTTGTTTGCATTTTGTCACATGTTGTGAATACATTTTTTATGCATTTTTGTAACATGAGATTGGCCATATTGTATAATGCCATATGATTGCATATTAGTTGAGAAAGAACATCTTATTAAGTGTTGAACAAAAAGAGACAAATACTCCAGAGGTTTCTGCAATGCCAAGAATTTGTGTCGGTGTCGCTGACATAAATGAAAAATTTGGTATTTGTACACTGTACAGGGTTTAACAAATTAGCTGTTATATGATTTATTCCTATTGACATCACCAGATTGATTCTTAATTGTACAAATCAATAGTCAGTGTTGATTCCAGCCATTCTAAATAATACTGTGTTATGCTTATAGCATCGCCGAATGTGTTTATTTGAGTGTGTGTTAAGCTAAAGGTCCATTTTACATTTACACACATTTTCGAATGACCATTAAATCTCCATTCAGTCTGGTTAGCTTTGATTAAACCTGAATTGTTGTCCGGTATTTATGTGTTATTTATTTTGCATGTATACATATCTGTGTATGCGTATGCATTTATGTATGCTGTGACCTTTTAAGCTGAGCTTTAAAATCAACAAAACTCTCGGCCCTCTCTGTGAAACACCTCACGCACGTGCACGTGCACGTGCACACACACAGAACCAATATGAAGATCAGTCAGTGTTTGGACCTGGCTGACATTGTTGTCTATAAGCAGCTTTAGAAGGAGAGGACACGCTAAAGGACTATTCCAAACAGTTTTACGAAAATGGATTGCTCACTGTCACACTACAGGTGTGTTGTTAGCATCCTGAGGTTGTGACGGTCAATTCACTTTTAGTTATCAATGTTAGACACAATTCATTTGTTATAAGGTGAGTTCTCGTCACAAATTTTTTTTTTTATGTAGACTGAGCTAGATTGAACGCAATAACTAATGGATTATTCCATAGTAAAATGAGCAGTCATCAACAATGATTTGATAATTAGGTTTTGCAGATTTAATATGTGTTGTTGCTTTTATTTCATCTTAAAACATTCAGGCGGGCCCCTCCTGGCTATTCTAATGTCAAGGCTTTAGATCATAGGGCACATCTGGAGCCAGAGGCTTCTGAACGCCATGCCAGAGAAACTACAAACCACTCAAAACCTATTGTCTTTCATAAACGTTTTACACCATTTAAATTGTATCGGATATTACTAATAACATGATCAATGACGCTAATCCATATAATAATAATAATAATAATAATAATAATAATAAATCATTAATATTATTATCATTTCAGTTATTCATCAGACTTTTATCCAAGGCAACGTACAGTGAGTACCATTCCAAGTAGCAACACATAGTGAAAGTAAATCTTCCTGGCTGTTTAACCTGATGTTTAATTCTTTTTAATGATATACTGTTGGTGACGACAAACAGTAATTTGATCATGCTGTGTGTATGACACTAATGAAATGTAAATCCACATGTGATTGGCCTTAATGAGCAGTTGCTGACAATAATCCCGCAGATAGATGACTGTTATAACCTTTAAATCTTTCAGCCGCAGTCTCTGTGTCCGTCTGGTGTTCAATTTAAACAAGACATTAAAAAATTTCATGAAATATCAGAGAGGCTCTCAAATGGCTTGCTGGAGTATTTCACCAAGGCAGTTAACATTTACAGCAGCTCTCTATCTGTGTATCTATTTGTTTAATATCAGACAAATACACAATGGTTAAAGTCCTGAAATAAATACAACGCAGCTGTCTAATATCTCCTGTGTGAATACAAGACATTAGGAATCCATGGACCTGGTGTGCTATAGTTGCCGTGCCGATGCTATGCAACCGAGGTACCCCGGGGAGGCCTGTGCTGTCGGCGTACGTGTGGTCACATCCAACCTCTGCACTTAGTCAATGTGAATAAGTGTCTCACACTGGGCTTCCTCATCCTGAGCCCTCAGAATCACTCCTGCTTCTGCCTGCAACTTTACATGCATCTGCCTGCACAGGATCGATACAAGATGGAGGATGTACCATGGCAACCGCTGTAGCCCTTATGTAAGAACGATGCAGGCTGGAGTGTAACTGCTACATCAACTGTTAGGTGGATGCGGGATGAATGGTGTTGGTTGGGATCTGGGCTGTGTGTTTAAATAAGCAAATTGTGTTTGATTTATAGTTTGCTGTGGTCTCACCAGGTCCCTCTTCACTATGCTGTGGAGAAGAGATTAGAGTGCAATGCCACATTCTCTATTATTTTCCTGCCTTTATGCTTTTCAGTTGACAATAGATTTCCTCCTGCACAATGTTTCCAGTATTGGCCAGGCATTAGCAACACTTCAGCTTCTTCCAATATCAGCCCCGCCAAAGATGTCTACATGTCAGCTTACAGGGTCTCTCTCTTCTGCATTGTTTCCTATATCGGCTTATACACTCTGGTCCCCTGTAATCCCACTTCGGTTGACCATTTCATATCAGATCCCTGTGGTGCAAATCCTCATAGCACTGTACAGTATGCAGTACATCCTCTTTACAGACATGGACAAACATGTTTATTTGCAGGTAGCGTAATGTTATGATGAAAGGATTACATCGTCTTTTGGCCAAATGTCAATTTTTTTATGAAATGATGCTTCTGAGATGATATTGCGTTACAATCAAATCAAAGAGCTACTTTATTCCATTGCACAAGAGTTCCACCTGAATTTGGAAATACACAGGACCATGCTTCGCTGACGACGTTTTGCACTTGTAAATATAGTGTATTTTTCAATGCTCAGCCAGATCAAAGCATGTAAACAGCACAGCTAATTCCGTGATTTGTTTTTGGAAAATGCACACAGAGCTTTGACAGGCATCAAAAGAAATTACTCTCTTTCTCACTTTTCACTTGTTCAGTAGATCTCCAGTGTCATTTTGAAAGGTCATGACCCTCAATTCCCCAAAGCAGACGTCAGCCTAGTATAGGAATTAGTTTAATCTACCGCTGTCTACAGCTATGTCCTGACCTCTACTGCTGTGTGGACATGATCTGTTTGTGTGTGTGCGTGTGTGCACGTGTGTGTGTATGTGTGTGTGTGCGTGCGGGGTGGGGGTGTGGTTGTGTGCATGTTTGTTTTGTCTAGCCCTTTCTACCCTGTTCGGCCCCCTTCTTTCACAGCCAGATAAAGAAGCCACACCCCTAGTCTCACACACGCACACACACGCACACACACACACACACACATAATAGCATAGTTTATGTGTGTGTGTGTTGCCATTGGGATTTGGGGATTTGCTTCCCTCCCCACACACTCGCACACACACATACCCACAATATATTGCCAACACACATAAGTAACTCTCTACTGTATAATTCACACACACATATACAGTATATACACACACATGCACACACACACACACACACACACACACACACACACACACACACACACAGGATTACGATAAAGGCCTACACGTAAGGTCAGTCATGTGACAGTGCAGGCATGTGAGACCCCACATGTTCATAATTGTGTATGTTTGTTTATTTATAATTCCCCTCAGAGGAAGCAGGAGGCAGGGGAATCACATTCATTACATACATGCAGATCCTGTTCTGTAATAAATGTCTATTAAATGCAAGTGTGGCTAATTGCTGACTCTCTGTAAAGTGTGTGTGTGTGAGAGAAAATGTATGTTTTGCATGAATCAAAGCAATCTTAATTTCTTGTTCAACAATGACTAGATTTCACAATTTGGAGAAATATTTCAGAAATGTTTTGTTTTGATGGTACCAACCTAAGCATTTGTCAATACACTAAAGTGCAGTGGGGTGCCATTAATGCTATGTTCATTATTTTAATACAGATGGCTGGATAAAGGCTCATTTCACAAGCACTGTGAATAGATTTAGCAAGATTTTCTAGGATCAGAAAAAAATCTGACGTTTAACCTCACATGTACAGAAATGAAGAAATTTTTAATCATAAACCCACATCTGAGAGGATCAGTTCTGACCCACAGTGGGTAAAAAATGCATGTTTTACTGTGTTAACCCTGACTATCCTAAATATGTTGATGCGTGGTCCCTATTTGACTGCATGCTTCATCAGGTTCATCTGAATAAAAATTGAAAGCTTGATCATATGAGGACTTGTTTCTTCTGTGCTTTTACATCACCTCCCAAAGCTTGGTGTAAAACGTTGTAAATAATACCCAATAGCACAGAGATGTAATTATCAATGCTATACTGTACATATTATTCAATAATGTGAATGTTAATTAAAAGGTCCAACCTTTAGTGTATGTTTTCTGTAAATTGTGAATCCTGTTTGTAAATTTGAATAAATATGTGTAGGTGTTCGATTATATACGTGTTTACCTATGGGGTTACAATTAGTAGAAGGCAAACATTTGAGTATGACTGTCATAATGTGACCTCAAAATATGAGGTTACTTAAAGTCACCAACGGTTGAACAGCCTGATAATATGTTTTGACTTTAAGAATACTGTGTAGGTGGCTGTGTAGGTGGGGTAGACAGTGTGAGCCAATAAGCCTGTCAGAGGGGATTAACAGGAACCACTCAGCACTGTGTTCGATGGGCATACTCTCTGACTTTCAAACTAAATATTTTTGTGTAGGTGTACCATCAAATGTCAATTGTCCTTTTACGTGAAAATAGAACAGAATTGTTTGACTCTGGGTGTCTGGGTATCCATCTTAGGACATGGGTACAAGCTGGTTCAAGACCAGGCATGGCTCTACCAGCAACACTTGTGAGCAAGACTTAACTAGTCTAAACTAAACTAGTCCTTAATTAAAAGGCTGCTAAACTAAATTACAAAAATAAAAGTTACAGTATGTACTGTAAATGTAGATATGTTTCAACAGGAATCTGCTGTTTATAGTTTTCTGAAAAATACAATAAAGCAGTGGATGTATATTTGTTTTTGCCACTTGATGTTCTTAAATACATGGTAATTCAAGTCTAATCCAGTTATCTGTATTCACAGAGCCCTAAATCACATTACAGTTTTAAGATTGGCTGAACACCTCATTCTAAAACATTATTCATCATGGTAACCCACCATTCTGGTAAACTGATCAAGTACTTGTGGATGGGATTTGGCTAAAGATAGAGTCAGCGATTGTAAGATAATACACCTTTATGTCAAATTCAATGACTCACAGTCCAACCTGTTCTATGTGCACATTGAAAAATGTATATGGTGTTTCTTTACAGCCCTGACTCTGTAAATAGGAACACAAACAAAATGGTGCAAACCACACCACACAAAACTATGCTAGCCTTAGCAATGCATTTCCAATTTGGGGGGTGGAGCTTCAGACCCTCTGAGGGAGCACCCATTGATGGGCAAGGTGTTTTTGTTTTGATCAAGTTCAAATAATAACAATACACATAATTACTTATTTTGTGTGAAATCACTGAACTCATCAATAATTATAATACATTATAACCTCTCAGTCATTATACAATTTTCAGTCTAGTATAAGCTTAATCACTGAGAGTGATGTATAAACAGTTCATCCTGGAAGTCTTCATATTTTTCTTCTAACAAGAACCACTGTTATGTAGGCATATATAACAGTGTTTAACTTGTGTAAAACTAATAAATGACAGTAAATCATGAGCCAACACAGTGGGTGTTAGAGAAAGAATACAACTCTGATACTGACCCCTACACAACCTTTCATGCACACAGACCATGACACAGACACCCACAGTAGTATAAATCGGTCGTTCCTTCCCAAATTATAATATAGGAAAATTAAGCAAATTACATGGAATGTGATGTGACCCATTGGGGTTCATTGAAACAAACAAAATGAATAATGTATTAGGCTACTATTGATATTACGATATCGAAATGTCTCATATAAATGTAGATTCGAGGCTGACATAGCCTACCAATTAGACAGTGAAAATGGAGACAGTTATTTCACAAAGATTATCAAGATCCGAGTAAGGAATCAGTTTTCCCATTTTAAATCGACCAGAACCTCTTTCAATTGTGTATTCATACTCAAGTCGTAAACACTCAATCGGTGTAGTTATGACAAATACAGTTAACTATCTGTAATAATAGACTTACAAATATTATAATATGTGTAAATAACTTGTTCTATGTTTATTAAACGACATTCCATTATTATTGAATATCTATTTTATTTATCTTCACGGCAGGATATGTAACCAGTGGAGGTGTTCTTCGGTCTATATAGTACCGCCGCCATCTTACATTTCCAGACTTTCGTGTTCCGGCCGGAAAACATTACTGGTAATAGAGGGAGTGAGTGGATGAGAGCTCCCTGCTGAACCTCGTCGGCGCATTTCCACTCAGAATTGGTTTTATTCTTCAAAATTCAAGTGGACGGCCTTACGATATTTGACAAGGGTAGGCTTCTGCATTCAAACTATTGGCTTTCTATACTTTCTGCTGCTTTTCATTTATACTTCACGTTGGAATGGAACCCTCTGTTGTGTATGGTGCGGCCAAAGATGCTGCTGCTAACAAATCAGCTGGTTTTAAGGAAAATATTTTGGATAAGCCAGCCACCGCCGAGTGGAACCGTGTCTAATTCACTTAAGATAACAGGTTTTAGTAACCTTACGGTTAAGTAATTTTAAGGTATTTAAACTGTGGACGTGTTGAGCAGATTAGATCGAGGTCTGTTTTCCTCACTAACCACAAGTGGAGTTGTGGAAAAATGTCTTCGCTTGTTTGAATTGGAAAGGTTAGCTAAAGACAGCGAAGCCCTCGTCTAGTTAGTTAGCTGCACAACTAGCTTCCTGCCCGCAAATGATCCTTTACTAACTTGTTTGTATGGAGTTTCACATTCTCTTTGCCTGTTGTTTAAGGCTTTATGACAAAGGTTTATGATATAAATAATTCATCCAACAAGCCATATGTATGTTGTTTGCATACTTGGTCAAAGTATGTTGTGTTTTAAGAATAAATTAGACATCCGAATGCACTTAAGTTTTGATAAGTATACTAAGGAACTAATAGTTAGTTTCACCTTACATAGTACATGTGACCCGAATAGTATATTATCAAACTTTACTTTTGTGTTACGTAGGCTATTTCGGTTTTACTGTGTTGTTTGATTTTAGCTTGGGACTGTATTTCGTGTTTTTCCATTTGTCCTTTAAACAAAGACCGACAAATTCCTATCGGCGGCTGTGCTTTTCGGGGTGGACGACGAGGAGGAGCCAGTGTGAAATTTGAGTCACTGGTGTCGGGAGCACGAAAGTCAAGGCACCCAGCAGCTGTATGGATATCGTTATCGGACTCATGCAATTCTGTATTTGTGCTAACGTTTTAGACTAACTTGTTTTATTGATTGTTTTAGATGATTTGTCTATGGTGAAATATCACAATGGGAAAGGAAAATATAAACGTTTCTCCAGGTTTAGTCAGCGGAGAACTAATTTGACAAAAACAAACACCACGCGGTATTCCTGTACTCAAATGTATTGTTTGCCGATTTTATTTAGTGTTTAAACTTGTTTGTCCTCGATGCTTTGACAGTTAAATACACAAAATTACAGGATGGATGGCAAACATGTCCTCTCAATAAATCAAGTACCCATAACCTACTATATAAGTTTACGCATTTTCTTTTGGGTTTGTGCCTTGGTAGAATTACTGTATATTAAAATTGCCAGGCTTTAGGACCTCGGACAATTAAAAGATGGTAGCAATTGTATAAAAATGTTACCGCTGTGCACGATCTGGGTTGTTAAAAATCCTGTCAGTCCAATCTATTACAGCTGCACCACTGGTAGGAATTAAGTTGGTTATTATTCACTATCCCATACAACGGGTTTGAACTTCGTGGTGTCAAATTATAGTGATGGTTTGACCTTGATCTAAATCGGGTAGTAAATGTCTTTTCATTAATATAACTGAGTAGAAAATCTGATTAGAATAGACAGTTTGAATCGCAATAGGCCTACATCGCTCAGATAAGAGGCATGGTCTGCCTAAGGTCAAAACATTATTGCTGCATTCTTTAAGCATTGTTGCCAACTAGCAGAGAGCTGCTGACCCTGCACGTTGTTGCTTTCACAGAAGTCCCTGGTAGCTTGTGCATGTCTCCCCATTTCCTGTACAGCTTTCTAGGTTCATTTAAACAAAGTGGCTTCCAGCACTGGGATGAGACTGTTTGGAGTAGCCGCTGTGATGGTTTGTTGTTATCATGGGTGTTCAACACAACAGTGCTTTTTAGCAACACCACATTTAGACTTTGTGGCTTTAACCAGCTGACATAAACACACCTTTTTAAATGGATATTATGATTTACACAACCTGGCCACAATAGTGTTAAGGCAGGAGTATGATACGCCTATTCCCTAGCTGTTACTGCCATGGCTCCCTCCCTTTCCAGTTACCTGTTCCCTGTTAAAGGCATCTAGAGAAGCTAGAGTTCACCTTGGCAGTTGACCTATTTCCTTATAGGTGAAGGAATGCATGCATTATCTGTTAAGGGGTACTGTTTGGATATCATCAGTTATGTGGCCCAACACCAAATCCTATTTTGTATGCCATGATGGCCGGGCAACGGTTGCAATATATATATATATTTTTCTCTTTTGCAGATTGTTGGCACGCTGTACTTAAAATTCCAGTCCATCTAATGGCCTTTTTTGTTGTTTAGCAAAATGACAGGTACACAATATTTCTCCTAGCATTATAGTTTGCAGTTCATGCTTCACTTTTTGTTTACCTTATTTGGAATTCTCTGTAACTAGATATCGGGTGATTGTAATCTTACTGTAGCAAGCACGTTAGACACAGGAAGCAGCATCAGAACCACTGTTGCCCTATTTCCCCACGAGGAAAGTAGGTTTTCACAACTGTCTTCCAAGAAACAGTTTGTTGCCATATTTATCAGAAACATAATATCCCTGCTGTCCACCGCGTTTTGCCAGATGGCATTAAAGTCACCATATTTTCAAACTATTACTTTGGGTGTACTGTCACTAGGCCTGTAATTTTACTGTAGCTATTGGCCAGAGCCTATGTTGTTGCTGTGGTTTTCCTGCTCCTACAGTCCAGCTGTGTGTATATGTGCACC
>JAODUE010000008.1:1975377-1993526 GCA_027564755.1 Amblyopsis hoosieri
CGCATCCGGTATGTTAGGCCTAATGCAACCACACCGTGGCTGGTTTCTGATGGGGACTGTCTATGTCGGTGATGTGAGTCGTGTCCACCGCAGACCTCTAATCCATCTACCATGCTGCCCCTCCTGTCTGCAGACCTAGACGGCCAGTATGCCATGACGCGCGCCCAGCGGGTGCGTGCCGCCATGTTCCCAGAGACCCTCGAGGAGGGCATGCAGATCCCCTCCACCCAGTACGACGGCGCCCATCCCACAAACGTCCAGAGGCTGGCCGAGCCCTCGCAGATGCTCAAGCACGCTGTGGTCAACCTGATCAACTACCAAGACGACGCAGAGCTGGCCACCAGAGCCATTCCAGAGCTCACCAAGCTGCTCAATGACGAGGACCAGGTCAGGAGAAAACGGGCCTCATGGCTCTGATGCGCTTTGCACGGCTTGTGCTCTTTCAGCATTACATTTGGACAGCATACAGAAGCTGTGTGCTGCAGAGAGATTACTAGCAGTCTAAATATTATCTGGCATTGTCACTAGTTACTTAGCAACAGCAGCAGCAGTAGTAGTACGTTTGCTCATGATTTCTGTTTTGGTCACTTTTAAAAACAACTCTGTGAAAGAGGAAATTAATCCAAATGTCAGTGTGTGTGTGTGCCTGCATGACATCATGCGTCGTCAACTTACTTAAACGTTCAGTGCTCCAGCAGAGCTGTTTCCTACAGCGAGGGGGGGGGATACTGCTTGGACGAGAGTGCCGTGTTGATCGACGTCGCTCTGCGTTTTCCGCCAGGTGGTAGTAAACAAGGCGGCGGTGATGGTCCACCAGCTGTCCAAGAAGGAAGCCTCGCGCCACGCCATCATGCGCTCCCCGCAGATGGTGTCAGCCATCGTGAGGACCATGCAGAACACCAACGACGTGGAGACGGCCCGCTGCACCGCAGGAACGCTGCACAACCTGTCCCACCACAGAGAGGGCCTGTTGGCCATCTTCAAGTCAGGAGGCATACCGGCGCTGGTGAAGATGCTGGGGTAAGAGCACTACTGGATCGGGGGCTCTTCAAATGATCTTGTGCCCATCACCTCAGGATTGACCCTTACATTGAAAACCACTTGTCTACATTTATTCTAGCTCCTGCGTTGTAGGTCCTGGAATAACTTTTTCTATTGTGTGTGTGTGTGTTCCAGTTCGCCAGTGGACTCCGTCCTGTTCTATGCCATCACCACCCTCCACAACCTGCTCCTGCACCAGGAAGGAGCCAAGATGGCCGTCCGCCTAGCGGGCGGGCTCCAGAAAATGGTGGCTCTGCTCAACAAAACAAACGTCAAGTTCCTCGCCATCACAACGGACTGCCTCCAAATACTGGCATACGGCAACCAGGAGAGCAAGGTGAGAAGGGAGACAGAGCAACAATAAAATGTGTTCATTACGTAGTCATTAAAACAGCTATCTGCGCTCATCTCCTTAGATGAATCTTATGTACTGCATTTTGACAAATTGCTTTGCTATCTTTCGTTCATAGCCTTGACATTTGTACGTTTTGAGCTGAGTAATGTCGTGTCTTCGATAGTAAGTGACTATAGAGGACACGTCTGCACAGTTTGGAAATGAGTGTTGAACTCGCACACCTCCCCCCTTCGGTCTTTCCTGCTGTAGCTGATTATCCTGGCCAGTGGCGGCCCCCAGGCTCTGGTCAACATTATGAGGACGTACACCTACGAGAAGCTCCTGTGGACCACCAGCAGAGTTCTCAAAGTGCTGTCAGTCTGCTCCAGCAACAAGCCTGCTATTGTAGAAGCTGGTGAGCGTCATGGTCTTGACAATGAGAAATGCATGATACCTCCACCGGAGGACACTATTCTGTACATATGCAGCCATTTACCCTGCTGTGCTCTACTACCTCTCCAGGTGGCATGCAGGCCCTGGGACTCCACCTCACAGACACCAGTCAGAGACTGGTCCAGAACTGTCTGTGGACTCTGAGGAACCTGTCAGATGCTGCCACCAAACAGGTGAGGAGAGAGGCCCCTTCGTCCTGTTGGGCCAGTGTCTCACACAGCTGCTTGCTAGCGTATCCCCCCCTCATCCCCCTCCTGACTGCTTCCATTGCACATTGTCTCTGCAGGAGGGTATGGAGGGTCTCCTAGGAACCCTGGTGCAGCTGCTCGGCAGCGACGACATCAATGTGGTGACCTGCGCCGCTGGCATCCTGTCAAATCTGACGTGCAACAACTACAAGAACAAGATGATGGTGTGCCAGGTGAGCCCGCACGACTAGTCCCCTCCCCCTGCAGCCAAATCAGAGGCACTGTTGACTGTCTGCGTGTGCGCGCGCCATCGTGACTCATGGAACACCTTGACTAAGCGGTCTTTAACAAGGCACTCTTAATACGTGGCCAGTAAAGCCTCACTCAACACTCTGCTCCACCTCCAGGTGGGCGGCATTGAGGCGCTGGTGCGCACTGTGCTCCGCGCCGGAGACAGAGAGGACATAACAGAGCCAGCCATCTGTGCCCTACGCCACCTCACGTCCCGGCACCAGGACGCCGAGATGGCCCAGAACGCCGTCCGGCTTCACTACGGCCTGCCAGTGGTTGTCAAACTACTGCATCCGCCCTCGCACTGGCCGCTCATCAAGGTACTGCCTGTGTACCAACCGGTGTGTTGTTGTGACCCATGCAGCTAAGAAACGTTACTGAGCCCCCCCTCTCTCACTCTCTCAGGCCACGGTGGGTCTGATCCGTAACCTGGCCCTGTGCCCTGCCAACCACGCCCCGCTGAGGGAGCAGGGTGCCATCCCCAGGCTGGTCCAGCTGCTGGTCAGAGCACACCAGGACACGCAGAGGCGCACCAGCATGGGTGGAACGCAGCAGCAGTTTGTGGTGAGGGCTCGCACACAGCGGGTGCCGCTTGGCATTGGTTGTTCTGTACAGGGCGGTCTTAGTGCTGCGCCTCTTAAAGGTGTAGTCTGCCCTGCCAAGCTAATTGTAAGCTAATACACTGTGTCAAATTCACCAAATATCCTCTTTGCATTTCTCCAGCTTAGTTATCTATGCGTCTTGAGGGGAAAAAATTATCTGATGCTTACTACTTTTTGCTTAGCAATGCAGTTCAATGTGTGAGACGGCCTTTAGATCTCATTTACTATTTTTTATTTTAAACCAATTGTCCTCCTTTTATTAGGAGAGATCATTAGACGGTACAGGGCTCTGTGTGTTGTTGACCATAGTGTAATGTGGACTAACAGCGTGTGTTCCTGCTATTAGGAGGGCGTGCGTATGGAGGAGATTGTGGAAGGCTGCACAGGAGCCCTGCACATCCTGGCCAGAGACGTTCACAACAGAATAGTCATCAGAGGGCTCAACACCATTCCTCTCTTTGTACAGGTGAGATACGGCCTGGTCTGAATCCCCGACACACACGGCAGTACGTCTTTATTAAGGGCACGCACGCTAACCTCATACACTGTACTGTCTGCAGCTGCTGTATTCCCCTATTGAGAACATCCAGCGTGTGGCAGCAGGTGTTCTGTGTGAGCTGGCCCAGGATAAGGAGGCTGCAGAGGCCATCGAGGCTGAGGGAGCTACTGCCCCACTTACCGAGCTGCTGCACAGCCGCAACGAGGGCGTGGGTATGTACACACACACAGGTTCTATGTAGCCATCCATCATAAGCAGTTTTCTGTTATTTGGAGGGGCCAAGTATCTGCCCCCACAGTCGAGCCAGCCGTTATCACTGAAGCGGCGTATTGTGCTGCTCACGGGGAAATGACTTCCAGAAGTGCTAACCTGCTCTCCGAATGTATTCTCCCAGCGACGTACGCCGCAGCAGTGTTGTTCCGTATGTCAGAGGACAAGCCCCAGGACTACAAGAAACGTCTCTCTGTAGAACTCACGAGCTCCCTCTTCAGGACAGAGCCCATGGCCTGGAATGAGGTATGCACACCTGCCACTGACGTAGGCACTAGGACCTCGCTCATTTAGCACAATACAGCAGGCATATGCCTGTGATGCTACTGACAAGTATCTGGGAAGGGTAGCTAGTGTTGTTTATGTGACCAGTTCTGTTGTCTCTCGCTGTAGACTGGAGAGCTGGGTTTGGACATCGGCGCTCCCGGAGAGACTCTGGGCTACAGACAGGAAGGTAAGTTGCCACTTTAACGCTCACAGGCAAACCACAGGTAGGGACTTGAACGGCACAAGGAAGCAGAACGTCTCATCATACGGGTGACTCATGCAGCACCCACTGGCTTCTTGTGACAAAGAAGTCCTGTCCTGCTAGTTTCTCCGAGCTTATATTTGGACCGTCGTCCTCCTTCCCTTCAATAAAATGCATTTGAAGTTAGTATTGGTAGTTGTGAAGGCGATATACTTGCCAGGTAATCTATAAGCCGTCCGATGGGGTAGAAACGCTGTTTCATAGCTGCTGCCAATGCGGAAAACCTAAGATTTATTGAGGAATAAATCGCTGTAGGCAAAATTGTCCATTACTGTGGCCTCGTTGGTTGTGACAAGGCCTGAGACTAACTGCTTCAGAAGGCCAAGGGGGAGAGGTGTGTGTGTGTGGTCCTGTTTGAATTGCACTGCTTGCAGTACTTCAGCATAAAGTGAGAGCTGGATGGCCACAAATCCCACCGTGTACTATATATGCCTTCAGTCTGAGCTTATGTGTCTTCTGGAGCGGGCTGTGTGCATCTATGTATTGTGTGACTGACTGACTGACTATAATACTGTGTGGCAGCTTGAGTTGTTAACACGCTCTAACAAAGTGCTCTGCCATCCCGCCCCAACTGCCCTCCACCCACACCCCTCCCGCTCTCCCAGACCCAAGCTACCGTTCCTTCCACTCGGGGGGTTACGGAGGTGACTCCATGGGCATGGAGCCCATGATGGACCATGATATGGGTGGGGGTCACCACCCTGGCCAGGACTACCCTCCTGTAGAGGGGCTGCCTGACCTGGGCCACGCCCAGGACCTGATAGATGGCCTGCCGCCCGGTGACTCCAACCAACTGGCCTGGTTTGATACTGACCTGTAAATACCAAGACCACAAGCAACATTACACTTTCGACTAGGTAAGACTGTCCACTATGCTGTGACATGAGTCGCTAAGACCACACGTGGCTGCTGCATGCTCAGATTGAGACTAACTGGAATGTGGTGCGTGTTGTGTGAGCTGTGTGGTCCTGTATTAAAGTCTGTCTACTTGTCTCCACCCCTACCCCCAGCTGTATCATGTGATCTGGATGAACCTGCATTGTGATTTCGCCAATATGGAGGAGGCGGGGTTTCAGAAAGTGCCTGAAGATGACTCAACAACAAGCGGTTTGCTGTCTTATGGGAACTCCATGGGGACAAACTAGAGTAAAAAGTGCGGTTCTCGTCTCAGCCCGACACTGTGGGCAGACTTTCAAAGCCTGACACAACAGAGTTAGATTTCAACTGAATTTTTAAAAACCCATTGTCTGTCTGTTTCTTTCTGACATTTGATATTTTTTAAATCCTGATTTCCTCAAGTCTGTAATGGTACCGAATGTTTCTAGCTTGCTTTATGATTATTCGGAATTATCATAACTGTTTTTTTTGTTTTGTTTTTGCAGTCCCTTGTATTTTAAGTCTCTGGTAGTGTTAAGTTTTCTAGTGGTTATGCTCCATCCAAGTAAAGGATTTGATCACATTTTAAATGGTGTCCACACACAAAGTTAATCAGTTGACTTGTATTCCAATGATCAAAGTGTAACATTGTGTAGCTTTTGTATAAAAACATGGAATTGGAAGTCATGGTCCAAATATCAAGCTATTTTCTTGCTTTAAAATGTAGACACTGAGGTGTCTCTGCTGTTCCAAAGGGGGTATAGCTGACCTATATCTGGATGGGTGTGGCTAACTGTGAATGACGCACAATGGTGGAGGTTTTAATGTTACTAGGGGGGTGGGTAGTAGGAGCTGGTTACTGTAGCCTGCTGTGTTCTGTAACAATAAAATGGACTGTCATTTCACCTGGCTGCCTGTTTCCTTACACACTTGGACGTAAAGGTTGAAACACTAGTCTTGAGGGTGCATTCCAGTTGATTAGAGTTTACGGTTCAGAATGGGAATGAACTGACAAAACTACATACACCTTAAACAACATCCACCTGCAATCAGCGTGGAAACTAAGTGGAGATAAAGCTCTGCATGTGTGCAATAAGTGTAACTAAGTTACAAACTAAGTTAAGAGGTTTGGTTTGTTTGGACAAAGTGTATGGGAGAACGGGGTAAGATGAGCCACCCATGATATCTAGGTAAAGATAATTAAGGAATGTGACCACATATTAAGGACTTAGTTTACATGGGTCAATCCATCTTCAACTCAAGCACATGGAGAATGAATGGGTTGCAAACCAGAGCAAAATATGATCCGTAAATCCAAGTGAATTCATCACAAGCAATATTAGCCTTGCACATTTATCAATTAAAATAGATGTTTCAGACATTACATGTTAATTTAACTGTGTAAGCTACAGAACATGGTCAAAATTGTTGCTCTGAACCACTGTGAAACTTGTCAAAATAGAGGTTGTGGTAAAATGTGCCAGTGATGTTGGGTTATGGTGAGTCATTGGCTCAATTTACCCCAAATGGTTTAAATATGCTACATAGGTATAAAATAACTTGTGTATTTTTTTATTCGGCTAACATACAAATAAAAACACACACTTAATGTGGGTCATCATTACAACTTAATGTTAATTTTATACACAAATATTTATGAAATACAAAACTGTTGACCAATGCTAATTTTAAGCAATGTACAAACATGCTGTAACCTACATACTGTTACCCTACAGTACATTATTTCTGTAGCTAACACAAAAACCATCACCATTTAATATTTCCTGAAAAGGTAACATGTTTAACACATGGTTTTACCATAAGGTATGAGTTTTTGCCTTTGTCAAATTGATGGCATTGATAAAGTTAAAGATTATCTCATAAAATGCTGAAAGGGTTTCATTTGTGTTATTTTAAAGGTAGAACCCATGCTCATTTTACCCCTATGCAAGCCCCAACTTTTTGATGGGTCATTGTTCTAAAACCATAATAATTAGATACATTGTTTTAATTTCCGTGCAGAACAACCTGAGGTAAATACAGTATAATGTATTTGAAACAAATACACTTATTTTGAAATACAATCATTAGTAAAAAGAGCCTCTCCTATGTAATTTTTTCCCAAGGACTAAAAAATGCAGACCGTTAAATCTTGCCCACTATTAAGAATTTTCAATATGGTAATATTTAGTCTCTTCACCAATATGAAACCACTGAATAACTAAACATTTCAAAAGAATGGTCTCAGGAGCATATGTTCAAATGAGACGTTTTGATTGGCTGAAGCACCTTTCCTGACTGGAGAAGCAATTAGACATAGATTTGAAGCTTACTCTTTCAAATGTATTGTGAAATTATGGTACAAAATTGTCAATTCTTTGAAGAGGTTGAAAGACCTTATTGCACACCGCATGCAGGTAGACAACAGACATTTATTTACAAAAGCATGTATTAATAAACAAGACATATACACAGTACATTTTAAACATTTACATCTGGTGGGTCTAGCTAACGACCATTAATGAGTAAAACAGACTATACAAATATTGCCTTGTTTTTTGTAAGATATCATTGAGCAAATAGTCTGAGGCTGCTACATTAAGGCACAAGTTATTGAAGCATTCTGAAGTTTCTAGAGGGCCGAGATCCTTTGCAGAATTTTAGAAGCCGTTGTCACTATATCCTGACACCTGAAAGAGAAACAGGTTTTAGTGTTTACAGCAAGGAACAGCACATCGCTGAACATGTATGGAGTAGAAGTTCACCATCATTTTTACTATTGATAAAACACTTTACACCTGAGTCTCAGCACAGTGTCTCACATGGACAGGAGTCCTAGTCCTAACTCCAGCCTACATGTGGCATTTCACAAGAGAACCTTCCACTTGGCAACACAAATATTACTTCTGAAAATGACTACTTAATGTAACATGTTAAGAATACATCTAGACATACCACCAAAGCAAACAACATCACTGGTGATGCTAACATGACCGTTAAATTATCGCTAAACTGTTGTTTAGTGACAACATGTTAATTTTAACTGGATACTTAATATAAGTGGTTGTAAAATACACCTATTAGTAATGTTTAGTCACTCAGTAACGCTCTGATTCCATTATCACCAGGGAGCATAACAGGGAGTCAATGCAGAATGCATCCAAATGATCTTAGGACCATGCTGAAGGGTTGTTGCCTGCTCTTGTTTCAGAGATTGGCAGTGCTCATTGTAAAGCTGAGGGAAGATGTGTACTTCCATAAATCACTGGAATTAATGTGTTTCAACCTCATGTCACACCCAGGAAGATGCAGGGCCTGTCACATGGTTCCTTACAGAGACTTGGAGAGGCAATTATTTTCCTTGAAATTCAATGGGCCCTCCTAAGAGTGTCACTGTGTCACTTCTTTACTCAGGTTCTGTGGCTTAGCTGGTGAAAGCACCTGTCTGCTAAATAGGACGAGGCAGGGGCAGACATTGGCTTTGAGGTCTGTGGACTGTTTGAAGGAATGCTATCTGTTGCAGGTGGAGGGTAGGGTCTCCCTGATGTTCAATGAAGTGACAAAATACATTCTAGTTATTACTAATGGCACAGGATTCTGTTGTTGAGGGTTGGCGCACTGACACTTGGATCGGTTTAATACTGGGAGACATTGATCCTTTCTTTGGCCTTAGCCGGCAATAGCATATAGTTTAATACTGTTTATTACTACTTTATTATTACTTTGTCCCAGTGAAAATGTATTGAAACGTGTGGGCATCTAATCCATTTGATTGTCACATATTTAAATGCTACAGTATGTTATTCTATTCTGGCTAAATTAATTATGAACAACTTATTTTTGGGGGTCGTCTAAACAGCTAAAATTGAAATACACATTTTTAAACACATGCACACGCCTCATACAATATGGAGATTCAAAAACAGTTCCCAGGCCTGCCTGTATTAGCTGTACTGTACTGTCAGAGGATTGCTACTCAGGTTAGTTGTACTTGTGCAATGACAATACAACTATTGTTATTCTTCTGACTAGCATCTACACCAGCTCTCCCTGACTCCTGTCACACACCCATTCCCTCACCCACTCCTTCCAGCTCTGTCTCTCTTCCTCCCTACCTTTCTCCTAACGCTCCCAGGTGTCTGTGAGGGCTTCAGGCCAGCCACCTCCTGGTTAATTACAACTTAATTAACAGAATTCACTGTATTCCCACAGGCCTTGAAAATCCTTGAAAGTTATGTGAGTTTCAGGACAAACTTTGAGTTGAGCAATGAAAACATTCTTAAGCCAGGTCAAGCTTCTGAGCAGTGCAGAAGACACAAAAGAATGCCATGAAATTAAATGAAATAAATTGATTCATTGTTTAATGCCTTTGTTGTTTTAATTCTGAAATACCTTGTAAAGAAGGTCAAGAGCTGTTCAATAAAGATGCAGTTTCACTCGATGTGTACCAGGTATGTCTGTATTTACAACATTAAATGTGCTCCCTGAAATCAGGTTCCTGCACTACTTTACCATAGAGAGCTACTATACATAAACCCTAGCCTGGCCGACTACTGCTCTCAGCTGAATTTACATTTGCATTTACATTTACATCACTTAGCAGACGCTTTTATTCAAAGCGACTTAAAAACATTAGTGTAGTAGTGTAGTACATTAGTCAACAGTAGAAGATATCATACACCAGTTGTCGTATGCAACCGACATTCTGTTAGAATAACAACAGCAGCATGTCGTTAGTGCCAACTATGTTATACCTATGCTACAAACATCCATACATTATGTAATACACCAGGGGATTTGGTGCAAATATGTATCAAATGTACCAGCAAATTGTTGCTAGAAGTCTAAGTACCAATAAAGTGCTAATATTCTAACGAAAGAAGTAAAGAGAAAGGAGGATTTATTTTCTCAGCAAAACAATTTTTTTGGCTGAGAAAAACAAAGTATACTCTGGAGTCTGGAAACCGCATTATCGTTTTCACAGAGACCCAACTAGGGTGGACAAGTGCGATGACGTGGAAGTCAAGCGTGTTTTGAAACGGTGGAACTGGTAGAGCAAGATGAGGGGATAAAAACAGTTGTAGCAATGCTGATTGGCTACACGCGGTCCAATAGTTTAACCAGAGGTAAGGAAGCAACGCGTGCACACTCCCCAATGGGGCATGGCCACACCATATTTACAAAGTGAATACATCAATGCAGCAGCTCAGAGGCTTGTGCTATTTTTGAGAGGAGGGATGCAAGCGACCAAAACAATAGCAGCAGGATATTTATTTATTTATTTATTTATTTATATTTAGGATATTTATCCTGATACACAGGAGGTTTTTAGCTCTAGTGAGTTTGTACCTTCTGTTCAACTGAATGCAATGTGTGAATCAAGGCTGTTCTTCCAAGCAGGGGGGCTATGGGTGAAATTATCTCCCTCCTCTTTTGCTTTGTGGCTTGAGGTTTTGAAAAGGCATTCCTCAGGTTGCCATGGTGAAGGCAGAATGACATCATCTGGGGTTGGAATATCAGTGAGGACGTCTACTTCCTCTCTACCCTGCTCCCCACCACACTCTCTCTCTCTCCCAACCATATTCTCTCTCTCTCTCCTCTTTCCGCCCCCAGAAACATCCTCTCATCTTCTTAACTGAAGCCCCCCCCCCCACCTCTCCCTCTCCTCACTCTTAGATTTCTCATCTGCCCTTTCTCTCTCTCCACCACCCCAATATACCACTAAACTGGGAGTGTGCCAGTCGCAGCCACTTCAAAGGCTGGAGCTGATCTCTGCTTTCATCTGCCAGTAGAGAAAGATTGGGGGAAGGGGGGGGGGGGTATGCAGGGAAGCAGGAGAGCGGGAAAGAGAGAAAGTAAAGGGGAGAGAGAAGTAGGAGAAAGAGAGAGTGAGAAATAGAATAAAGTTTGGAGGGGAAAGGAGGGATGAAGAAGAAAAGGCAGGAGTGGTCTTTACAGGCAACAACAACACGTCTCTATCAAAGAGCTGAGCGGGTGTGTGTGATGGAGAAACACTAAGACAGTGTGTGAGAGAGAGAGAGAGAGAGAGAGAGAGAGAGAGAGAGAGAGAGAGAGAGAGAGAGTTTCTATTTGTGAGTGAGAGAGAGAGTGTTTTTATAGTGTGTGTGTGTGTGGGCGGGGCGGGTCGCTGGCCTCACACATCAAAAGATGAAAGCGAGCACGGTTGGCCGCCACAACAAAACCCTTGGCTTGAAAGGGAAACGCACACGGCGCCTTCATAGTCATAACACGCAGACAATAGATACAGGTGCACACACATACACGCACTCAGAAACACACTGCACTCACAGGACAGCAGGCCTTGTCATCACAACACATTAGTATGCACACACAAGTGTACATTTTGTTTTGCCATATCCCACTGAATACCTGGCTTGAAGCCGGTAGTTGTTAATATGAACACCAGACAGCAATGTAAACACTGAGCATGCACACAAGCAGACCCACCTGTTGGAATGTGACAGATCCTGCAGTACACTCAATAGCTCCGCCCCCTCAGGAAACTCCAACCAATTAGACGTATGTGCTGTCTGCACCTGGAGAAACACACACAGTATTTCAATAGCCTGGCTCCGCCCGACTATTGATGATAGTCTGGGAGGAACCGTGTTGGCATTAGTTTATTCTCAGTCAATCAGGGCGGGTTAGTGAGATGGCGTTGATGTGTTTCGACATGGTAGAGCTGCTGCATATGAGGCGATAATACCAGTTGCAGCATTGCTGATTGGTTAAAGGCTCTCCAACAGTCTCAAGATGAACCAGAGGTCTACACACAGTAGGTGGCAATAATAATAATAATAATAATAAACTTTATTTGTATAGCACCTTTCATACACAATGTGCAACTCAACATGCTTTACAGTTAAAAACATTTGAACAAAGGATGAAGGGAACAAATGCAATTAAACAAAAATAAATAAGAAACAACGAAAAACTAGGTAAAAGCCATGAAAAAATAAAAAATAAAAAATAAAATAAAATAATAATAATAAAAAAACAACAACATTGTATTGGAGTTTGACAATGACTGTGAACACTTCCCAATGGAGTGTGACCACACCCTATTCACAAAATGAATACTGGGTCTGGTGACACAAGGTTATTATTTCAATGGAGTGTTTCTAAGAAAAAAGTTATATTCAATGTCAGATGAATAATTAATTTAGGAGAAGTTAATTCTGGGAGCGGACCAATTTATTGGACTGGATATCAATGGATTTATATCAGTGAAAGAACCAAATGTCCCACACAGTGTGACTATAGTGAATGATAATTAATGCCATCTACATTCCAAAACAAATGTGACTTATTATTGACTGCTTAGAACACCAAATACCAGATACTGTACTGTGCAATTACCAATCCATCAGGCACTCAGAATGTATCAGCGGACGACCTTATTTTGACCCCCAAAACATCCCTGCTGGTCTCATCTCTGTGCTGTTCCTTTGCATTTGTCCCACTGTGTCCTCTGTCCGCCACGTGATTGTCGATGACACACACACACACACGCACGCACACACACAAACACCCCACACCCTGGTTCTGCGGAGTAACCCGGGTTAGAGGGTTCCCAGTGAGAGGTGAGCCTGGCCATAGAGTACAGTATGGATGGATCATGTTACACTTAGACAATGATAGCTCTGGGGCAGAATGTGGCTGTCTGAGGAGGCCTGTGCTTGTGCATCTGCGTGTCCCTCCGCGCCCGCCGTTCTCTTTCATCTCCGGTGACATCATCACCCCTGTCTCTGTGGCTACGCAGCATGGTTGTTGCTAGGCGACGGGTTTGGGCGGAGGCAAGACTCTTACCCTCTGCATGCACATACGATTACATATGCACTCAGGTGCGCATTGACACGCCCCCCCCCCTGCATCGAGTTACAGTGCTCATGGCCTGATCTCCGTTTTGCTTTTCCTACTGGCTCGCTCAGGCCAATTATTACCTGACACAATGGAGACAGCACACGATGTGTCCCAAATCTTGGAACGTCCCACTTGTGTTCCTAATGTTTGTGTGGTGAAAATAATAAGTTATTGACGTGCTGGAATACATGAGCAGCAGTGTATTTGTTAAGAGGTGAAACCATAGAACTATGTGAAACTCCTTAAACAGGTCTTGTACTGGCTGAAAGAGACACACACACAAAATCAAACCCTGTGATATATTAAGTTACACACCATGCCTTTTTCTTCAAACAAACCACTTCCCATGAATCCCTGTTTAAATCAAATGAGATCCTGTTTCACGTGTCTTCAGGGTGGAGAAAGAGAAATATTTGGAGTTTATGTCTGGACAAACCAACATAGACCTGACTAATTCTATCTCTCGCTCTCTTTCACCCCTCTACCAACCCCACCCCCTCCCCTCTCCCGTATGGAAGCTATTAGCAGAGTGTTTGATGAGTGCAGATGATGAGACAGATTAGATCAGCACTGAAATCAATGAAAGCTAATTAAAAAGCCTTTGTTGAAGGGCAGACTCTTGAACGTGTGTGTGCATATGTCTGTCTGACAGAGGGTACTCTCTGTATTCTTGTGGATGTGTGTGCATGTGTGTGCGTCTGTGTACTGAATGTCCTTTTTCCCTTGCTTCCACAGGTGCACAATGTTCTGTATCAGCAAAAACAATAAATGTGAAGTGTGTGAACAGCCAATCAGATTCAAGATCCTATCAGCAAAGAGCGCACAACAAATGTTCAAGTCACAATGGTTTCAGTGGACCTCAGTGCTATCAATTAATGAACCAAATGTTCTACATTAAACGTTATAGCCCAAACCACCATGATAAATATGCTCAAGGGAACCTTGTTAACAACAAATAAATAAATAAATAAATGGTACTGAAAGCTAAGGTAGTTTTTATAATGTTGCTTTAATCCTACCGTATAATAAAACAATAAAACTAAACTAGAATTTATTGCATACAGTTCCATAATGTGCCCCAGTAAATCCTGAATCGTACAGCGTGACATTTCAGAAAGTGCCTCAGAGGGGGCACAGAGACATGGGCCGGCTTCCAGCACCTCTAGAACTGCTAGCTCTATGCTGTAGATAGAGGAGAAAGAACAGCCCCTAGCACTCTACTGTGCTGTGACTCATGCCATAGCAATGGAGAGCCAGCCAAAATGTTGTGTGTGTGTGTGTGCGTGTGTGTGTGTGTGTGTGTGTGTGTGTGTGTGTGTGTGTGTGTTAGTCACAACCATGAGTGGAGAATGCACACCTTGGTGCTAGATATTATTGGAGGTGAACATAGGTGAGCGAACACACACATAGTAGCTCAGGAATCTTATTTGACTGACAGACAGAGCGCGTGCACGCACACACACGCGCTCGCACTGGAACAGACACTTACTGTAGCGAGCCTGTTCCACTGTGTCATTATATTGTAAATCTACCACAATACTAATAGGTCCTTTATTTCTCATTAACTGTTCTGCCGTGCTGTCAGAAGAGACAGGCTGAAGCTGAGCCGTCTGGCGCTGGTGAGCGCTGACTCGGTCTGGAGCTAGAGAGGCTTCCAGCACACCCCTGCCTGCCTGCTTGTTCTCTCACTAGTCAGCCATCTTTGGAGTGTTCTACAAATCATTTTGACTACCACACAAAATTGGACAGACACTCGAACAGAGAGTGACAGGCAGATACAAACTCGTACTTTTCTCCCCTCGCTCTCACTCTGAGTCCATCCAGCTCTCTTGTCAGTCTAGCGCAGGCATACCGTAAGTACGAGTTTCACAGGGCCAGCTAAAGCAGGAACAGCAACACTGCTGGCAAAACAGGTGCTACATGCCTTTTATATAGCATGCTAGTAAAATCCCTGCTTGTGTTGTATGCATTGTGTGCATGAGTGGGTCTGTTCGTGTACAAAGTATATTATAGCACTCTGTACTCACCAGTCTGTTGATGGCCCTCAGCATTGTGTACTGCAGGCTATGTTTCAGGGTGTCTGACCCCAGCACATGTGATAGGCTACGCAAGCAGGACGGAGACAGGTTGTCATGGCCCTGCCCGCTATACAGCTGGACCAATAGGGAGAGGCAGTGGATAGCCCATTCCAACATGTCCTGGTCTTCAGTGGACAGCTATAGACGGACAATTAAGAAAGAAAGGATATAACAAAACTGTGTTGGTTTTAACCTTGCTAACGGGACTTTTTACATGTTTACATACAGGTACTAGCCAACTATAATGAGGAGCAGAGGTTCAGAGTGCACTATGGAGGTCACTGACAACATTTCAGAAGCAGCAGTCAGGCTTCTGATTGGCCAAAACGGCTGTAAAGGTTAGGAATATATCGCCGGCTGGGTTGCTGGTTTGGCGTGCTCCTGACAGGTTTACAGCGTATTTTTGCGTTTCCGCGTGGACATCATTTTTTTTTAAACAGTCTGGCGTGGAAGGAATAAAAAAAAAACACGACAGTCTCTGTATTTGCATTGCTGTTTACATTTTCTATCCCTTTTCTCTCATTCTCTCCCACTCCCATGGGGGTTAGACTGGGAAGAGGTTGTGCGGTGGGTCAGCCCACTCAGGGACACACACACACATGCGCACGCACACGCACACACGTCACATGTCAACTCCCAGTATAATACTCCCATCGGATTATTTCCTCTCTCTGTCTCAGTTCCATCCACACCTCCCAGCTCCCTTGTTTATCCCAAACGAGTGCTTCCACTTTGCCTTTTCTCCTCCGTTACTCTCCTCTCCTGGTTCCTCCCCCCCTTCTCGGCTCCCCTCCAAGCCCCTTCTCACATCAGCACTGTATTAATATGCCAGGATGTCTTCTCCCCTTCACAGCCATCCCTGTGCATGGACATAATGCACGTGGCACAGGGTGGACCTGTGTGTTCAGTTAGAAACCACACTATCGGTTCCTTTTGTTATTTAAAAAGACTTTTACAAATGAATACAATTAAAACGATGTACATGTATGTCCTGATTTAATGCTGACAGATGTATTTTGTTAAACAAATCTAAAGAAATAATACAAATCTGTGTGATGTGATGTCACACGGCTCGGTTGGTTAATCTTACATGACTGTTAGAACTACCAGCTCTAAAGTAATTTAGCTTTTAAACCAGAGTCATTGGAAGCGTGGACATTAATCACACAAGCCTGGAGAAAATCACCTAGGCACGATGAAGTCATTAGTAACGCATAGTAGTCTTAGGGTTCACCGATTACTGAAACCTGGATGTACATATACTATAGTCACATATACGCTCAAAACATTGTATTTCGTTATTGGTTGATGATTTATTGCTTTGTTTTAATTAACCTGGCCCACCCTCACTTGTACACACTGTATATTATAATAATACAATTAGTAATAATAATAATAATAATAATAACTAACATTTATATAGCGCCTTTCAAAAAACCCAAGGGCACTTTACAGTGTTGTCAATATAAATTGACATACCCTCCGTGACGTCACCCATAGGGTTTCTCAAGAACGGGTCAACTAGTAACTCCCTCCTCTCCATTATAATAGGATATAATGTATCGCTTAATATAGTTTTAACTAATAATAATTCACCCCCCTAAACGTTTTTATTTATTTTATTTTTTAAACCATGCTGTAAACAAGTAAATGTTTGCTGTAAACTTGGACATTTTAACTTGAGAGTCTATGGGGATTGACTCCATTTTGCAGCTAGCCTCAAGTGGTCATTCAAGGAATTGCAGATTTTGGCACTCCTACGTTGAATTCATTTCTCTTCGGAGGTTCCCGCTTGGTACACACAGAGAGCACTCCCAAACACACACACACACACACACAGGGTTACTCACCATCTGAATGATGCGCGTAGTGAGTTGGCTCAGAGGACTGTTGGCTAGGAGCAGCTTCTCTGCTGCCTCCGCCTCTACTGATTCACAAGGTAGCCTCTGGCTCTACACACGCACGCACGCACACACGCACGCACACACGCACGCACGCACGCACGCACGCACGCACGCACACACAAACAAACATGTAGGGTAAATTATTCATTGAGATTTGACAGTCAATAATGATGGACCCAGAGAGCTGCCAACATAGATTCTGACAGACAGACAGGCAGACAGTCAGACAGACAGGCAGTCAGGCAGACAGACAGGCAGTCAGAGAGTCAGACAGACAGGCAGTCAGACAGAGGCAGCAGACAGACAGACAGGCAGTCAGACAGACAATCAGTCAGACAGACAGACAGTCAGACAGACAGGCAAGCAGACAGACAGACAGGCAGACAGACAGACAGGCAGTCAGACAGAGGCAGCAGACAGACAGACAGGCAGTCAGACAGTGACAGACAGGCAGTCAGACAGATAGGCAAGCAGACAGACAGACAGGCAGCAGACAGACAGGCAGTCAGACAGTGACAGACAGGCAGTCAGACAGATAGGCAAGCAGACAGACAGGCAAGCAGACAGACAGACAGACAGGCAGACAGTCAGACAGACAGGCAGTCAGACAGACAGGCAGTCAGACAGGCAGTCAGACAGAGGCAGCAGACTTGCCGTGGGATGGTCAGTCATTTAACACCGTCATTAGAGCTAAATGTCGCACAACAACTATCTTGGCTTTCTCTTGCCGTCTGTATTAACATGACTGCTTCACCTCATCTAGACCAGTGCGTCACGAGGCGCTAACCCTTCCAACGCCACGTTTACTTACTTTCTGTGGATGTTGAGGCTAATTACAGTTGGAATATTGCAATTCAACCCATTATTTTCACTTATCTTCTATGACTTTTTCACTTATGGTAAATGCAATGAATAAAAGGTGGTCATTTTGGTCTTCCACTCTACATCTGGTCTTTTCTCTAATTCAAAACAACATTACAGTAGCTGGCTTTACATGGAGACTTTGGTGCCTTTACGAATGGAATCTTTCCTATTAAAGATTTCCGGTTACCTGTTTACATGGTATCAGGTACTGTATGTCAACTAATCGGGTCTGGTGTTTACGTATATATATATATATATATATATATATATATATATATATATATATCTGTGTGTGTGTGTGTGTGTGTGTGTGTGTGTGTGTGTGTGTGTGTGTGT
>JAODUE010000008.1:2005441-2033671 GCA_027564755.1 Amblyopsis hoosieri
ACACACACACACACACACACACACACACACACACACACACACACACACACACACACACACACACACACACAGAGACATCTGTGAATTAGTTTCTAGCTAAAGATTTCTCAACTGAATTGGAGAGGGTATAGTCAAAACAACCTCCTAAAGACTAATAAGGAATGGGTGGATGACTCTGCTCTCAATTTCTCTCAATATCTTTCCAAGCACACACACACACACGCACACACACGCACACACATGCACACACACGCACACACACGCACACACACCAGCATACCAGCAGCTTCTCCCGGGGGTGATTTGTCCAACACTAATAAGATTACCTGATAATGTTTACTCTAGATAGATAATAATGATATTACCATATGGAATCAATATTATTGTTTTATTAAGGTGAGAGTAACATGTCTCGACCTGAATGAGACAGCAAGTCTCTTTGCGGCATCTTATCAACATCACAAAATTCATCCACTTTGAATTCATAATATTGTTCCTCTGAAACTCAATCCTGTGTGTTCCTTTACCTATGAGAAGAGTTTCCACGCACTCTTTCTTTCTTTCTGGACTAAGCCACTCTGTCAAACACAAACATCTAATTTAGTCTCTGGCTGCTCAAGGAAAAGGAATGACTAGTTGGAAAAAATAATTCCACTTGGGCATTGGCCTGAAAATTGTATAAGGAGATTGGTATTCATCCATGAAATGAAAGCTGGCAATATCCTTTTAGCTCACAGACCATTTTATCAAGTAAATGTCCCATTTACAGTAAACACATAGAAACATAGTGTATTAGTGCCTCAAGTGTCTATATCAGATTTGAATAATTGTGTCATTGACAATTCTTCATCTGAATGTTGTAAATATCTGTATGAAACAGATATTAAAATGTAATGGCATGCAACTCCTAAAAATCCAGACATTACATTTAGCTAACCAACCCACTGAATGAGCCACAGCATTGTCATTATGTGGCTTGGATAACTGCTCTCTATCGCACCTCAGCCCTGCGGTTTATTTTTCGGCACTCCAATGGTGTTTCAGAAACACTTGATTTACAATCTCTCATATGACTTCATCCAAACGTATTCTGCTACAGCCAGCACTGACTAGATGGCATATGTGCAATATATTCTGTATTTTACTAATCGGTGTCAAATTGACTAAAATGACAAATGCTTCATTTGCATTGGTTTTTAGATGACCTAATGCTGCTGCATCAACACCTGCATTACAACCATATGACTTAACAGCACTTTGTCATTTCAGCACTGAAATATGCTCCCTCTGCAGTAGCCAGTGGGCCAATATCATCATTGTTTAGCCTAACAGAGTTTGTTTTCTTAGAAACTGACAACTGTACAATTTCTACAGCTAAGCTGAAATTTGGCTTTGGGCTCTGTGCTGTAGATCTGTTTTAGATCTGTTATTTTGTTAGTTTTGCTACAGCAACTCTGTGCCTAATGATTTAATGACATCAGAATGATAGTTTTACTAATAGATTTTGTTAGCAATTTAAGCCGGACTACTTGTGTTGGTTAGAGTTTAACTGCTCCCATATGTGCTAAATATACAAAAACGCAGGAATGTGTACAAACAGTCGTACACAAATGCATACACATTTTTCATACGCAAGTGCATATATTGTACACACACACACACACACACGCACACGCACACGCACACAGACACAAACAATTACATGGATATATGGAGTTATACACCTAAATCCATACACACGTATTGCATATAAACATATATAGGCTTCCTAGAAATACTCACCCACACACACTTTTGCATATGATTGCATGTTATATCGCTTGATATGGTGGGAAATTAATATCTGCCACCGCGCATTAACCAAATCTTAACAAACAAGGGTTATTCCTTTTCTTTCTGACCTTGAAGCATCTGTTTTGCATACACAGGTAACGTAATGCTTTCCAGCAAAAGAGACTAAACTAATAACCAAATGAGTGTAAAAGCGGCGTCATCAGCGTGCCCTGCACATGTCCCGTCCATGAATCAAAGCTCTCTCTCGGTGCCTTGGTTCATTTGACTCTGCAAAGAACCACCATGTCATTACTGCACAACCTCACACCAACTTTCAAAACTGTAAGGATTAATAACTAAATTGATTATTCTATAGAACGTGTCTTTCTCTATTTTAGTCTGTCCCGGTCTGTGTATGCGCTTTGCTGTGTGAGCATATATGTGCGTGTGTGTTCATGTGTATACTTGCCACATGTGAGTGTGTGTGTGCGTGTGTGCGTGCGTGTGCGCGTGTGTGTACGCAGTGAGGGCATTTCACAGAGAGTGGTTTCCAGGCTTCAACATAACCATCAAAGCCCAAACTCAATGTGTTTCTAATAGCAGAAGCTGAATTAAACACTGGGTCTACAGGCCTCACCAGAGGATAAATCATTTACAGAACAATTAGCTCATTTGTTGTTCCGCTCTGCTGTGCCAATGACTTCCAGACATAGGGAACGGCATACAGTATAAATATATATATATATATATACTCACACCCAAACACCGCATGCATGTGGATACACACTCATACACAAATGCAATTTTTCTTTTTCATTCAAGCACAGACTGAACACACACAGACAGACACACACACAAACGCGCACATGCAGCTATCAGATAAATTGGTTGGTTTCATATTGCAGCATGCAGTTTATGTATTTCCATAGGGTCTACTTTCCAACCACCCATGAAAATACATACAGTACAAAGGTTTTACAGCAGTGCAGATTTACAGCAAAATTAGTAACAGTAAACTGTTTTATCTATATTTTCATTTCAACAATTTTATTGAATCCTTGAATTGCCTTTCTTGAGAAATGAAATGCATGAAAATATAAATGTAAAATTATACCATCCAGCAATATTGTGATAATAATGCATAGCAGATCTTTTAATTTTAGAGACAAAATGCTTCTTTCATACTGTAAGAAACACTCTCAATTCAAATAACTATGGATTTTAAACATATTTCCAAATATTGCATACAATTATTTTTATAATAAAATAGTTTCTACATGCAATTTAATTCACATTCAAAGTAACCTTACACTATTTGTGTTGTCTAAAAGGTCTACATTTTAGAGTAAGCAGTCATGATAAGTGTACATTACAACGTGAAGATTAAAAACCCTTTCATTCTCGTGTTTGATTTCCTTTGTCACCAATAAACAGCATTGAAAAAATGCCAGTAGTATCACAAAGGCATAACTCTATTTTTGACCTGTGTTGAAAAAATACAAATAGGGTGTCAAGTCAACGCAGTACTGAAATATCAGTGACAGTATGTCTTTCAACACAGCGATCAGGTGGTCAGTGATGCTTAAGAAATCTCAAGCAGAGGTCAGAGTGCGGGAGGGAGATGTTTAAGCCAAGGTAATTAAATGAGTTGTTTGTAACACTGTATTCCTGTGGTAGGTTCAAGCCAGGTAGCTGACGGTTGCACTGATGAGCAGGAGACGAGAGGCCCCCGACAGGATGTGTGGATAAATCACCCAGACAGCGCGGGGATTTGAAAACCCAGAGCACACCTCAATCCTCTCTACTCAGCCTATGCATTTCATTTACAGATGTATGGCCATGGTAAGAGCGCCCCACTTTGTAGCCACATGCAGTGGTAACATGCAACAGTATAGGGTGCATTGGTACATCCACCTGGCAGATGCAAATATATTATTTGCAGGGGTGCAGGGATTTGTCTGGTTTTGATGTCCATGTTCAGGATTACCTTTATTCTACAGACCTGTCACTCATTAGTCCAGCATGTTTTACAGACTGGAAGCAGGGCCGACTACACCTACTGTGCTAGTCCTTCCGAATGTTGGGGTGTCTTGAAATCCCTCTGTAAAAACTATATTAAATATCTTTGTTATTCATGTTGACATTGGAGCATCTCTGGGGTTTTATTCACGTTACGTCAAATATAGTAATATATATTGCATTGATTATTGGTTTCTATGAACCACTTTTGGCACTTCTAGTGAGGGAGACACTTTTGTCTTCTTGTGACGAAGAGAAGAGATATATTGATCTTCAAATCCTTCTAGAATGGTCCCTATAAATATCTGACGTTAGGAAGGACTTTATGAACATGCATAGTATGATTATGTACTGTATGTTTGATTACAGAGCACATGGCCTTCCCACCTTGATAAAGTTTTAAACAGATAATATATTGACCTATATTGTTTTAGCCTACCTGTAGGCATTCACTCACTAACACTGGACATGATATAATGGTTCAAAACACTGCAGTTTACAAGGTGAGACATTTTCTATGCATGTACCGCACTTGTAGAATGTTGTTTTTAAATATTTACACATTCTAAATTAAATAAAAACATTAATAATGTATACTTAATTTTAATGTATATTTTCTTCAAATTTACGTTCAGCCACATTGGATATGAATTTGATGTAACTGAGGCTACTGGTCTAAGCAGTTCTGACAGCGGTGATGAACCTCAATGACCAGAAAAACATACAAAAGAGAGTGCTCTGAACAGAATGTCTCATTTTTACCTTCACAACTGCTTCCTCTCCATAATCACCAGCACCAGTTCTCCCCTTTAGCCCACTTAAATGCACGGTATAGCTACTTTTCCAGGGAAAATGAAATGGTTGGTCTCAAGTTCTCCAGATCGGTCTTAACCATTTACACTCCAGCTGAACCTTATTACTCCATTTTCATATCAAGTTTATTAGGACAATATGTTTGGATATTCACTATTCTTAAAAATGGAGAAGCTGATTGCTTTAGCAACACAGTTAAGTACACTAAAATAAAATAACAGATTTCTTATTCTCATCCCTATCTTACAATTTCCTTAACAGAGTATAACGCACTCAGGGAAAATGTATTTAAATCAGACTTTTAAAGTGAATAAGAATGTCTGTATTGACAGGATGATATCAATTGATATGCATATTCAGAATGCCACATATAAACCATATCCCAAAAAAGCCTTTGTGAGAAATCCAGCACGTGAATGTAAATGTAAATAAATAATGAAATCACATCTACAACACTCCTGGCTAGTGAATTAGGAATAAAAAATATAGTTTGTTATATCAAATATTATACATTATCACTACAATACACTATTTATTAGTGGGCCCTTGGCGCAAAGAATCTGAAGAATTGTACGCTACACAGCTTGCATTTAAAAGGCCCGCAGTTTCACCTTGACAGCAGATCAGATAGTATTACACAGTGCCTACCAATGGCTTTGACCTCAACCACGAGGATCAATATACAAACTGTAAAAAGGAGAGAATGCGTACAGCGAGTGAGTCACACGGGGAACGCATGGGAGAGTGAGAGAAAAAAAAACGCAAGGTGAGAGAGAGAGAAGCCGGGGAGGTGAAGAGAAAGCGAGCGAGCCGGAGTTAAGTGAGACGCTCAGGGGAGGCGACGATAGCAGCGAGGGCCAGAGAAGGAGAGTTGGGTTTCAGCACTGCTGCTATGCAAGCAGCAGCAGCTATCTCCCAGCTGAAGGTGTCTGAGGGGGTCTACGCTTTCACACGCTGGCCGTTACGGATAGGAGGGGGGGTGCGACTCAGGGAGCAGGCAGAGACAGACCGTGGAGACTCAGGTTATCCCCCAGCTCAAGGAGTTTCTGGGTTTAGACACCGAGGAAGGTATTAGCTTTCACACACTGCTGGGGTAATGGGGGAGTCTGCCAGATGTCAGCTCCTTGCCCATAAATCCTGCTAAATGGGCAGCAGATAGGTTGTGTACTATGCATGTGTATATGTGCGTGCGCGCCTGTGTGTGTGTGTGGTGGTGGGGGGGTTAAAGTGTAAGCCTACTGAGGAGTAGAACCCACACACAAAATCTAATCTGATTGAGTAATAGTTATGGTAGAAGTCCCCTCACTTTCAGTTCAGTCAAATAAGAATGTAAACACAAATGGAATCAATTTGCTGATGAATTGGAGGCACCGGGACTGTTGTTTCTCAGCACACTGTCAACCACAGGACACCAAATGTGACACTGAAGTTACTTCAGCTTGAGTCCCGAATTCAATTCTTTCCTTCCAGCCTGCAGATACTGCCATATCACTTTCCAAACAAAGTCAAGGGGTACAAAACCACTCTGGCAGCAGTTTAGTTAGAATGGTATGTACAAAATAATAAAAGTATATGTTTGTGAAAACATTTTTAAAAAAGCAAAATTTTAGGCTTCTGCCTCAAATATTCCCTCAACATTTTTGGGTTTGTTTTTAGATTAGAAGACAAATAGAAGGCACACAAAGACATTTAGGAATACAGTTTTAGTCTTAATATGTCTCAAGAAGCTGTACAACAGCCTACTTTAAAACTACTTTGAACATCCAGCCCCCCACTGTTGAGCTATGTCTTTATTCCAATGATTCCAATCCTTCAAAAGACCAGCCTGAGAAACCACCTTGAACCTGCAGACCACCTGCTCAAGTAAAACTAACCCTCAGCAGTGCAATAACACACAGTCCTTCACCCCCGAGGAGGACTTTAAAGTGTTTCTCCTTTAAATATCCCTGAGGGCCAGTCTGTTTTACAGCTACAGTCACTGATCTCTGGTCAGCTTTAAATGCTAAAATGACCGTAAAGCAATGCAGGGATTTCCCAAAGAAACTTTACATCACTTAGGTCTTAGTCAATCACTGTGATATTTTTCTATTCATTTATTTATACAGTAATTTGCATATATCAGCTTTTTTAGTTATTGAATTAATATGTATCCTATATGATTTATTTTCTTATATAATTTTTTGCATTCTGACATTTACAAGAAAATTATAAAATTTTATATTAGTGGTAAATGATTAATTGGCTTTACTTGGTGTCCAGTAATTTGTAAACTGAAGGTAAGTTTTTTTTGTTTGTTGTTTTTATCCGCTCACCATTTTCCTCTGGTTGCTGAGGCAGAAAGTACAGATGTGCTTGGGCTGAGCTGATTGGTCGGATCCTCGGGTAGGGGAGGAGTTTAGGTGGAAGAATGGTGGTGAGGGGGCATGGCAGGGCTGTCCATCATGAAGCCCTTCCCCCAAGAGCAATACGTTTCCCAGATGACTGATATAGCTGCTTGCAAGTCGTAGTGTCTCAATCTTTGACAGCTTCCTGTTGTCAAAATCAAAAATACATTGATTTGGTGAATTCATCCTATATCAGCATAAACACGCAAATATGAATAATAATATTCTGAATAGTATAAATGCTACTTTATAAATAGTCCACTTGCAATTAAGATTGAACCTTTCTACTTGCAAATATGATCAATATATTTATGGTTTCATTTATGGAACTAAAGTATTCCCATTTGGCAAATTGTGTCCCATATTACTGCAGTGTTGTTTGTGTGTTTACAGCCTTTCACTTTAGCAATATTTGATTTATTGATACATGTGTTTGGATGATATATTTTCAGTAAAGTGTATACAATGAGGTCTAGTAGGTGTATGGACCCTAATAACATAATTTCTAACCTTATACATTTCTTAATAATGTAACTACATTTAACTGAAAACCAAGGGTTTTCACATTCTTTGAATCAACAGTGAAATAATGACTTCGTCATGTAACATTATCGCATAGCAGTACAGTGACATATAACGGCGGCCATCTTTGTACAGCCATAGTACTGCTGAGTACCTGTCAGCAGGCTCGGTGGGGATGAGGGTGCGTAGCGCTGTGAACGCTGTGTTGACAGAGTTGGTCCGATCTCTCTCCCGTGCGTTGGCTGCGTTCCTCTGGCGCACCTCCCCGTGCGGCGGGGGAGCGGGCCCCATGGGGGGCCCCAGCCTCCCCATGCCACCCCCTCCTACCCCCACCCCTCCCCCCACTCCCCCGCACATCTTCCTCTTCCTGTTCACCTTGATGTGAAAGGCAGAGGGCGAGGAGGACGACAGGCGGTAGGCAGCGTGCGAAGAGTTGCTGGTGCGATCCTCCGAGCCGGAGCCCTCGCTGCCATTGTCCTCGTCATCCTCTGACAGCAGGGCGATGTCGCCGTACAAGAAGCGGCCTGCGGGGGGCGCAGTGCGCAGCATGGCAAATGTCATCTTCACCAAAGAGATGTCACAAGACTTTTCCTCACCAGAGTGGATGCTGGTGGTCACTGTTCAGGAGATAACGTTTACTACCAAGTTTGCTGTCAAGGAAGCTGTTTACTGTTAGGAAGATGTTTACTGTTAGGAAGTTGTTTGCTGTCAAGGAAGTTGTTTGCTGTCGAGGAAGATGTTTGCTGTCAAGGAAGCTGTTTACTGTTAGGAAGATGTTTACTGTTAGGAAGATGTTTACTGTTAGGAAGTTGTTTGCTGTCAAGGAAGATTTTGACTGTCTGGTGAATGTCCAGCCCTCTCTGCTTCTGTTTTTTGTTATCTTTACCCACCAGGTGAATCAATGTATGAGGGATTTTCCTCACTGACACTGATGTCAAGTGTTTTGATAACGATTGATCTCCCTAGTAGTTGGTATTTCAGCTGAAGAAAGTCCTGCCAATGCTTTCTCTGCACCACACCTAAGAGCAACTGTCTCACAGGTGCCTGCAACTTCCAGATCCACCTCACTTGTCTCTCTTTTCCTGCATTCAGAAAATGGTTCAAATCCCAAAATCCAGTTAATCCTTCAATTAATCCTTTGCAGAAAAGTGACACAGGTCATAATTGACTGCTGTTGAACACTCTTGTTTCTTGCTTGCTGTGTACTTCTCTTGGTATCCTTTTATTCCGCTGTTGTTTTTCCTATTCCCAGTGGCAACAACTATTTCTGGCTGTGGGCAATATTCTGACTCTGGCTTTCGTTTCAGTGTCCCACTGTCGCTCTATCTACCCCCCTCTCTCTCTCTCTCTCTCTCTCTCTCTCTCTCTCTCTCTCTCCTGCTCTCTTCACTCGGCGCTCCACGTGTGCCTGTAGTCTGAGTGTTTCCGTCTGCCTCTGGTCTTATAGCCAGTGGGAGGGCTGCAGGGTTCCTCTGCTCCTCCCTGTTCCTCTGCTCTGTGGGTCCCTGAGCTGCTGTCTAGAAGCAGGCCGGGGAGACCGGAGGCTGGAGGCAAGCCGTCGGAAAAGAAGTTGTTTTGGCTGCAGGTTTTTTTGCGTTTCTTTGTCAGCACAAATCAATCCATAAGCAGAATGAGCATGTCCAACGCGTGTGATTTATTGTAACTACACTCCGAAGACAGTCAAGATGTTTTCGTTATAAGGACTTCTCATTGCATGTAGGCATTGTGGCCTTCAATGGGCTTTGCTGCTTTGACTGTTTTGAGTCACATTGGAGGTGGGTGAACAAACAACACTATAGGGTTTCACTTTCGTCCACCTTAAAAAAATAGGCTAACACACAGCCTTCAAACATGTCTACTAAGTCGTCTGTGTGTCTCCTCAAACATGTGTAACAGAGCTTTAATGGGGACAGGCAGGTGTGCCTATAGTTTCCTGACCAATGAGGTATCACAGCCCACTGGACTGGTTTTAGTTTAGTGACGTCAGCTCAAGGTTGGATCCTGCATGGGATCATCAGTCATCATCAGTCACTGGAAATAAAACAAAAGCTATTGACATTTCTAAGATGTTTCATTTTGAATATAATAATAATAATAATAATAATACATATTTATTAGTGTTAATATTATATATATAGATGTGTTGAATATGTAATATTGTCATTTAGATGTACAGTAGATCTAAGCTATACTTCTATTACTGGATATAAAAGACAGTATTACGCCAATGCATAAGAGTATTCCATACCTCCCAGTGTCGTCGTCGTCCCCCCCCCCTGCTGGTTGTGTACCAAGACAGCAGCCGCTAAAGCACTGGGAGTTAAGGCAGGGCTTGTGGCTGGAGCTTGTTTAGCCACAGTCAGGGTCTTATATCAGTGGAAGCTGTGACGTGTTCAGTGCAGCGACTCATTTAACCCCAGGGAAATGGAGTTTTTCTCTTTTCTGACAAGGAATGGGTGCTGCAGTTATTGAAGTGGTGCTGTTGTATGGGAGGCTCAGAGCAGCTTCTGTACGGTCTTTCATTCCCAATAACAATCTGTCTTCCTCTGCAGGAGCGGGAGAAATTGGACGGGACAGCGAGGGGAGTGCAGACAGTGGAGGAGCTCGGAAAGGAGGGAGCTGTGGGACGTGGTGGGAGACAGGACGATTACACTACATCCCAGAGGATATGGTTTTAATACAGTATGTTCTTATTATAGCAAACACACCCAAGATGGTATTATATCACACACAGGCATACGCACACGCACGCAAACACACACACACACACACGCATATACGCACGCACGCACTCACGCACACGCACACACGCACACGCACACGCACACACGCACACACACACACACGCACACGCACACGCACACGCACGCACGCACACACACGCACATGCACGCACATGCACACGCACACGCACACACGCGCACACACGCACGCGCACACGCACACGCGCACACGCACATGCACACGCACGCACGCACACGCACGCACACGCACACACACACACACACACAACAGTGAGAATCACTGGGGGAAAAAAATTTACTAACTGGTAACTCTTAAAGATCTCAAATTTTAAACAGGGGAAAAAAATGAAAAAAGTATACTGTTTTTGGTATTGTTCCAATCATATTTACTAGTAATTATAAGGTAATATTTTACACAATTTCACTCATTTCCAGAATTGGGTACTAAAAAGGTAATTCGCAGGCAAATGTACAAGGTTGCTTTGACAGTAAAAAGAAAAACTGATTTCTGTCTTTGCATTACTTTGGTTATGAAAACAATATCAATTCCAACAAACCGGTTATCCAATAGTGCTTATAAGTCTGTCTCATCCAAGCCAAGACCTCTTACCCTAAACACTGCATTGTTGAAACCCCTTAACAAAACTGCCAGTGCTATTCCTATAACGTGGAGGTTAGCCACAGAGTCCTGCTGCTGAAAATGAATATCTAATAGCGTTATCCATTACTGTCTCTGTCTTCCTGCTGCTCCAGGTCCACAAGTGTTTATTCTACGGCCCTGCAGGTATGAACAGTGGCCAATGATGATTGCCATGGTTGATTGCAAACAGGACGTGCTTAAGGCAGCTAGGATGAGAGGGGATTGGAGCTAATGTGCCAAGAATGGTCAGAATGCAGTGTCAGACATACACATTTTCTTCATTGGCCTCCATATATTAAATGAATGCAAAATACTGACTCCAGCCAGGAGCAGATAAAGGACACAAGCAGTGTGGAAACAGCAACTACTAAGCTACTGGCTGTTCTCAGGTTCCCCATGTGTGTGTGTGTGCACTGTAAAGGTGTGGAGCTGTGAACTATGTCCTCTCACTGTGGTCAGTCAAATGTAGACTCATAGAGATGTATTAGCATGATCTCTCGCTGATTTGCATATCTCATAGGAGCCTGTGGCTGTGCTAAAACACAGTATCCCTTTCTCTCACAATTGTTGCCCGCAGGCTAGAAAACATTTGACTCAGTCTATATTATAGACCTGAGCGTTTTCGCCAGCCCACATGGACACATTTGCAACGAAAATTTAAAATAAAACAGTTACAGCATAGTAATAGTGGCATTTACATTTTACTTACAATTACGTAAAACGTTGGACTCCAGTTTCTTGAAAATTGCCAGTAAAATGTTGTCAGCTGTCAGTCAAAGTATTCTGGGTATACAGTACTTGAAATGTCTGGGTAAAACGATGTTCTATGTCGGTTTTGTTGCTATTTACCACTTTCTGAGGTACTGATGGTGCCCAATTCGTAAAGGGTTTTTCATTTGCCTTTCTGATATGTCTAGGTGTAACATTCTTGGAACAACATTTAGAACAGTTAGTCGTTTTCAGTTTAACAGAGTATAGGGGCAACTGAAAGTTCCTAAAACATCTAAGCACTCCCATTGGTCCCAGGATCTGTTTGGTTTTACCTACAATAGGTGTCATCAAGTGATCTAAATGGCAAAAGTATTATGTTTTAAGTCTCTATGGTTGTTCAGTGTATGGTACTGCTGAATAAAGCCACTACACGTGTTAAAACTGGGGAAAGAGAACGCACACATGGGTCGTATCACTAGATATCAACAACACACAGCAACTGAATTCGTAACTTAGGCGGCATTCCCCTTTAGGGAAGCAGCCACCACACAGTAGTACGACACCATCTGATAGTCATTACCCCTCTCCTCGCTGCTCCCCCCGTTCGCCTCCTCCTCTTCACTTCTCTCTCGATCTCCCTCTCTCGGCTCAGACGTATTATTCATTAGGCTGATGAAAAACACCCCGCGGCCTCGCCAGCATCAGCCCGGCACAAATCGCACCCCCGCAACCCCCCTCCATTTCCCCCGCACCCCCCAAGCCCAGTCCCAGCCCAGCTGAACCTTTCTGGCGCGGGTCAGAAACCTGTCAAAACTCGGAAGCAGGTCTGGACCCAATGCGATACCACAGAGCACAGAGAGAGAGAGAGAGAGAGAGAGAGAGAGAGAGAGAGAGAGAGGAATACTGTATAAACTCTGAGGAATAATCAACACAGCTATTTATTCTAGACCTTGGACGACCGCTTGTGTTCCGTGCCGAAAGTGGAGCGAGGGAGGAGAAGGAGCTCGTAGAACAACCCGGAAGGTTGGCGCTGCCAATGAGCACTCAGGTCTGGACACACGGGGTCATTACTGAGGGTATTTGGAGTGTGGAGGGGCGGACAAAGGTGAGCTTAGGAAACAGGACTCAGGAGCTAGGGGAGGAGGAGAGGTTGGAGGAAAGGAGAACGCAGGAAATGATTTGAGCAGGAAAGGAAGCAGTGAGAGAAACCGGCGGCCTGTCAGGACTCCAGACTGTGTGGTGTATCGCATGGCGAAAACGGTCGGAAGTTACACCCCCCACCCCCCACCACCACCACCCAACCCCCACCCCCCAAAAAAAAAAGAAAAGAAAAGAAACGAAATCTCTACTCAGCCCCCTCTGCTACCCCCACCACCACCGTCAATTTCAGCCTCATTCGGCCTCAGTTCCAGCCACACTCACTGTTTCCCAAGAGAACCAGACTCTACAGCTGGCCTTATTAAACCAGGGAGAGAGAGAGAGAGAGAGAGAGAGAGAGAGAGAGAGAGAGAGAGAGAGAGAGAGAGAGAGGGAGAGAGGTCACACAACTGGAAGACATCAGCTGAAGCTGTGCTGCTGGTGATCTTAGTTTTTTCCGTTCATATCCCGTTTTATGATAGAGTTTCTCACAAACACTCTCGCGGTGCACTGGGTTCAAACACATAGTAAAAGCCCATTGTTTGATTCTACATCCCTCAGAATGCTGTAAAATAATGAAACAAATGCTGGGAAATTAAAGTCTGTGCGACTTTTATCTCGTTTGTCTGAGTGTGTCTGCGAGCCGTCGTCATTTGAGCCCCACTCAGTCTGCCTGCTAAGGTTTCTTCCAATTTGTTTGAACCTCGCAGTGTTTGTGAACACAATAGAGCAATAAAAGATTTGTGGAGGAATGACAGAGTTTATCCAACCATCCATTATCCAAAAGCCAAAGCATTATTTATAATGTTCTTTTTTTATATAGGTGCTAGTCTACACGTAGCCTCGAGATAGCATCCTGAACTTGCAAGCTAGTTTGACTTTGTTGCAAAGTCAAACTATCAAAGTTTATACGTTTGGAACACCTCAATTCAAAATGCATTTTTTCATAAAGGCAGTGCTAATACATGTGACTGTGACTGTGGATTGTCTATTCTCCAATTAGTAAAATAATTGTACAAATTATTCTGTAAGAGAATGAAAGCTGCCTTGGATAAATTAGCATGTTGGCTGCACAATCTATTGCAAACACACAAAGCTGTCATACTCTTTACACTTTCACCAGAATTTATTTTTGATGTTTTTTTTATTATTTTCATGTTGATGTAGTAATCTGAGTATGATTTAAATTGTAACTGCTCCCTGGTGGATGACACCACCATTGGTGTGTATGAACCTGTGTGTAAATGGGTGAATGAAGCTTCTGCAAAGCACTTCGAGTGGCCGGAAGTTTGGAAAAGCACTATATAAATGCAGTCCTACCATAAGAAGCCTACATTCCAGACTATTAGCGGAGCCCTGTACATCAACGGCCACAGTCTATGGCACATCATACGAGCCACACTGCAGACATATTGCGAAATTATCTGTGAGGTCAGTCAGCGCCATTGGTGAGGTGGCAAGACACCTGGCTCACTTCCCACCTAACAACTCTCTGTTATCATGGTTTCTCTGTGTTCCTCTATCTCTCCTTTCCTTCTTCACTGTCTCCTGCCAACCACAATGTGTTTTTATGTCCTGGTCTATGTACAGTACAGTATTACGGTTGGTTTGCCAGTCTATGTTGCTGTGCTGTGCCATGGCTGGCAGCTTGCACAAGTTTCCAGAGCCATATGTTGATGCAATAGCTGGGTAATACTGTATGTGCTTTGCGGACTAATTCAAAATGCGTAATATAATACAATGCTAATTGTATTCATTTGTATGTCTGCAGACATGGTTTTGGAAGAGAAAGAATGTAGTATATCACATGTTTTTGAATACCCACACCATGTAGGAATTACTAAGTCTCCAGTAAAAGTCTAACGTCAGCAAAATAGCCTGGATAAATAAAGGATAAATTGCGTTTCTTTTTTTTTTTTGCTTTCCACTACAAATGTATGATATGGAGGTTTTCTCCAGCACGTCCGATGGTGTAATGGCTGGCTGCTTCGGATGCCAGGCTGCTCACATCATAGAAGTGGTACAGTAGAAAGTAAGGAAAAACCATAGAGCATAACACTGTATTCATGCCTGTCATGTGCTTACTATATGGGAGTGATTCACCTTTCGGTTGGTTATTCCTGGTATACTTCTGTAGGTCTTACATAGCTGATACATACAAGTGTTTTTTGCTATAAAATAAGTAGATGGCCATTCCATTACTGGAGTGACTTCATGCTCAAGATGGCTGTTTCTTAGGCAGTGACTGGTGGGATGCCATTTTTAACTTTTACCACTGTTCTCTTTCTGGACCTCATTAGGGAGAACTTGTTGTGAACTGAATTGGAGGGAGGCTGCAGGAGCGATGATGATGTGAGGGAGGTCATTGTGGAGGGGAGGCTCGGTGAACTTGTTAAGGTAGACTGAGGGTCAAGGAGATGCGTTTGTGTGTGTGTGTGCAATATGTTACAACCTTGTAAAAGCCACAGCTGGAAAGGGGCTGTCCACTGAGAACCGCCACAGCCGGCTAGTTAACCACACCACAGAAGCCTAAGCGTGCACATGCGCATACGTGCGCACGCAGCCTTTAATATAAGCGATTGCTTGGGAAACAGACCAGACCAATGTAAGCTTATACTGTAGGGTCGGACTCTTTCTGCGGAAGTGAGAAGTTTACATTAACATGAGCCTCTGTGCTCACATGGGTTAATCTGAAAGACATGACACATGACAGTGTCTACAAAACATGACCACAATTACGTCCAAACAGAAAACTGAGTAGGATAAATGAGTAGACCTATACCAAACACAAATAAACAGTTAAACACTTGTTAGTATAAACAGTACCATGCACTGATTTGTATTTGATTTCCTTATTCAAATAATTCTGGCCGCAAGTTGTCGTACTGCAAAGTGGAGCCATACTGAAAGAGTCCTGGCCAGATGCAGTAACATAGCCACAGCACAAGGGGACACCTACAGTCTCATAAAGTCAGTAGGCCTAGTAGATCAGTTAAACTCATTATATTACTCAAACACCTGGAACAGCGTATGAATCAATGGAGTGGGATGAAATGGTCGTAGAATACGGGCCTATTGTAGGTTCTGAACAGTGGAAATCCCTGATAATGTCAGATAATGAAAAGAGATAGTTGGAGAAGCGTCCTACACTAAAGCATTAGACACTAATGGCTGAACAGCCATTTGCTTTTAGAGAACTTGGAGGCAGGTGCAAAGACTTGACTTTGGCAATACATTTGTTGTGTGGCTACCACATCGCTGTTTGGACAAACCTTAGCCACATTTGGAGTTCTGAATTCGTCTGCGCTGCAAATATCAGCATATTTTAAGAAACCACTTGTCTTTGCACGTTTATATGTCATCGAATATCTTTTTTCCCCCTTCTGATTGTAGAAATTATATTGGATGACATCATACTGCAAATGGGGGCCAACAACACTATTTTAGAACATGTGGCCTGTTTCCAAGGAGATGATTTAACACACTCCAGATGACTCCCTTCAAATATTATCTCATTATTACACACACCGCAGCGCCACAACCACCGTGAGCTTGTGCTGTGCACGTGTGTGTGTGTGTGTGTGTGTGTAGGGAGGGGCGTTAAGACCATTTTAAACTCTACTTGCTGTCAATTACCAGAACATTACTTTAAAAATAAACAATTTAGGGGATTTGGATTCATGTTTATGATTTGGTTTGCAGATTGCAGTCTTGAATTGCATGTTTGTGTGTTTCTACACTAAGTAAAACCAGAAGTTTGATAATAATAATAACCAAATCCATGTAACTGACATAAAAATAGAAATAAAATGTGACTGCTGCATATATTATATTACAGTTTGTTTTTATACCTGTAGTAGGGTGTAATAATTTAGCAAATTTGTCAGTAGTTGTACAGGGATGAGGATTTTGTGTACAGAAATGTAGAAAGTAATCTCAAGACAAAATGTCACCATGTTGGTAGTCATTGCTAGTAGTCACTTGTAGTCTGACCAAGTGATAGTCTAATGTAGTAATGCTTCTGTCAACGCATACTACTTCAGAAGCTTGATCCTGAAGTAGATCTTACAGTGTTTCTCCCAGTGGACAGCTGCTCCTTTTACACTAGTCACATCTTATTCTTTGCTGTAGTGTCTTTAACATTTGTCACTTCTACCTTTGTAGTGTTGTCACTTTTGGGGAAAAATGAATTCCAACGCAATTGACCAATCAAATGTACTTTGTTATACGTATGACAATGACAACAATATGCTGCTTTCTGACTGAATAATGTAATGTAAGTGATCTACCTCCATATTTACAGTCGAGGTGTAAGTTGTAAAATCACTTTGAGCTGTTCCAAGAATGAGCAAGGAACCGGAGAAGGAATGGACGACAGTTGGATCCAGACAACGAGGCGGAAGCAAGAGGTCTGGAGCGAGTTGGCGAAAGAGGGGGTACAGGAGGCTTTTTCCGACAGTAGCCCACAACTGAATGGGTCCCTCATATCCGTCTTCATTCAGTCTTATTCTGGGACCCTACACATGGTGAAACCATCACACACGCACACACGCACGCACAACTAATACCACACATGTGGACTCTTCCACACACACACATGCACACACAAGACACACATGCCTTTCAATTTGAAGACACAGCATTTAATCACATTTGAGAGACAGGGAAAGAGGAAGACAGAGATGAAGGGCAAAAGAGTGATTCCAATTCTGCCTTTGTCAGCTGAAATAGCACAGCTGCTAAATACTCTATATTTCTGGACATGACTCTCTAGCCCCCTAGTGGAAAAGAACACACATTACAAATGACAAACCCTTATATAAATGATTCAGATATGCACAGCTGCTCAGGTCAGGACACATAATGCTACAACAACCCATCCTAATTGAAGAATGCATAATGTTCTGGTCCTTGAGCAAGGCACTAAATCTCTATTTATGCCTGTTTTGATTTGAGTTAACATTTACTGTAGGTATCGTCAACATCCTAACTCAAATTCAAGTTTAACCTGGTCTAGTACTGTATGTGAATGAAGTAATGCAATTTTGTAACTCTGTTTCTTGCCACTAGGCGGGGTAAACGGCAGGAGGGGCCAAGAGCCCGCCCATAATAACTACCAGACATGACTCATTCACCGTGGAATACCACAGCGACCACAGACCTGTCTCTGGCAGACGAGGAGCAGAAATCTGACCCAGCACAGTTTGTGAATGGGACAGAAATGAGCTAAGCCAGAGTAAATTTAACAGTGCCCCAAAAGGACTTCAGAATAAAACATCCCTAAATGTTTGGTTTGGCTTATTTGTGTGAATGTCACATATACTGTACATGTCTAAATATATTTGATTGGTTAGATGCGATTATAATATTATAACAAACAATCTTGTTGAGCACAAAATATATATATTGTTTTTTATTCTTTATTTTTTCAAATAAACATTTTACTCATATAATGTATGAGGGAGAAAAGTCACACACAGCCACCATCCATCATCACTCGATGCTCCTAAAAGACAGCTGAAAAAGAAACACATAACGATGTCAGATGTCATTAAAAGCTCTAATCTTCATCAGTACTTGCCCAGACTTCCCAAATAGAGAACACCATCAACCTAAACACTAGCACATGTGGGTGATTTCTATTGTAAATTAATATTTCCAAAGCCAGGGACCAGAGAGCCAAGACTCTAATCTGTGACCATATCAGCATAGGAAGAATTTTACAGTTAAAAAAAAAAAGCTTGAATGGAGTTAAGTGGAGAGGAGAGGAGCAACCTCGTGAGTGGTCCCATTACATGAAAACAGCAGGCAGGAAGTGTTTTGCAACAGCGGAAAATCTTCAGGTCCAGTCTGACCACCAGACGGTCACACTTCATCTGGACCAGAGGCTGCGGTCAGCAGATGGATAGCGATCCTTACACTGGGTCGGATAGCCAACTTTGGCAGACTCTACATTCATAATGCATTCACTCTTTTTTTCCCTTTGAGCTTCCATTCACTTTGTCATCACTTCTAACTCTTGTTGACTCACTTTATTAAGCCCTGCCCCTATTTGCTCTCAAAACATCTATTCAATAACGTCCTTTTGATTATTTTAGCATGTCCCTTTCTCATCATTTCATAATTTCTTGTTAGCTATTTCCCTTTTTCCATTTGGTCCTTCCTCTGCTATAGCTTTATAACAGTTTGCTCCTATTGCTAGCAAACTATATACCTTTTACTTTATACTTCCCTCTCATTTTTACTTTCCCTGCTTGTGGTCAGCCACACTTAATCTAGCACATCCATCTGTTTCTCTTCATTCATTTAGTCTCATCTGTTTCCCATTAAGATTACATCAGGCTTTGACCTATTAGTGTGCATGATCCTTTTGAAGTCACTCTGTGGTTACAGGTTAAGCTTAAACTCCACCTCTCTCTCTATTCCAAATGATAAAGACAGTATTTTAAAAGTTCTCTATGTATATTATAAGGGCAGGGCTTCCTAAACTTTGAACAGCCATTTTTAAAACTTTTTTATTTTTTTTAGTTTTTCTTCATAGTATCCGTGGTCATTAAATCATAAAAGTATTCATGTCATGTGGGGACCCAGTAGAAAAAGGTCTGTAACCCATTTACGGTCCCCACCCATAATTTAAGACACCGGTATAATAATAACCCTCTTCAAATTACAATCTGTAAATTGTTCTATAGCGTTCATTTAACTTCACATTCTTTGGATTAGATTTTATAGGTAGCCCTCTCAACTGTGGTGATCGCTGCTTTTTATTAATTTGCTGATTTAAACTCAAGCTCAACCTCAGCTGAAAACGATACCACCACATCTAACGAATGGCAGAAGTTTGAATATCTTTTCCCCAATCCAAATACAAGCAAAATACCTTTTACCAGTGGATATGCATGAGTACAAAAGCAACAACTTTAACCTATAACCTACTATAATTGTCACGCCTGTCTACCATGGCCTATGTACCGAGGGTCCAGAGCCTTTTATTAAGAAATCAAGACGGACAGTGATTCACATGTTCGTATGTATCTTCAGAATAGTCCGTTGAGTTTCTTCTTATTATCATGCCCATCAGCATGTAAACCGTCATTGTTCATTTCCAGACAAAGATAGATGTTTAATCTCCAATGGCCTCTATCTAAGATGTCCTTCCCTCCTCCAGGCAAACACCTGTGAACAGAGATTGACTGAAACGTTAAACTGTACATTGCCATTAGTCCAGGTTCAAACCTAGGCTAAGTGGCAGGTTGGCCAAGTCGAGACGCTAAACTGACATATATTGGCCAAGTCTTCGCAGGGTAGGATGTTTAAGTCATTTAGACTCATCAGGCTAAGTGGTCACAGTTGACTAAGAGGTCTTGAAACTCACCATGTCTGGCTGTGGGTTGTCCTCCTTGCCAACAATTCTCAATTAGACTACCCTGGATGAAAAGACATCTGAGTTGCTTAGTTTGCCTACGTATACTGTACAGTATATACTGTGATGTATATGGTCAATAGGACCAACTCTAAGTGAGCCACTCAGCACTCACATAATATTCATATTAGACACATTTATAAAAAGTGTAATAGGGCATTTAGATCTTGGTTCTTACTTGGTTCTATGATATGAGGTCATCATATGTCTGCCAGAGCTCTTAAACATCCTATAAAATATATTTGAAATATCAATATAGTCAGGGTTTGAAAGTAATGTATCACAAAAAAACAGCAACTGTAATCTATTGCAGTTACCAGATAAAATAGTGGAATCAGATTATTTCTAAGACTACTTTGAAATGTAATGATAGTTTGCAGAAGAAATATGCATAAAACAATTATCTATTCTCTTATTAACCTTTCATTAACGTCAATCAATAATTTAAATAAAGTCCTAATTTAATCTGATCCCCTAAACAACATAAACGGTCACAAAAATAGAAAGATTTGCCACCGCCAACGCAGTAAATTGCTTTGTTTGGATGGCGTTTCAAAGAACAATGTTTAGGCATGAAGTAATCTAAAAGTAATGGAAAGTAATCAGATTATGTTACTAAATTTAGGTAATCCAAAAAATACATTAGTCTGGTAACTAGTAACTGTGATGGATTACATTTAAAAAGTAACCTACCAAACCCTGAAAAGTATTAATCAACATTTTTCTATACAGTGGAGAGCAGAGAATGAGAGCATCTGTGTGCCTTACAAAGTATTTGTTGATCTGTAGATGCTGGTGACATCTAGTTGCAGGAGACATCATATGTAACTCCATTAGAGGGAGGGTTAGTCATTATCAAGCGTGCCTTATTAAATTCAAAGTCAAATCCAAAAATAACACCTCTCCATTCAATGCCATGCTCAGAAGCCCTGCCCCAAACATTGGAAATGCATGCCTATAGGAATTGTTGTTTTGAGCGGCGTACGCCACTTTGTTTGTGTTCCTATTTGCGGAGCCAGGGGCTGTGAACAACCATTTTATTTTTTCAGCAAGCACAGAGGTCAGCTATAGGGCTGCGGGGAGATATTTGGTGAATTTGACAAAAAAGCATATTATCTTACAATCGCTATAACTTTAATGGCTGTAATGGCTTTATAGTCAAACCAAGAGTGAATACATGGAAAGCATTTAGGTTAATAATATGGTTTTGGTCTTGTAAAGGTATGAATGATGACACTGTGAAGACTTATGTATAATGGAATGAATATAATGCAGGACAAGACAAATTACTTTATGTATCAGGTTAAATGATTGTCTATTATTGTTTTGTCTGTATTAACAATATATATGTATAACACACGGTGCTAGAAATCTGTTTTTAAAATGTATTTTTAGCATTAACAAAGAGTATAATTTATATATATATATAATATATATAAAATATTATTGCATTAGGAATGTACATTTAATTTAAGAAATATGAATATAAAAAGCATTCTCAGAATCACGTGACCCATAAGGGGCTCCCACCCCCTGAAAAAGTGCTTCAAAATAGCATAAGGGAAAAGTGACCAAACAGTCTGACATCCTCTTGTTTTGTCCTTGTGTCTCTCCCCCCCACCTCCACTAGTTCTTTTCACCCCCCCACCCCCCCCCCCACCCCACCCACCCCTCCCTCCCAGTGCAACACACCTCTGTCACCCCCTGCCAGCTTGCACTGCGCACATCACAAACACTCCACTCTGTGTCACACAGGTGTACGGACGTACTTTAACAGGTGAGTCGGCTACATGGTGTTGTTGTTGTTGTTGTTGTTTTCCTGCCCGCCCTGTTGTCTCTTGCGATCAACTCTTTCTCTTTCCTCCGTGTCGTGTTTACGCGTGGGTGACATTACAGTGCTCGTGTCAGCGAAGATGTTGGCAGGTGCGTTAGTCTTGAGCATCATCCTCGCATATTTACCAGGTAAATCCACACCTAGCTTGATTTTACATTTGACTAGATAGTACTCCACTGTACGTGAAGAGAGCAGTGTAATACTTCTGTGTGTATGTGCAGCAGAGAACATGTCCTTCTGACCAGCACAGGTTTCACATCCAATCATATTTATTCCAAAGCATGTGGCAGGTTACAAAAGATTATAAAACATGTAGTTGTTAGCTTGTCATACAGGAGGGCATGTGCGGTGTAGAAGGTTCAGCCATCAGGTGCCCTTGCTTTTACACAGGTTATTTATAAGTATTGATTGGCATTTGTGCAAGGTAGCGTGCCAGGCAGGCAGTTTGCAGCTGTGGATGACAGCAGTACTGTCCACCCATTATTCTTATTGTATGTACTGTAGTGCAGCGTCTCCATGACATACATTTAGTGAACATTGGCCTGTGGGTTTTCCATCCACTACGCAAAACCCATTTTTGTCGCTTCTGTGTATATGTGAGGCCAACCAAATATGGCCTGTGTCTTTTTCACTACTAATCTCATTTTTTGTTCTCCAGTGTATTATTCCAACCACCTATATTATATTTCAAAAAGTCTGGAAAATCGTCAAAGCCCTGTGGCTTTTGTATATTACGTTTTCCAGAATTATTTGGAATCTAATCCCATGTTGATCTGCCCAAATCCCACCAATGCGTCCTAAACCAATCATGGTGAAGATGTTATATATGTTGGAGATTATAAATACACTATGCTTGTTGAGATGCTCTTTAATATCACCCTTGCCTCATATTTCACTGTAGGTCCAGTGGAGATGTGGTTTGGTTGACATAGCAGTGTGTGTGTGTGTGTGTGCGTGTGTGTGTGTGTGTGTGTGTGTGAATGAGACATTTTTACTCATATGTTTGTGAGTTTGTAAGTGAAATTATTTGAATGGTTACACGAAGGCCTGTGCTGTGTGTGTGTGCGTGCGTGCGTGTGTGTTTGTGTATTGTTGTGTGTGTGTGTGTGTGTGTGTGTGTGCATGTGCGTGTGTGCGTGTGTGTGTGTGTGTGTGTGTAGATGTGTGCTACTTACCGACTGCTAGTGTTTATCCTCCAGGTACTCAGAGCAGGTGGAGTGTATCTTTTTCTAGAAAGGAGATTTGTGTGTGGGCAGGAACAACAGTCACTCTGCCCTGCAGCTATGACTACCCATCAGGTACCAATAAACCCTAGGCACACATGCTGCAATAGCAACTACTGTAATACCCACCACAGCAGCAGAAGCAACATTGTCCTCTTCAACTTTGTGTCTTCAAGGCCACACGGTGAAGCGGGTCATGTGGTTCCGTGTCTCTTCAGAAGGTCAACGGGAGATCACCCACCACTCCGACCCGGACCAGATCAGCCAATCATACAGAGGACGAACGCGGTAGGGATGGCCCCTTCCTGTATTGGGGGGCACCACAGTCTAGTCTCCACTTACCCCTTGTAATCCCGGCCTATACCTGTATAAGCATGTATGAGCTAGATGCCTAACCCGTGCCTGCTCCTTAATACTCAACACTGTACTCACTGTAAGTTGATGTGAATAACAGCGTCTGACCTATTGTAATGGAGAAGGGTGTACAGTATAGGTGAATACATTTTAAGCGTCGGTGCTTCAAACGCTTGACTCTCCCATTCCTGGGTTACAGATACATTGGTGGCAGCTACTCCAGCTGTTCTGTCAGGATAACTGGCGTCAAGCTGAGCGATGCAGGCCAGTACCACTTCAGGTTTGAGACAGACCAAGACCAGGGAAGATGGACCTCCCCTGACACCATCTCTCTACAGGTCACAGGTATTCTGGCGCCCTCCCGTTGAAAATCCCTTGAAATTCTTGGTGAGATAAAGAGTCCTCTTTAAAGAGATCTTATTTACTGTACTGTAATGCCACATCATCACAGCACTGTGATCTGAGGGCTGGAGAACAATGAATAACCACTTTTTAAAGGTGTGAAACAATATTAGCACCTACAGTACGGAACCGTATGTAACACACATCAGACAGCAGGTGGTGCTCTACCTATACATATACATGTGTAATTGTAACGGCTTATAGACTGTTGTGTGTATTTCAGATCTCCAGGTCCAAGTGCATCCTGCCAGGCCAGCCAACATGTTTGGCTTAGGAGAGACTGTGTTTCTGGGTTGTCAGGCCAGAGGGTGCGCTGCTCCAGGCAGAAGCCTCATGCTGTACAGGTATGCTGTGTCTGTTGTACCCTGGTACCAACCAGCTGGGAGAAAGGTGTAAGAGCTGCAATATGCTTCACACACAGGAATGGTCTGAACCTGGGCTCTTTTGAAAAGTGGATGATTGTCAACCGCTTCGACCAACAGCACTCAGGAGCTTACACCTGTCGGCCAATCCCGCCTCAGAAAGTACAGTCCCCGCCTCTGTTCCTGGCACTTGGGCGTGAGTCAGCGCTAGCACAATGTGTAATTATGCTATTATTAATTATGCATTATAATATGCTGATGTGCAGATGTAGATGGATGTGTCCAAGTGTTAAAGTCTATTGTCTTCTTTTCTCCTCTCTCATCTCTCTTTGTTTTTAACCACCAATCGCCAAGCAGACAGCCCACACTCCACCTCCATAGCGGTGTCACCTCTGGGTGACGTGTTAGAGGGCAGCTTCATCACTCTCACCTGCAGCAGTGATGCTTCTCCGCCTGTGGGGAGCTACGCGTGGTTCAAAGGTATAGCCATTGACACTGTTGCTCAGTAGCGCTATGTTTTCATGGTGTGTTTCACCATTTGTGTATGGTATGTGGAGATGTCTAAGCATAATGATACTGTATGAGGCTGTTTCCAAGGGTCAACAGTATGTGTTTTTTTTTTTTACCATGTGTGTTTGCTTGTGTGTTTTTTAGATTTGGAGAGTGGCAGCATCCCAGACAGTTTCCGGCCCCAGCTTACTCTGTCTTCTGTCAAGTACACAGATAGGGGAGAGTACTTCTGCGTAGCACGGAACTCGCTGGGAACAGAGCGTTCCAAACCGATCTTGCTCAATGTGATGTGTATGTTTGCCATGGTCTGCTCATCAGCACCTTGTAATATCAGCTGATTGATTGATTCACAAAATAGGTTTTTGAGAGTCAATGTATGTGAATGTGTTGTATGCGTATAACATTCCTCACTCATGCAGAATTATGATCTTATAAAAGAAGCTAAAGGAAGTTAAACTAACAAAATATATATTTAGTTTAAGTCTTTACGGTATATGTCAGCCTATCCAAACACATTTATGCAAAAATTATTATTCGGTTAATATTATCTTTATTGACAGGTGGAAATTTACTGAATTAGTGAATGGGGGAATACTTTTCATACTCTGTCTGTGGTCAGTTTATGAAAGGTTATTCTGGCTACATTAATTGTCCAACAGCTTTATTTTTAGACTTAATATAGGGAAGCATCTCATATGGCCTCAACAAGAAATGATGCTTCACTCTCAGTTTTGTCAGAACACTTCCTGTTTGCTGACCTCATCAGATTTCAGATTGTGGCTTCACTCTGATGGACCTAGTGTCTAGACAGAGTTGTTATTCTTGGGATGTTCAAGTGAGACCAGTGTCCTTAATATCAGTTATTCTGTGGCAGCACCCTCCTGGGTTAATAAACACCACATCATCTGTCTTTATCTTCTCAGATTCCCCTAAGAACACCCGTGTGTTGGTGAGGCCAATAGGTGACATCAGGGAAGGCTCTAATGTCATCCTTAGCTGTGTCAGCCAAGCCCACCCTCCTGTCAACAGGTGCCAACACTTCATCCCTCACCTTAACTAACAAACAAACATGAACAACAGTGTACTACTCAAGAATAGTAATAAGTTACTATTTACTTACTACTCCTTCAAAAAGTAATACTATTACTTTACTTATTAATGGGTATTAAAAGTAATTAGTTACGTTACTCATTACATTACTATATTACTTTCACAATCACTACCCTGCCTCGCAACCTGTGTAGCCAGCTCATTTTAGAATTGAATCCTCTTTATTGGAACAATAATTAACCTAAGCTGGGCCTAAATTTGCTAGGACCAGCAAAATAATAAAGACACGTCTTCATAAGAAGTCTAGGGAAAGGGGGGGTAGAATCTCATTCTTGTAATGCAGCATTACTTGAATTAGTAATTGTAATATTATTATTGTTTTGGAAAAAGTAATTTGTTACACTACTAGTTGAAAAAAGTAATAATAATACAGTAACTAGTAACTAGTTACTGCCCAACACTGCCTTGAAGTGCTGTTGTTGTGACTGGAAACGCAGAGTGCGTCCCCTGAGTGCTGAGTGGTTTGCAGTTACTCTTCTCCTGCAACACCCTAGTTTTACACCCTTCCATACAGTAACGTGCTCTAAAATGCAGCATAAATACTAAGAGGGGGTTGAAATAATAATTAGAATTCTTTATTGTCATTACATCAAAACTTCCTGAGCGGGCTCTCCTAATTGAAAGAATAATACATAGATAAATAAATAAACAAATAAATAAATACCTGCACATCATACGTCAGCCACAAATACACATGATTGGTGGAAGTGATGTATTCTGACTGTATTTAATTAATTAATATGTATTCATTTGAATGTATTTAATTTATTAATTTGTGTTTTATGTTTTCTTTTCATTCTATGTTATTCATGGACATTCTGGTTGTCATTGCTGTTGCAATATTCCTCCAGGTATGCGTGGTATCGAGTTTTAGGTGACCAAGTATGGGCCAAGGGAACATTCCAGAACCTTTCTTTTCCATCGGTGAGTGCTCACCAAGCGGGCCAGTACTACTGTACTGCATGGAATCGATTGGGATACCAAACCTCTCCCATGGCTACACTCACTGTACTTTGTAAGTGGATACCTCTGTGTTTGTGTGTGTGTGTGTGTGTGTGTGTGTTTGCACGTGTGGTTGGACGTTGCTAGGCTCATAATTTCAGTTTTATTGAATTTATCCATCCTGTTATGAGAGTAAACCTCATATAAGTTAAAGAGCTTGAGTCTACTGTATGTGTTATAGGACAATCAAAATGTCTCCCTCCTACTGTTTGCCTTCCATCCACCTCCATGCTCTCTTCCATGACATTATTTGTCTCTCTCTCTCTCTCTCTCTCTCTGTCTCTCTCTCTGTCTCTCTCTTTTCTCTCTCTCTCTCTCTGTCTCTCTCTCTCTCTCTCTCTGTCTCTCTCTCTGTCTCTCTATTCTATCGTGTTTCCATCTACTGGTCTGCCATCGGTCTCTTTGGCTGCCTAGCTGTCTACTGTATCAGTGCACACTTCTCCTCCCCCTTTCCTTTCTTGCCTTGGCTGTTTCCCTCTATCCGCTGACCTCTGCTTTCCTCTCACGTCCTTACGCCACCAAACCCCCATGTCTGTGTGCACCCCATGCTTTCCCCTGGTGTTGAAAAAATATGTGATTTCTGTTTCTCTCTTTCTAGATAAAATAGATCTCTCTTTCTATAAATAATTTATTTTGATACAATAGGCCAGACATTTTGAGGACTGAACCCACAACCTTTACAGTATGTACTGTACCTACTGTACTGTACATGATGGTGATAATCAAATCTATGTCCAATCCATCTCTGTTTCTGCATTATAATTATTTATTAGAATATAGACAAAGTTACCCAGAATATGTATGTAAGTACGCTAATTGGGTTATAATGCCATAAAGGTCTACCATAGCACATACAACTCTTAGCCTGGCTTAGCTCTTAACATAGCTTTTACACAGCTCAATTTTCACCCTGCTGTGTAAAACCTGTACCCCTTAACGTTTGCTATACGCCTGTCTGGATGGCGGACCAATCAGTGAGGGTGGGTAAGTGTGATGACGTTGAAGTAAAGCGTTTGTTTCGACATGGCGATATGTATGAAGCTCAGAGCCCATTGACTTATAGCGATTAACCCTCCATCCTAGGTCCTAGGTCAAATAGCTTTGGAATATTTACGGGTTCCTGAGATGCGAGAATGGAGTTGGCCGCCGATTGGTTGAAGTCTGTTCTAATGCTCAGTGTGTTAAAGGACCCAGTGTGTTAAAGGACCAGTGTGTGGAAGCAGTGCAACAATACAAATATTTGGGCACTGTCATTGATGACAAGTTC
>JAODUE010000008.1:2033771-2062545 GCA_027564755.1 Amblyopsis hoosieri
CAGGACTAGGTGGAGAGATTATATCTCCACACTGGCCTGGGAACGCCTCGGGATCCCCCAGTCAGAGCTTTCCAATGCGGCTCGGGAAAGGGAGGTTTGGGGTCCCCTGCTGGAGCTGCTGCCCCCGAGACCCGACTCTGGATAAGCGGATGAAGAAGGATGGATGTTTGGGGGTTTTCGAGAGACTGGACCTGGTTATAAGTACTGTTTGATGTGTAATGTCTGCTTGAGAAATAAATATAAAGGAAATTGTCAAAAATATTTATCCACAATTTGGTTTGAATCTGATTATTTAAAGAGTATATAAATATGAACTTTGTTAAAATGCCACTCAATTCGCAATGCATATGGAGAATATAACAAATCCTATCACTCCCTCCTCTGCAACCTATGAGAAGCCTCCATATGTGACCACAGGTTGGAGGCATTGAACTTCACTCTGACTGGGTGACCTTTGGGAGGTCCTTAATGATATTTGCCACCTTCTGTTTGTCTACACACACTCCATTATTCTCTAGTAGGATAGACTGCCATGCCTGCGGAGACCCAATAGTGGGACTGGTTTTATGCGGGTGCCAAGGAGAATCCGCACTGCGGTGGCGGAGGATCGTGGGTTGGCTGGGTATGAAGGGTAGCTGGTGATCTGTCATGGGTCCCCCTTGTTTACCCAGCCTTAGTATCTGGCTGGGATTCCTCTCAACCAGAAAGTAGACCACCTGCTGCTGTTCGTAGCTCTCTCTACGACAGACGTCTTTCTCCGCCAGTGTCTCCGCCAGTGTCAGCCTATCAGTCAGCGATAAACACGCTGTGTTAAAGTATACACTTTGTTCAACATTCTCATTATAAAGCTCTGCTCAAGAACGTTTTAAGTCCTGATCTATATGGAAAATCAGAGTAATTTAACTTGTAATTATACATTGTCTTATCAGATGGACATAGAGACTAAAGAAAATACACTTACTTGTATGGTGGTATTGTCTGATGGACAAGGTTAAGCCAATTGGCTTGGTAACTCTGTCTTCTCCATTGGTCCTCTTCTTGAACATCACAGTATGGGTTTACCAAGTAGCAATTTCCTTCCTTACTATGCATTGTTTGGCTTGGCCTTTAAGTTTGATTAGAAATAAAGATATCCTCTTCTTTAGTCGTTAAGTTGTTTTTTCCACATTTAATCTATGCAGTGATATACACCAGTCCATTCAAGTAGTTCTGTTAGAAAGTATTCTAAACTTTGCATTAGTAAAACCATGGTTTGAAGAAATATGTTTGTCTTAATTGTGTATGATACCGAGTGCACTATGCAGTGCAGCCTTTTAAATACTAGATGTTTCTATTTTAGTGTTTTGCATCACGTCATTGTGAATGCCGTGAATGTTCCTGAAGGTTGTCTGTGTTGGCAAATGTGATTTAATACAGTAATTGATATAAGCTTTCATTTTGTACTGCCTATTTCTGTCCACCAATGTGTGTAAATATACTAATGTTTTAATGTCAAATACTGGTGTGTACAAGTACACAGATCACAATCTTCCACTTTTTAAGTAGGCTATGTGCTTGTCTGTGTGGATGATCACATTTCCTTTTTGCATGAGCTGTGCATCTGCCTGTGTTGTAGGTTTATGATGGCTAGCCTAATCCCTCACAAATTCACTAATTTCTAATATGCAGTGATGTCAAGAAGCTATATTCCACTCCTCAGGTTTCTCTCACAACACACGTCACAGAATTTAAACATCTGAAGGCAATCGATATGCAGTTATGTTTAAACTTGTGAGTCAGAGGGCCTGTCAGCAACCAGATCACATGAAAGAGTAGAAGGCTGTTCAGATGAGTGCCAAACAGCTAAACAAAAATTTTTTTTTGGCAAACATGTCTTGGTCTCAAGACAGAAGTGTATGGTTAAGGCAACTGATATCTGCTCTAATCCAACAGTAGACCTACTTCACCTTCACTGACAGTGACTAATCATTCATTAATTGATCTATACAAAACTGACAAGTGCTTATGTCAAGAAAGACAACCATGCTAGGCAAAAAAAGGTTTCCATTTTGTTTATACAAAAAAGTATTTATCATGTTTCAAAAGAACAAAAATTAATCAAAAAGGTTATCAGACAATGTCATTTGTATTCTCACCATTTCTGTTAGAGCACAAAAGAAACCTCAAATGTATGCCCTAGTTCACTGTTTATGTTTGAAACACAACTACGCACATGGCTGTAGGGGTGAGGGTGTAGAGCATGTTTGGAGCTCTGTATTAAACCCAACGAGAAAAACAATTTTGTAGCAGTGGGTTGGTTTTGGGTAATTACAGATACAAATCAAGGAGTGTCCCTTTAAAGATATGTCACATAGAGACATAATTAACACTCATTGTTAATCGCATTAGCTGAACCAAGCAGGCCTCTTCCTGGCTCTCTCCACTATTCTCTTGCCTTTGTCGTACTCGCTTGGTGTCTCATCCTCATACAGAACAACTGTCGCCGTGGCAGGTGCCCTCAGCGGGCCTCCTTCCATGGCTTTAATCTGTGCACGAATCATACCAGTCTCCTTATGCACCTTCTCGTAACAGAAGCCACATAAGATATGCTTCTGCTTCAGGTGCCCACACTCGAGGCATGGCTCAATGTTGGTCTGGCAGTGAGAGAGAGAGAGAAAGGAGTACATTAAGGGGAGACGAAATTGATAAATATAGCAAGGGTGGTGAAAAAAAACAACTCTGTATTTCTCCCTTACCTTCAATTTAATCAGCTTGCTCTCAGCTCTTCTCCTGGTGCGGTTGACCTCTATGGTGCGTCTTGACTTTGGCGCTGCCATCCACAAGATACTGTCTAGGATACCAGGGGGCTGATCTGGGCTTTGCTGCTCTCCCCACGGAAACTCGTTGTCATTCTGGGTCTGGAGCTGTGGCAGTACGCCGAGGTCATTCACCGCCAGTGATGGTGCTACAGAGACGAGTAGACTTTTCAATTACAGCACGTGTACGCGTACCTTTCTGTACATATAGCAGTGTAGATATTAACAATATTATAGTATAGGTTAATATTGTAAATAATATTAAAAGTGTAAGGAGTTTTATATTGCTAGCGTGACCAAATAGTAAACATTAAGTTCTACCGGTAGCGAAAGAAATACAGTTGTTGTTGAAACGTACGAAGGCAAACTCACTCAAATGTCTGTCGAATCCCGCCGCCAGTAGAAGCCTGCTTTCAATCTGTAATAAAGAATGTCTGAGACTTTGCACTAAACCTGCTACATTTATCATTTTTGATGTTTGCATGCTTTCCTGATTGCTCTCAATGCTGTCTGTCATTAGACTCACGGTCATGGATTGTATGACGTCATTAAACGGCGACAAACATTTTTCGTGAATGCAGCATACTATTTTCTGTAAAAAGTAAGTTACAATTTTAACGTATTTTGAAGTTGATTAGAGAAAAGGATAACGTAATGCATTGACTTCACATGTTCTTAAAAATAACAATAAAAACAGCAGAATAAAATGATGTTGGACCAATCAAATGTGCCGTTGCTGTGTGACGTCAGATTACAGTAGAAAGCAAAGATGGCAGAACGGGGCTATAGTTTCTCCCTCACTACTTTCAGGTAAACTATGTTAAAACCCAAAAATATCATAAATATATCCAGACCTCTGTCAATTGATTGTACATTTTGCTTATGGAAAGTGTTAATATATTTTTACTGTGATGAAAAATGAAAGGCTAGGGTGCTGTTATCGTTGATGCACTGTCATTCCGGATAGTGTTGAATGGGGTTGCTGACGCTAGTACGGTAGCGTGCCGTGTCAGCTAATGTTACCACTATCATGTTTTATATCTATTGTCACTGTGCTTTGGAGATTACGGGAGCAGGTTTAGCTGACTTTAAAGTATTAGCTTTGTCCATTTGTAAGCAAATGCAAAATGCTTTAAACGTATTCGCCATTATGTAAACTGAATTACAACTTTAGCTACCGGTAGAGAATGTAGCATAGCCTGATCCTCTGTCTGTGGATCTGCACGTTTTGCTTTCTGTTTCGACCGACATAGTGTGCCTTTGTCGTTATTATTCGTTTTTATTGGTTTAACCACCCATTCATTCTATTACCTCAAATTTAAAGTGAAAGTTAACTTATATTGTAAACTTGTTTAAATTATCTGGAGTAAATCATTTTATCGTTATTTGCCAACAGCCCTTCTGGTAAACTCGTCCAGATTGAATATGCTCTGGCAGCTGTAGCAGCTGGAGCCCCATCAGTGGGAATTAAAGGTAAATGTTTGTATAAAGCATTTCTCTAAACTTGTTTACAGGTATATGCTTATTGATTCCAAAAATAACATATAATTTTATATCAGCCTAATATTATCTTTTAATTGTAATAATTCCCCCCCCCCCCCCCCATTTTTAGCCTCCAATGGAGTTGTCTTGGCAACAGAGAAGAAACAGAAATCTATCCTGTATGATGAGCAAAGTGTTCACAAGGTGGAACCCATCACCAAACACATAGGCATGGTCTACAGTGGCATGGGGCCTGACTATAGGTAAAGATTGTGTGTTTTTGTACAGTATATGACACAAGACCACATTTGTGTGAAATATATTGTATTTTTTTGTCATTTATTTGAACAGGGATAGTTTAAGTTGGCCCCATTCTACAGGATTTTCAAATCTTAACTGATTATAAAAACTTCATAACGACACACTAGACAATTCAGTCCAGTTGCAGGACCACACACTTGGAGATAATCCCAAACGATTTCATGGTGTTTCCAGGGACATGGGATCTCACAGAATCTCATGTATCAAACATGAGCAAAACAAACAGGGAGGTGGACTGTCAATCATGCCTTCAATACACAGATCACCATTGCCATAGTAGCACTTGAGTGTGCTACATGTCTTGCACAGAGAAACAAAACTCTGGATGAAGTCAATTCATGGCTGAGGAAACTGAAAAATCATGACTGTTTATTTAATTTTGCAGCAAGATCTGGAAGGTAGGCTTACAGCCATGGAAGCTACAGTACGCACCCTATATGATTGCTAGTATCTATGGCGACGTTGTTGTGACTCTCAATCAGCTCACGTCTCATTGGCTATTGCAAGGTAATGCTGGCGTTCCAATCACTGTACCCTTCACGCTACAGTAGAGGTCTTCAACTCTGGTCCTGGGGACCCCTGCCCTGCATGTTTTAGATGTCTCCCTGCTCCAACACACCTGATTCTAATGAATGGGTCAGGTGCTTTTATTGTTACATACACAGGTATGCTAATATAACTATACAGAGACAATTACAGAGCTAGAATACCAGTAAAGGTGCCTTTATTGTCACATACACATACATGTAGTGAAATTCATCCTCTGCATTTAACCCATCCCTCAATAGAGCAATGGGCAGGGGACCAACTCCAGATAGAGGCCATTGTCAGTAGGATAATGGCCTACTGTGTTACATGGCCTATACAAGGCTTAATGTAACTAATGTATACAAATATAATCGGAAATGGCTACAGTACATATCACAACAAGTGTGGTTAAGCCCAACATATATCATGCATGTAATTGTATAACAGGTATTAGACAAACGAAAGTGTAAAAGGGTAAGAAATGCTAATCGCAGCTAATGCTAACTATTTTAAAACATGTAGGCTACAGTATATAACTACTCTAAATAAATAAGCCAGAGGGCTGGGTTTTTGTACCAAAAATGCTGCCACACGTCATCCATATGGCTCTGACAGAAACCAAAAAACATCTCCAACTTAATATAACCCCGACAGAGATGCAAACGATAGGCAATCAATGTGTTGTGGTTGAGGTTGGTTGGTTGCGCTCAAGGATTAAATTGACGCTGATTGGAAAGTTCAGTTGCTATTCGGACATATTCAAAATTATTCCAAGGCTTTCCATAATGATTCTCACGGCAAAATTAAACTGAAGCTTGTGTGATCAGGATGGTCTCGCAAGGCTTCTGGAGGAGCACACACGTGATAAAGAATGGGAGGGGGAGCGCCGTCAGTGCGACTCACTTCATTTTGAGTGAAAGCATTAATCTCGATTTTGTGATTTAGTCATTTTTCCAAAAAACAAAAACTCTAATTTTATCGCCCAGGTCTGTTTGGAGCCTCCGAGCACGTCTGCAACGATAATATTTATTTTGTTAACCCCTCACACTACAGGATAATTTGGGCAGATGATCGGTTCCGACCAGCCTCGCCCCCGCGATTGTCAGGAGGGGCAAATCGGATTTAGAATTGGGCCAAAAATCCTGTGTGGGGCCAGCATTACTTGATAAGCATTTTGTAGGTGTCAACAAGTCCATGTTGTGTTAAATGTAATATACTAAACAGCATATGTGTAAGGAAAGTCTCCACAACTAGAAAATATTGTACAGTGTTGTTGTGAATGAGTCCATACAAGCATAATTTATAAGTTATGACATGAGGAAGCTCTCTATCATGTGGACATAAACACACTGTTTTTTATAAATTGTATCTGCCCTTCATTGTTGTTCACAAGCCTTTTTTTTTTTTGCAGAGTGTTAGTGCGTCGAGCGAGAAAGTTGGCCCAGCAGTACTTCCTGGTCTACCAGGAGCCAATACCTACAGGACAGCTGGTTCAACGAGTGGCCTCTGTCATGCAGGAGTACACACAGTCTGGGTAGGTACACACACCTGAGTATAAACACCCCGACTTTAAAACATGTAAACAGTTGTAGTTAAATACAATAAAAAATGTAAAAAAGTTTAAAAAATAAAACGTTGTTGATCTTGAACCACAAAAACGTGTGTGATGTCTTCCTCTAGTGGAGTTCGTCCATTTGGAGTGTCGCTGCTGATTGCTGGATGGGATGAGGACCACCCTTATTTGTTTCAGTCAGACCCTTCTGTAAGTTATACGGAGATGTACACATGCATGCAGAAAATTAACCTACTCAAGTGTCTTGCTCAAATGTTTTTGTTTTTTGTTCTTCTTTTCTCTTTCTACACTTTCTCTCTCTACTTAAAACAATCCTGTTCTGCTCTTATGTATTTAGCACTTCACGATTAGGTACTTTATTATTCAGGCCTATCCAGGCTTTGTTTGATGACTGAATGATAGATTGACATGGCAGTAGTCATGATGACAATATGCTGTAACTATACAAATATAATATTGGTTGCTTACAATTGCTGGTGTATGACCTGTCCAACTATTGACAAATGTACTGTATGCAAGTCGCTTTGATGAAAGCGTCTACCATATTCCGTAATTGTAGATATAGATTTTCTATTTTATTGATTTTATCTAATACATTTGTTTTTATACAGGGTGCATATTTTGCATGGAAAGCCACAGCCATGGGAAAGAACTATGTTAATGGCAAAACATTCCTTGAAAAAAGGTAGAGTGAAAAATATTTTTTATATGGCTATCCAAGTTTATCTAAAATGAATTTGAACCTCAGTTGGAAACCTATTTATCAAACATTGTACGAGAGCAATGTGCATATGGAAAAAAAAAAGTGTTGCCATTTATCACCACGATGATTCAAAAATATTTTCTGTTGTGTAAAAACAGGACCACTAATAACATTTGAGTCTTATGAATCACTCACTAAAAAGCTCTGCAATGTACACACATATAGCTGTGTTTGTGTAATTATTTTAAGACGATGTGTATGTTATTGTTTTGATACAGGTACAACAATGATTTGGAACTGGAGGATGCCATTCACACAGCCATCCTGACATTGAAGGTAAATAATTTGCTTTAGAGATCTCTAGTAATTATGTTTTCAATGTGTCTCATTCATGAAGCACAAGCAGAACAATTTTGTATCGCTTTTAAAGCAAATTCTATGTGAATGTCTACATGCATGGCAATTTTAGTGGTCTCAGAAGTTTCAGATTGCAACCAATGGGAGCTAAGGATATTGTTGATTGACAGATGTAGGACACATTTCAGGTGGGAAATATACAAGAGGGATACCTAGGCAACCAGAGCCTGAAATGTAAACAAGCGACCAATTTCCAGCTACAAAGCGATTTAGCAACGAACAAATCATGTTATATGTCTGCATCTTAAGTTACACGGATCCTTTTAATAGCATTGTATATATTATTTCATTTTAAGACCATTCTTCATTCCCAGTTTATATAGAATAAACTGTACATTCAAATTGCACACATAAATTCAGCAGAACAAACGTGGATCCATAAACTCAAACCATGAATATTATTGGGAATGATTTGCTTGCACTTGCATTGGGAAGATGTTAATATACAACATTCATAATGTCAGTATTACAGTAATATTAGTGAAACATTACCATTACTTGCTGTATCCTAATCAGAAAACAACAGAGGGTCTTACAGAAACAAACCAATAGACCTTTCCGACTCGGGCTGTAAAATCCGCCCCCATTGGTTATGGTTGCTAATGTCCCACAAACATTTGTAGCTTGTAGGACATTCTGATATTCTCTCTCGTATTCCGAATAATGAAGTGTGCTTCTTGCCAAATTAGTCTACTGGCTTGTCAAGATATACTGTACCGTATTCACAACATGAGATCCAACACTGGCTGTAATGTGTATTGTGGCTGTTACAGAAAAAGCAAACAGCTACGTATGTAGCCTGTAACAGTACTAAAGGCGAATACATATTTTTCACTATCTTACTGTACCTTTTATTAATGCAGCCGTATGTTTGTTGATGTTGTTCACGTTCAATTCAGTCGCCTCACACAAGATTTTAAATCTACTGTACTGGTAACTTTAGTTTAGCCAACTGGGTTTGCTGGTTTGAAAAGAGGATGATGAGCTCCCTGCTGTACGGTGCTGTGTACACTATAGTCTGATACTGGCATGATATCTCGTTGGTATTTCACATTCCCGATGCACATCTAATGAGAAATTTACAAGGGTGCCCAAGCATTTATTTAGCGTTATAGTGCCCTGTTTTGTTTTGACCCGATACAAGATTTTGATTAATTTGTAGTAGTGCTTTGTTTGTGGGACATAAGGTGTTGCTAAGGAAAACCAGGTAATCTTATTGGTTATTATTGACATGTCGGAAAGGTCTATTGCTGTCATCTCTGGAATTGCCAGCATGGTCACAATTATTGAAGGTATTACATTCAAATTTATCAATTTCTCTGTTTCAGGAAAGCTTTGAAGGCCAAATGACAGAGGAGAATATTGAGGTGGGGATTTGTGATCAGGCCGGCTTCAGACGACTCACTCCAGCTGAGGTTAAAGACTACCTTGCTGCGATTGCCTAAAGACTGTGCCTGCTAACAGGGAACTCTGGTGGCTTTAGAAATCAATTTAGTGTAGCAGACAATAAGTTATGTTGTATATTTGGACAACCAAGAGCCATTGTTTTTGCAAGAGCGCACTGGATTGCAATGGTTTTGAAATGACAGAATTGGAAGCTGCCTTGTTGTAAAATCTCAAAATTTCTATTTTTCCAAACCTGGTGCGTTTTAGGAAGGGCAATGTAACCATGCTAGAAATTTTAGAGTTGACTCCAAGTGGTTGGTTTCTAAAATGGTTAGTGATGTTTCACCTACAATAACTGCGCTACATTCGTATCCTCCAAACATAGACTGCAGTTCTGAGATTTTAGTGTGTGGACCAGTTATCCTGTTTAGCAGTTTTACATGATCTACTAATAAACTGTTTTTCATTTACAGACATTTGTATACTTTGCTTTTCTCCAGTTATTCCAATAAATACAAAAATATGTTGACATTTCCTCTGCCTATAATTTATTTTTATTGATTTATTATACAATTAATTTCGTAATATGTTAAATCTGTATCAAAGATATTGGAACATAAATTACCAAGCTCTCTGTCTTCTAAGCAGAACCTCCATGTTAAGGTAATGAGAGCGCGCATAGTGCGCACCTCGTAGCGCGCCATATAAACAACCGGGGCATCTTTTCACTTGTATCCCTCCGCATATGCGACATTTGAACATTTTCAGCGTTTACGCTTTATTTCTGGTTAATACACTGGCTAATATAATGTATAATTTATATTTGCGAACAAGAAATCCACAATGGTTTACTTTTAATTTTGACATTTCATGCCGTTTATGAAGTAGTTCTATGTTTCCAGTCGGCAGCTGACAGTACTCTACCGCTTCACTTATGATGACGTTTGTGGCGCCAGAAATCAAGGGTTTAGGAGGAGGGTGTGTATTATCAACTGTATATTTACTGCTGTAGGTGTTGGAACTTTAGACACTTCTATTGAAAAGAGGCTCATCTTTTGTATTTTATGTTAGGAAATAATTTAAGATGGTGATACTACGTAGTAGTGCCACGGCCGTAACTGAACCAGCTACAACTCCGAAGAGAAGGGCAGCAGATTTGGATACAAGCTCTGAGTTTTTGTCGCTGCTTCCCGCGTCTCATGTCAAGTCTGCCCGGCTGACTCGTTCTGGTAGGAGCCTCGATGACAGCTTCAGCAGCCCAGAAAATAACACTGTGAATGTGAGTACGGATAGAAATGCTCTCGCAAAGAAAGAAAATATTTATAACGGAAACTTTGTGTTGCCATGACTGCTAGGCTAGCGAGCTATGCTACTTAGCTAGTTTTCCTACTTTTAGTGACAGATGTACGGTACCGTACTACGTTACGGTAACGCTAATTATGAGTGAATGAGGATACTGAGCTGTACCGTATCGGTAATAATGGATTTGGGTAGTTTCAACCGTTGACAAATAAAAACTGGACTTTCTTTTTGAATGGCATGTTTTTAAAATAAAACATGTACAGTACCTGTAACGTGCACTTTCCGTTATAGCTGTCCGTCACCCAGATAGCCACGGTACGGTACGGTAATGACCGAGCTCGCTGTTGATGTGCCCGGTACAACTTTTCACAAATGGTGTACCGTACTGTTATTTGTCGGTCTGGGCGGAACATGCGCCTTAGTTGAAAACCAAAACAACCATTTTAATGCTGGGTTAATCTTCAACGGTAAAATTAGCAATGTCCCTTTTTATCAAGGTTTTGTATTGTTTTTATTTGATCTTTATACATGATTGCTGTGTGTATTGGGCGTATGTATATCCAGTTTGATAGTGTACGGTACACGTCTTATGAAACAAGTTATTAATGCAGTACGGTATATCATTACAACAAATCAACAAAGTATTGTGCGTTAATGAACGACAAGCATTACATTACAAGTAGGTAGTCATATATAGTTAACAGACGAATTAAGTTGGTTTATGTTTTACACTGTTATACATTTGGATAAGAGTTTGTGTTCTACTGTATGTCCAAAATATTTATTCCAAGCTATCACATACAGGGTCACACTGATGTAAATGAGGAGGAGGAAGGAAACTGTCTTCGTCACCATCTTAGGGCCAGAAGACAGCGAGTAAAAGCTGATATCTCCTTTTCTGAAATAAATGGCAAGACCAGCTCCCATCATTCCGAGGGTGGAGATGGAGAATACTGCACCAGGTAATGTACAGCACTAACTAGGCCATCTTTCTTCCTAATTGCAAAAGCTGGAGTGTATTTTTAAAGCTTTTAGTGTGCATATTTTTTATATGCACAATGGTCCATGCCCTTGTTAAACACGTTTTATAACAAGTTTCAGCACTTTTACTCACTGTTTTTATAGTCATAATATACTGCATACTTCTGAAGTTGAAGTAAATGTTTGTTAAACTCTTGACTCTGAAGCTTCCTAATCTACACTTGGCTTTAAAGTCAATGGTCATTTCCCACCACCAATTTTAAATCTAGCATAAAAACCCATATTTATTTCTTTGGTGGTCAAGCCATCTTAGGGATACCTATGATAAACAGTTGTATTTAAAATGTTTCTATTTATAATTGTATGCTTTTTGTCTTTTTAGTTTTTATTTTATTTATTTATTTTTATTTATAAATAAATCATCTTTACTTTCTTACCTCAGTATAAGTCCAAAACAACAATATCTTAATTAATATAAGACCTGGAGGACAGTGTCAAAAGCTTAACAAACTTAAATTGCACATGAAATGTTTTGCTGTGTTATGCTGATACTTGTATATCTCTTATCAACATGCAATTGCACAACATCATGACCTGAAAGAGGCAATGTTGAAGTGTGTAATTTCACTCATCAGGAAATCCCAGAGGCTGCAGGGAGAAGGCAAAGCATCTAGTGGCAAACATCAAGCAGGTGAAGTGCAGACAGTTTTTTACTTTGTATCATCCTTTATGGTAAAATAATAAATTTGCCTTCCATAATAAACACTCAATTCTATTTTACAATGTTAACTTTATTAACTTTACTGTACTTGTTTGTGTTCTGGAAAAGAGCAGTTGTAAACCTGTCTAACTTGGTTCCACAGATGGGCCAGTCAAGGTGGAGGGCTCATCTACTCCAAAGAGGAGCCGCTTCAGCCTCAGGAGTCGAGAGGTGGAGGAAGAAGAGGAAGACGAGGAGGAGGATCGCTCAGTGCGGCGAAGCTCTCGAATCACCAGATACAAACTGAACACCCGTAACCAGTCTGTCCTGTATGACCGACTCATCACCAAGTGGGTTAAAGAATTAAACTATATACCAAATGTTTCAGAGCAAAATTAAATATGAGTTGTTGTATGCACAATTTATGTTAAAATAATTCTCACTGTATTGTTTATTAGTAAATATTGTAGTAGATGTTTCTCTGACTGTCCCTCAGCACTGCTGAAGCTGTACTGCAGAAGATGGACGACATGCAGAAGAGGAGACGCAGACTGAGAAGCAGAGACAGGGACACCAAGGAAGAGGTAAAACCAGCTACTTTGGAAGTCACTTTGGTGTAACATCAGAATAAGTTACACTATTATCATTTTATTCACTCTAGCAAACTGGAATTTGGTTGAAAACTATATGTTGCTCAATGGAAACAAAGTGGGCTGCCTCTGTTTTGACTGTTTCCTCACAGAAGCTGGGAATGTACACCAGGGGTGGCTTGCGGAGGTCTGTCAGGGCTAATGTTGAAAGTAAAGCTCCTAAGGAGAAAGAGATACAAGGTAAGAAGGAATATGCATTAAGTTACCCTCTGCCTTCTGAATATTGTATTTCCACTTTTTTATTATTGCTGATAAATGTCCTATGAACCCTATGAAAGGTTGACATTCTTGTTCTACAGCCAGCATGCATGGACAACTGCAATTACAGTAGAAGTGTTGTCTTGTTCTTGACCTAAGATTCAACAATTCACTGATATACCAAGAATTATTTTTTTAAAGCATCTTGGGGCATTTGTAGTGTGCAGTGAAACTGCACTTGAATTTCTCTGTTGTCCAGTACATATTACAGTATCATTCACACTAGGGGTCGACCGATCAATTGTTTTGCGGTGTATCCTAGCCGATAGGACGTTTTGCAAACCATTGTTATCGGCAGAACTATGCTCCGAAAGTGGCCGATAGCTGTCATGTAGGATACATCACCTTGCATTTGCCACAAGCTCTGTACACAAAGTCAAGGTAACTAATTGTGTACCTGGGATCATTTATGTTTAAATCAACCTAAAGATATAATTTTATGTTTATTTGTGAATTATGAGGATGCGTTGGTTGGTTATAATATGACATTATTAAGGCTTACATTAAAGATGTATGCTGCTCTACCGAAAGGGTGACATCTCTGTTTTTCTAGTAGCAAGCATGGTTGATAGTATTTGGCTAGCTGTTAAATGCAGGTCTATTGCACTACTTGGTCCACTCGTCATATCTAAACAACTGTATAGTAAACCCGACCACCTGATCCAGATGTACGCGACTATTGCAAAATGCAGACATGCCAAAACATATTCAAATTGCACCTAATTGTATGTGTAGAGAATTCACACACTGCCAAAGTAAACTGATTAAGGGTTGTACAGATGACTTGGCCAACTATTGAATACATTCACAGAAGGTGATGATAAAGAGGGGGGGGAAGAGAAAGAGGAGGAGGAGGAGGAAGATGCAGATGAAGAGGAGGAGGAGGAAGAGGAGGAGGAAGATGACAATGGTGAGGAGGATGAGGAAGATGATAACCAGAGACGCTACGATTTAAGACAGAGAAAGGCTGTGGATCGCTACCAGGCCCCTCAGGATGGTATGAGTCACTTTTCTATTTTGGTTCTTTTTAGAGGAATACAAAATCATCCAGTTAATAATGTGGATTACAATACTACCTTAAGATACATAATATTCCATGCCAGAGCACGTTCCTCAGTATGTTCTATGTGCTTCCCTCATAAGAGCCCAGGAAGCGAAGCATCTTTTTCAAGGGCCACCCATCTCCTACTAGACGCCGGTTTATGTTCAGCTCCACAGCCCCTAGAAGCCCGTACAATAGAAGAAGAAGCAGTCGGTTAGTATAACAGCCTAGCAGTGTCTTCGTTTTTTATCACTAATGATAAACAAGGTCTATATTAATGTATGAATATTATGACACTCATATTGAACTAATATTTGCAACATAAACCCCCTAAGCACAATTTTTATTGATATGATTAAAAATGTCACAAGACTTCTTATTCACTATTTATTGATTTATTTAATTAATTAATTTGGAAATTTAGTAAAAGCTGATAAACAGTGGTGTTCCTAGCAATACAATATTATTAGATGTAGGCTGTGTTTACTGATAGTCCTTGACAATGGTAACATAATTGTATGCGCATTTCATTCCATCGTTCCACCTTTTATTCTTTGCTTTTCTCTTACTCTGTTCCACTGCATCCGCAGGAGTAGTTCTGAGAGGTAAGACATCCACTGCATTTCTTGTGCTTTACACTGTTGGTCTAAGTCTCCAGTTGAATTCTCATGGGTGATTGCATTGTACTAAGTACTAGAGTTATTGCAATGGGTTGCACTCTAGGTGAGCTTGTAGTCATTGGTCTAATCTGGTGGTGTGCAATTTACAGTAGACTATTTTGTCACTTGAGAGTTGGTGGTGTGACTTATCTATACAGTTCACTTAAACCATACTTTAAGTGAATAGTGTTATATACAGTAGATATTGTATGCAAATTAGGTGGGAATTTATGGTTGCACTTAAAGAACCACAAATGTCCAGGGTTGGATTTTAATGTCCTCACAGTGTTCATTCTGTTTCAATCTGCTTTGATTCTTCTTTAGGCATCTTGCATTCTTGATGTTGATTATCTTTATAAAAGCATTTTATCTGGTCATTCTCCTCTTCCTGTCAGAAGGAGACATGCCATCCACAGCAGTGATTCCACTTCCTCGTCCTCCTCTTCCTCTTCAGAAGAGGAGCAGTTCCAGAGACGGAGGATTAAAAATAGGAGCAAGTCCGTGAACAGGTAAGCCAAATCAGTAGCAGCTCTTCTGCACCCTTCACACAATGGACGAGTAGTGACACATGCCAATACACAAAGTAAGCACTGACCTAAAAATGGACAGTGTTGTTTTGAGGTGGACACTATTATGTTAAGTAATAAATCTAATTTATATTTTTCCAGATGTCTGCCTCTGAACCTGGTAAAAAAGGATCTGCTGGGCATTCAGAAAGACAGGTTGAAGATAGGAGCCAGCTTGGCTGATGTGGATCCAATGCAAATAGACAAGACGGTAGGATTGGTGGATGGATTAATAGAGGGATGAAAACACACAGCATGTGAAAACGGTGGTGTGAATCATTGTTTTGTATCTTAGGTTCGCTTTGATAGCATCGGAGGTCTAAGCAAACACATTGCCTCTCTGAAAGAGATGGTTGTCTTCCCTCTTCTCTACCCAGAAGTCTTTGAGAAGTTCAAGATACAGCCACCCAGGTAATTAAGTGTTTGCTGAAGAGATTAATTTGTATTTCATTAGACTTGAAGCCAGCGTAGTGCTGTGTCTTTAATGTAACAGATTGCTCATATCCACATGTGCTGATTTGGTGTTTTGTTGTGACATATTCAACCATCTAAGTAATACTAAAGAGTAGTGATGCGTGGAAAAAAGTGCGGGTGGGTCAGGTCAAAAGAAGGAAAGGTAGCGTTCTGACCAAGCAATAAATATCTATTGAATCATTGTGTGCAAGCAGGCAGTGCGGGTTTTCCCTCATTATGGGTTGACTGTGTGGGTTGTGTAAAAAAAAAAAAGACAACCCGCGCATCACTACTAAAGATGGTCTGTGCTGTTTTAGCAGTACTGAATCTGAGTGATTATGCTTGTACATCAATGTTACCTCTTAATGTCTCTCTTGTTAATTTTTCTTTGTTGTCTCCAGAGGCTGTCTGTTCTACGGTCCCCCGGGTACAGGGAAAACCCTGGTAGCCAGAGCCCTGGCAAACGAGTGCAGTCAGGGGGAGAGGAAGGTGTCTTTCTTCATGAGGAAAGGAGCCGACTGTCTCAGTAAATGGGTGGGAGAGTCAGAGAGACAGCTGAGGCTACTGTTTGACCAGGTAGTTTTAATATATTGTAGCAACAATGTGTTTTTTAATGTTTTAAAATCTACAGTAATATTTTATCTGCTGTATTATTCTCAGGCCTATCAGATGCGTCCCTCAATCATTTTCTTTGATGAGATTGATGGTTTAGCTCCAGTCAGGTCCAGTCGACAGGACCAGATACACAGGTAAACAGCACCCTCTGCTGGGGTGAGACAAGAGCGTGCTAATTAACTATCATAACCAGTTTCACATGTAACATTTGTCTGATCTGGTCATCTCTGTGGTCACTCCTGCCTGTTTTGGGGAGACTGTATTAAGTTTGTCTTGCCTCGGTCTGTGTCTCTATAGCTCAATTGTGTCAACGCTGCTGGCTCTAATGGATGGTTTAGACAGCAGAGGAGAGGTTGTAGTCGTAGGAGCCACAAACAGACTGGACTCCATTGACCCTGCTCTCAGACGACCAGGGCGCTTTGACAGAGAGTTCCTTTTTGGCCTGCCGGACAGGGAGGTAAGTAAATATGACTGAATCGCTATATCTGTTTTTATTTAGCAGTCAATGGATATCCATTGTTTCATGCCGTCCTTCTTTGTGACAGGCAAGGAGGGACATTTTGAAAATCCACACCAAACAATGGACCCCTCCGCCATCGAATGCTTTCCTAGAGGAACTGGCAGATAAGTGTGTCGGTATGTATATGCTCTCACGTATGTTATTGTTTTTTGTTTTTTTGCGTGCTTCATTATTTACACACTATTGTCATATTTATAATACACTGCTTCTATAAATGGTACACGGAGTACCATTTTGCTACAATAATATATCTGCAGTGGCCACAAGACTCTCAAAACTTGAAATGGTATGGAATCTGAGACATACGGTTACTGTAGTACACACTGTAAATTCCTGTGTCTTTGTTAGGGTATTGTGGTGCAGACATCAAGGCGGTGTGTTCAGAGGCTGCTCTTTGTGCCTTGCGGCGGCGCTACCCGCAGATTTACTCCTCCTCCCAGAAGCTTGTCCTGGATGTAGACTCCATCTCTATCTGCAGTAGGGACTTCATGTCTGCCATGGCCAAGATGGTGCCAGCTGCTGAAAGGTAAGGCAAGCCTAAGGGGTGGTGTGTAGTATTATGATGGGACGTTTCATTCTTAAAAATGTTTTGCATTTGGTGAGTGCCCATGGAAGTGTGACCGTACCAACCAGGGTTGATGTGATTGATTCTTAATTGCTAGGGCGGTGGTATCACCAGCCAAGGCTCTGATACCAGCGGTTCGTCCTCTACTCTGTGCTGCGCTACAGAACCTCTTGGACACACTGCGCAGGTTGTTTCCACATGTTGAGCTGAGCCTAAAGAGGAAAAGAGACCACAGTAAGTTTGGTCTTTTCTGAGTTTGACTTGTTCTTAATTTGCACAACACTCACTGCTAATACTGGAATTAATCAAACATGATAAAAAATGCATGAAACCCCTTTGTTAAATGGAGCTCGGAGTCACTCTTGGTTGGTGTTCTGTGCATGTCTGTTTCCAGACGTACCCAGCAATCTGTTTGAGGAGGAACTGATGTTCAGTGAAGAAGATGAGGATTTAGCCGGCTGGTCCTCCGGTGGCCACTCGTCTCACACTCAGCCACAGACAAAAACACACACTAAAAGACTGGAACATTGCAATAGGTGGGTTTGCCCACATTCTTCTCTGCAAATGTTAATGAGCATCAACTGAATGTCCATAAAAGCCATTTGTTTTGCTCTTGTCCTGACAGCACTGTGTTGACCCAGCCAACATCCTACCGTCCCAGGCTGCTGTTGGAGGGCACACCAGGCTCTGGTCAGAGCGCCCACCTAGCCCCAGCTCTGCTCCATGTCCTGGAGAAATTCACGGTGTACACCCTGGACATGGCTGTGCTATTTGGAGCCAGCGCCACCACACCAGAGGAGACATGCTCTCGGGTAAGCCGCAAAACTCTAGCCACTGATGAGGATAAACTGAATCACTAAGATAAAATCAGTAGGCGTAGGTTTGGGTAGGTATGCTATGGACGTGTCCCTACCAATTTCAAAAGAACATTAAATGGTCTCTACTTGGGATGCAGTGATTCAACGGTTTCACTATTAACCAGGATTAAAAACGCCAGTTTTATAACTGTAAAGGCTCAGCTACAGAGTGTTTTCTTTCCTCACTCTCAAATAGGGACATTTTGGTTGCAATTTGAGGACAATCAAACTTTGCCAGGTGCAATCTGCAGATTGAAGACAGAACAAATATGAAGTTACTCTCAAAATGCTGTGCGACACATGCTGTCACGAGAGCAACATCATTGAATGTGATTCCTCTCCGATCATTTAGTTGTGAATGGAAGAATGGAAGAATAATTGATGCCACACCAAACCAAACTGGCTGGTGGCTACCTATTTCTATCACACATAGTTTCAGTAAACTTTGGAAGGAATACTCTATTTTCTCGGTAAATAGATAACGATAATTTAGCTCTGTGAAGTGTGAACTGGCAAGAAACACTTGTGACAAGTGCACAGTGCAGACGTTCTGCAGGCTGCAGCGCAAAACAATAAACTTCAATAACTTCAGGAGTGCTTGAGAAACTGCTAGTTAAGCTTGCAGGCTAGTAATTACCTTAAAAAGCTACATAATTTAGTTAGTATTTTGCTGTAGCACATATTACAATGATGGGGCCTACCTGCGCATGTTTTGCCTCCAGCCACAGCGATGAAACAAATAGAGTGTCAGGTCAACTTACATAACATCAATTATGGTGGAATTATATTATTTTCTTTGGTTTGCTAACTTTCATGTCAGTTCGTCATTTGGTTTGATGAGTGCAAACATCAAGCCAAAGTACGAATTTCTGGCTTCAGTAACTCACAATCAAAAAGTGCAGAGAAGACAGCAACGATGAATTCCAAATTGTGTAAACAAAGTCCACTGCGACCAGCTGTTTTCTTTAAATGCGCTCTAAATTAAAGTGATCGTTTTGGCTTTCCAGCAACAGGGCTACGCGCATTTAGAGACCGTCAACAAAGTACACTGTAGTGGAGAATGGATGATTTGAAACATCGATACAGTTAATTTAATGTCTATATGAAATACAGCTATATTATCTACACATACCAGTGACCTTCCAGACATCAAAATGCAATTATATTTGTCTCTGGTAATACGCACTGCAATTTATGCCTATTTAGTTTCCATTACAATATTGTTACGGGTTTCCATCGTAGTACATGGCCAGCAGGTAGGCTACTTGTAACATAGACTCGTGCTATAGGCAATGAGGAAAAGAGAGGAGCCTCGTGAACTTCTACTACAGTAGTGCATACTGTAATCCAAACACAAATATTTACTAACTGATATGACAAAATAATCTTAACACAACCTGCAGGTTTTTAACATATTTTTTAAAGTTTTATTTTGCTAGTAAGTTGCTTGTTGGATGCCTATTCATCGATTTTTGAAATGTTGTTCTCAAACATAGGTGCTGCCTGTTTTAATTTCAAACGTAGGACCGTCATTACGTCTATTATTGACTGTATGAGCATTCAGTAGGCTTTATCTGTGTTCTGCCCCTGGTCCTGTCCTGTAGGTCTTTGTTGAAGCCAAGCGCACCTCTCCCAGTATCCTGTACATCCCCCATATTGGTCAATGGTGGGAGACGGTGGGACCCGCCTTAAGAGCCACCTTCCTCAGCCTGCTCCATGGAATCCCTGCATTCTCTCCTATACTACTTCTGGCGACCTGTAACCTGCCTTATGACCAACTAAGTCCAGAGGTATGGGTACACCACTTTTCCCGCCCCATAGTCCAGACTTATTTAATGATGCGCTTATACTGTTTGAATGTCAGTCAGATTTGAGTGAATGTTTATACGTGTCTGGTTGTTGACACACCCCTCTTGTTTCCCCAGGTGCAGGAGTTGTTTCGCTTGGAATATGGGGAGGTCTTCCATGTCCAGGCTCCCACCAGCAAAGAGAGGAGAAAATTCTTTGAGGACTTGATTCTCAACCAGGCTGCGAAAGCCCCTGCCTCTAAAAAGAAAGCTGGTAAGAATTTAGTTTGTATGTAAAGTTTGTATTTTAACTGTCTGAACAACCAGGTTGTCCTCACTTCAACATCTGACTATAAATATATGAGAGTACTAGACTAATCAGAGGGTAAATTACCCCCTCTTAACTGGAAAGACAGTGAGGACTATTGCAACGTGGATTCGTTTGTAATTTCACTTGACCGCTTCTGTCAGTCACATAGCCTACACCTGTTATAAGCTAATTGGTTGCACTTTGAAATGTTAGCGGCAACCGGGTCAAAATTCAAATAATTTTAACTTTGAGCGCAGGGCAAAGTGGCAATTTCAACGCCAAGGGTAGCGGTACCGCAAAGTTGAGCGTCAATGCTCTGCCAATAGGAAAACGATGGCAAAGCCAGCGCAGATCAATTTTGCCGCTTATCATGTGTAAGAGACCAGGTTTGTTTCCTAGCATAAGTTGCCATAGTGACTGAGCTTGAACTATGTAGAATTTTCTTTATGGAACCAAACAAACTTAAATTAATAAGGCTTATTTAGTGAACTCGCTTTTCAAACAGGCCTCAAGCATGCTGTGTTTGTGTACATGCACGTGTGTTTACCAAAGCTCTACTTTGACCTCAGTGCTTCAAGCATTGGAGGTTCTCCCTGTAGCTGCTCCGCTCCCCCTACCACAACTAACAGAAAAGGAGGCACAGCGACTGGAGGAGCAGGAAGAAGACACATTAAGGGAGCTCCGCCTTTTCTTGCGTGATGTGACCAACCGCCTGTCCCAGGACAAACGCTTCAAGGCATTCACAAAGCCAGTGGATTTTGAGGAGGTTACTTCTGTCACTTATCATTGTTTCATGTAACAATTGGACTCTACTTTTATGCAATATTTCACAACTTTAGCATTGAAACAGTTTGTCCTTTATTTTAGGTGCCGGATTATGCAGAAGTGATCAAGCAGCCCATGGACCTATCAACTGTTCTCTCCAGGATAGACCTCCATCGCTATGGAACTGTCAAAGAGTTCCTCGTTGAGGTGGATCTTATTTGGCAGAACGCACTGGAGTACAACCCTGACAGGGACCCCTCAGGTATGTGATGCGATGCAGTCTTAAAACCACTTGCATAGTCTCAAATTGCAGTGCAGTGGTCAGATTCTGTTGATAGAAAACAGTCCGCTTAACGCTTTATTAGAGCTAATAAATGTCTTTTAATAAGGTAGTTTAACATCATAATATGATTTGTCAGTTGAATTCTTATCTAATTTGCGTATTTTCTGATGCAAGATGTGTTCTTACAGCGGAAACAATGTTGTTTCTTCTTCTCCTAGACCGTCAGATCCGCCACAGGGCATGCGCCTTGAAAGATACTGTTCATGCTATTATCCGAGATGAATTGGATGAAGACTTCGAGAAGATCTGTGAGGAGATCAAGGAGTCGCGCAGAAAAAGAAGTACATTTTAAACCTTCAATTAAACCAGCTTTTATGTTCTGACACACAAAATTGTCAGTACTGTGCGTAGATAAATGACCCTCGTCCCACAGGTTAAATATTTGTTTAATTTCTTGAAATGTATGAGAGCAAATATATACCATTATTGAATAGCAATGAATCCATCAGTTGTACCCAAATAATTTCCTTACAAATAAGCTTTAGCTTCAGAATGTCATTCAAAGCTACAGCTCAATATATCTTGTATGCTAAATGAATTATCTGTGCCCCTGTCTTGACAGCAGGTTGCTCCACCTCACGGTTTGCCCCGTCCTTCTACCACGTCCTGCCCAAGCAGCCCAGACACGCGTCTGAGACAAAGTCATGTGATGCTGCTCCCCCCAAGGACTCTGCTGGAGCCACGACTGCAGCTCATCCTCCCACACCCGCTGCTACTTTCTCTACACCCAGAAACGCAGGTTGGTTGGGTGCCGTTGTTGCTAATGCTGACATCAGTGTCATCTGGTGCGATCACCACTTTCGCCCTAAGGTGGAAATGTGCACTGGCACACAATACATCATGATATTCCTAACTGTCTCTCTCTACTGCCTTGCCCCCTCTTCCTTACACCTCCAGTCCAGAAGAAGAAACGGCGTTGGTCACGCTGGAGCATGGGCGTCATCAAGAAGAAGAGCAGTTCCCCTTACATCCCCAAACACAGCTCACACCTGGTGGAGTCTGACGACGAGGAGGAGGACGACGGTGGCGAGGAGGAGGCCGTGAAGGCAGCAGGAGCCCATTGTGAGAAGACGACGGGAGGGATGCAGTGGACTGCATCTCAGGATGTTTGCACAGAGCACGCCTCGAAAAAGCTGGAAAGCCAGGTGGAGCTTGTGGAGGCGGAAGGAGAGGAGGAGGGTCGGGCCGTCACAGTGGTCGTGGAACAGGGGAAGAAGAGGCAAGCAGATGCTGGCCAGCAGAAGCAGACCACCACAGGAGAGTCAGACACTACCGCTCCCTTCACACTGGATGGGTGTCAGAACAGTGTGAGCACTGCAGATAGCCAAACTGAGACACATGGCAAGCCCCAGGAACAGGCCAGTATCAGCCAGATGTGTGACGAGAACATCCTAACACTGCCAATGAGACCACAACACCCTGAAGTCCCAATATGTGAAGTTGAGAAGAGTCCAACTGTAACTATGGGGAATGGTGAGGTTAAACTGCAATGCAGCCAGGTGGAGCCCATGGAGGTGGAAGAGCCAGAGCGTAGCAGCCTACCTCTGAAACAGGGCAGGGAGGCAAGCAAGTCTACTTCAGATGGTGCTGGAACTAACAAAGTGGAGGAGGATGCTGCAGGTCTGTTCCTTGAATCCACAAGTGTTTGCTATATTACTACTGGCCTTAGATACATCTATAATATAACAATTATTTAGTGCTACTTCTCTAAAATATGCAGTTACTGGTACTTTCTGTTGGGCAGTGGCTTCTAGACTGCCCTATCACTATACTGTTTAAAGTGATGATGTTCTATTACAATCTGGTATTAAGCAGCATGGGTTGCCATGACTTGTTCTTATTGCAGTGTGTATTGACATGTGCTTGTGTCTCAGAGCGGGGTTTGAGGCGCATGACGCGGGGCCTGAAGAGTGCAGTACTCCAGCAAAACATGATTCATGCGGACAAAGCTCTGCAGATCCTGGAAGAGAAAACCCCTCCACTGGTGGTTGACAGAGAAAAACTACAGGCACGGGACACTATGCACATATGTCATATTCCTTATGGTGTTAGCTGTACTGGTTCAGTTTCTTAGAAGAATAACCACAAGTCGCAGTTCTGTTGTCAGGTAGAATTACATTTCCAGTTGAATGTATAGCATAAATGTATTCCAGTAGTAACAATATTGGCTCCAGTTGTTTTTCTCATTCCTTTTGCTGTCAAATGGCCTTATGCAGTCTATATGAGTGTATCTCCATTATGCAGTGTGTATTGCAAACTTGCACGAAAGGTGCTTTATAAATAACGATTGCATGTGGTCTTCCACTTCTTTTTTGTGTAGGTGATGCTGCAGAGAGTAGTGGCCAAGACTGATAGTTATGAGGTCTACCAGCTGGAGAAACTCTATGCCCTACTGTGCCAGTGCATTTACATACACAGAAGAGATTTCAATAAAACTACACTAATACAGGTTAGTAGGGGGCAATTGGGTTTAGGGGTGAGTTAATTGACTTTTGAATTACTAGCCTTCTCTAGGTCTATTATTTTAATGGCATGTATTTGTAAAATGTTTTTTTTTTTTTTTTGCATCTTTAGGACATGGAACGGGAGATTGAAGATTTCAATTGATTTTTATTGCAACGATGCAATCGGTTAAGGGCTACTTTGCATCCTTTGTGTCCGAAGTATAGGTATAACTGTCATACTGCTTCTATTTTTACAGAAATATATAGTGTAACATTTATGTATTTGTGTCTTTTTGCTTCTATTTAATTAAAGATTTTCCCACATTTATTTTCTGATTTGTCTCTGAGGTCTGTCTGCAAACCTGTTAACATTTGTATTAATGAATTTCCCTTTTCATGAGTGAAAAATGAAATGTTTTAATATTCTCTGAGGGAGATGTGGGGGGGGGGGGGGTTGTAATTTCAAATTAATTATTTAATGGAGATATACCTTGGGCACTTTAATCTTGGGAGGTTGTGGGTTTGGGGAGGCATTCTTGTTTAGCATTGGAAGATATTCCTCCGCTAGTATTGACCTATGATATTGACAGGTCATGTGAGGACGCGACCAGCCTCACGGGTAAACGAAAACGTTATGGGTTAATTTACACACTGCTCACATGAAGAAGAAAAAAACAGATTTCAACAGCGAATATGTTTATGTGACGGAAAATGGTGTATAAGTAATGAACAAGTTGCTGTACATTTGCAAAAATATAAACTGCATATTGTCGCCTAGAAATGACGTCAAGGCGTATCACATTGAATAATGACGCCGTTTGATCATTAAAAAATTCTGCCATTAAAGAATAACTGAATTAGGTCAGCAATCCTCCACGATTTCTACGTCCCTGTTACGACATTTATGGCAGTGCTGTTGCCTTTACAACTTTATAAAGGCGTTTTAGAAACAAACAAACTGTTGCAAAGGAGAGAGATGTCAACCGTTTTCAGCATCTGCAGACAGAAGCGGTAGACTCCAGCCAGCTTCGTCTGTCTACCTCTCTACGCTGTTTTTGGGAGCCCCGCGAGCCGGAATACTGCAGCCCTGGTCGGGTTGGGGCTGAGCCCTTCGCTAGGGTAGGAGAGCCCGTTATGAACACAGAAACTGGAGACTGCACTGTCTAGATCCAGAAAACTGCTCTTCATTAGTACAGCCCTGCAGCAAAATTGCACAGTAAAGTTACCCCTAGACATGATCAATAATCAGTGTAGCTCTGCTAACTGGCTAGTTTAGCCTATGAGTTTAGCCCACCTCACCTAAAGGCTAGATGTGATTATACTAAAACGGGCTTTTAATGTCCACTATTGTTTTGTTTACATATTTAGCTCACAACTCAGGTTTGTTTACCTGTATATGGAAATATTGTCATGATTTAGCAGTATACCCTAGTAACCCAACAAGATTCACAATAAGCCTAAGTAACAATGAATGTATTGATATTAATTAAAGGCTACCACCAGTAGAATGATGTAAACTAGGCCTATATATTTGGTGAAACCCCTGTTTAATAAATGGTTAAAATATTTACAACAGGATCATCTAATAGAAATTCATAACAAACTGGCCTATATTATTTTAGCAGGCACCACTGTGAAAATGTGACACATTACTGAGCTCAGAGGTGTTCATGGAAAGGAAATATTATTCCTTTAATAATTAAAAAATAAATGGCAAAACACTGCATTAAGAAACAATGTTATTAGGTCAATATCGCAAATATGCATCGAATTATAAAAGTCAAAAACAAATGTCAGTAGCCGAATAGACAGATCGATATATACTATACATTCATTGATTATTTGCATTATATTTTCAATACAATATTGTCAGCAAACCTGACACATAGAACCTGTTTAATTACTCTGGAATCAATGCAAATTATTGCAGTTGCCTTGACATGAAAGTACAATAACACGGGCAGTCTATCTCCACCTGATCACCTCAATTATTGACAAGCTCATAGTCATGTCCTCGGTGTACTTGTATATTGAAGCAGGTCTGTTATGAAAGGCTGTAATTGAAGCACCTGAGAATGTGGTGCCTTTCTTTCCTCTCTAACACATTTCATTTCAGATCAATGTCACACTTGTGCTTCTCTCAATAGAGACACACCAGCCACAGACCTGAGCATGTGAGCACAACAACCCTTGGACCTGTGTGCCTCTGCAGTGCAGTCTTCTCTAGGTAAAGTCGAGAGGTTTCGGACCAGGATGTCGAGCCGCCGCAAGTCGACCACACCCTGCATGGTGCTGCCCTCTGCTGTTGTGGAGCCGGAGGATGTTGAGGACAGAATGGAGAGCAGGGCTGAGGAGGAGAAGGAGGTGGATGAGGAGAGGGAGAAAGGGAAGGAGGATGTGGTGGAGGAACCGACTGCAGAGGAGCTCGGTGAAGCAGTAGTGGTGGTGCCGACCCCCCCTGACACAGGTGAGAACCTTACCGCGACTCATTAAAGAGCCTGTATTGTCATATTCATGTTGCTCCCATTTATGTGATGGCACATGAAAGGCCTGGACTAATCTTCTGTGTCTAATGTCTGTCTTGACATGTCATTTAGCCCAAATTCCTTTCTACACAATCATTGTGTTAAACGTCATAAAAAGTCATTTATAAAAGTATAAAAGTCATTTATACACAAAAAAAAAAAACATCTCTGACCTATCTATCTCGCTCATATAGCCAATCATGTTAATGCATGTTTAAAAAAAAAAATGCAGCTTTAAGAGTGAAAGGTCTGTCCTAAATCGCAAGCCGTCCTGTGTCATTATACAATAGTTATTTTTTAAAAAAGACACTGGACATCAATGTAATGTATACAAGTTTGATCTTCATGACAGATGAGCCCAGTCTGCCTATTTTAGAGGATAGCGGTGTCCTGCGCCCCTCACTCAAACATGTGAACCCTCTGGAGGACCTGTGTGGTGACCCGCTGGCCCCTGAGCCACAGTTTGACCCGCCTGTCGAAGACGAGGACCCTGCATCTATAGCAGGCATCTCCCTCAGCAAGACCCCCATCATGAGGCTGAAGAGCAAGTCTGAGCCCAAACGGATAGCGGTGTCCCTGAAGTCGTCAGAGGAGGCGCTGGAGAGCTTGGAGGGAGGTGGTGAGGGAGAGGAGGGAGGAGAGCAGGAGCCTATGGAGGCACACCTGGGACCCATGACACCTGTGGAGATGTTGCTCCAGGACTCCGTGAAGCTCGGGGGAGGGGGTTTGCTGCTCAATCTGCCATCCTCAGCGGAGCAGCAGAAGAAATCGCCGGTGTTCAACCAAACGGTTTTGCCTGCTGGCCTGGCACAGGTGAGGTCCAGGGTCGAGATACAGCCTCAACACTGTACAGAATGTGTCACCCTAGTTAAGAAGAACTGTTTACATTACAGTTTATCAAGTCTTGACTATTCAAATGTACAGTTCCTTTATCTGTATTTCTAGAGTCCATTATCAGCATGGCCTTATTTAACTCTAGAACTAGAATGTACAAGTTACATTTCTGAGTAAACACATACTATTAGATTAGATACATTTTCTTGTAATTAATTTCTGTAGTTCCTTGCATAAGCTTCGCTGAACAAAATGTATTTTCTCACAAACATGAATATGCAAGCTATACAATATTAATGAATGCCACGTTACTGTGAAGGTATAATAGATGGCTGTAAGGTGTAATACACTACAGCTATTTTATTTTCCACTTGAATACAATTCCCCCCTTAGTATAGCCCGCCTGTGAGGTGTTTAAAATTGATATGCGGAGATACATATCTTCCTTCCAGCTCATTTGCTAGTTCATTATTGAGGCCTGCATTGGTGTGCCCAAGGCAAGCTTCATTGAAGTCATTTAACAGTGCTTCAAGCATCTGTGTGTGTGTGTGTGTGTGGGATGAGTCAAATGTCTTGTAAGTAGGGCTGTCCGACGCAATTAAAATGTTATAGCAATTAAGTGTTAAGTGTTAAATTAATTGCAATTATTGCAGAATTACATATTTTTTAAATATGCTAGCTTTATGCAAATGTAGTCATCTTGTGTTTTATTTAAATACAAAATATTTAGGTTACATTTTTGAACATGTAAAAATGTTATTTATTATTTGCAATTAATTACGTAAAGCGTATGATTAATCACAATTACATTTTAATTACGTCTGACAGTCCTACTTGTGAGTGTTCTTTAATATAGATTAGCAGCCTGGTTTACCTCCATGTGTTAGCTAATATAGCTTCACAGCCTGGTTTACCTCCATGTGTTAGCTAATATATCTTCACAGCCTGGTTTACCTCCATGTGTTAGCTAATATAGCTTCACAGCCTGGTTTACCTCCATGTGTTAGCTAATAAAACTCCCTGGTTTACCTCCATGTCTTGTGTTAGCTAATATAGCTTTACAGCCTGGTTTACCTCCATGTCTTGTGTTAGCTAATATAACTGCCTGGTTTACCTCCATGTCTTGTGTTAGCTAATATAGCTTCACAGCCTGGTTTACCTCCATGTATTGTGTTAGCTAATATAGCTGCCTGGTTTACCTCCATGTCTTGTGTTAGCTAATATAACTACCTGGTTTACCTCCATGTCTTGTGTTAGCTAATATAACTGCCTGATGTACCTCCATGTCTTGTGTTAGCTAATATAACTGCCTGATGTCCATGTCTTGTGTTAGCTAATATAACTGCCTGATGTACCTCCATGTCTTGTGTTAGCTAATATAACTGCCTGATGT
>JAODUE010000008.1:2069223-2096121 GCA_027564755.1 Amblyopsis hoosieri
TTTTCTGCTTTATTTAACATACTTCGTTTCGAAAGGTCACTGAATTCGGCAGGACACAGAATTAGGCGTAACACCGGTTTGAGCTCAAAGTTAGCAAGAGTAACGGACCCTGCCTTTAAGGTTTGGAATGCTGACCATTATCATTTCATTTTCTGTACCTTTAATTAAAAGGTATAGCAAGTAATTTGGGAGAATGCTTGTTGATATTTGAACTGTATCAACAACAAAAAACACCTCTCCTTTCAATGCCATAGGATGCTCCCTCAGAAGCCCCGACCCACACATAGCAACATATTGCTATGGATATTGTTGTTGTGTGTAGTCTGCACCACTTTGTGTTCCTATTGTTTCATCAGCATGCACAGAATGTAAGTTAGCGGACTGTGCAGAGATCTTTAGCGAATTTGACAAAAAGTGTATTGACTTACAATCTCTTACTATACATATCTTATATAGCACATTACTGGTAATGCATGTCAACCTTAAAAAATATAACTGCCAAACCAACTTACACCGGTAGTTAAAGGTACAGTCAGTCATTTAGGATAAAGCTTGTTGATATTTTAACTATCAAATCAAAAACCCTTATCCCTTCAATGCCCTTAGAGTGCTTCCACAGCTATACCTCGCTCCTTGGAAACGCATTGTGAATCTAAAACTAGACCATCTGCATACTGATGTTTGTCTAAGTGTGGCCTTAGTTTGAATCTAATTATTCAATACCACATGGCTTTTTACAACCATAAAGACTCACATGTTTTGATCTGGAGTTGTTCAGTGTAGGCAGGTTTTACAAAGGCCTCTCTGAAGAACCATACAACATTGACAAGCCAGAGGAATGGAAGACATGCAAACCCCCCTAAGAAAAAGTGTCAGGATCAAACGTATGTTAGTATCTGTACAGTATCTGACTATTATTAACAATAAGATAATACACTTGTTACCACAATATTGTTTCAGTTTTGTACTCACCTAGGTAATATTTTCTGCACAAGCCAAGTTTCTCCTCGTTGGGGATTCGTTCCAGGTTCATGATGTTTTCTTCAAGATCCTCGAAATACGTCGAATGCTGATAAAAAAAAACAAAAAAAAACGTATATATTATTGCTGTGATCTAACATTTGACAATAGACCTACACTATGAGAGACAAAACATATTTTTTACGACATACAGTAAATAAATGTTTGGCATTCCGCATGCCAAATATATTTAAAAAACATGTATCACTAGACTGTCTAGGCATTACGTATATTGAGATAAAATAGTTTAACCGCAGCTAACCTAGCCTGTTAGTCAGATGATTTCCGCTACCATTATCTTGGCCAAACGCTAGCCTGGACAACGTTAGCCGTTCATATAAGTTCGTTTTATATGAAATGGGAAGACTGTATGCATTGTATGTCACCTTATAATTGTAAGTATGATGTAGTCAAGTTCTTCTAGTTGCCGTCGAAGACGATTAAGATAAATCAAAACATCAACACAAACGACCGACCGATATCAAGTCAGCGATTTTAATTCGTGCTTCCGGTCCATTTCCAAAGTAAATGTCCTGAACTGAATGCACTACTAAACAAACGCAAACTACATATGTTAGGGTAATAAAATGTAAACATATTTTTTATATTATACACGTTGAAACATTGTTTTATATGATTTGTTTATAGTCATAGAACTTGTAGGTACACGTGATGGTCGTTCAAAACTGTGAAATAGCACAGATTACGTAAGGCCTACTTCCGCGTTGTTATTCGTGTGGGCAGTGGGCAGTGCATCCACTAGCAATGGCTGAGACTGAATAAAATAATAACATAATACAGTAGAAATACATAGTCATAGCGTAGTATTTAGTAGGTGTTCTATACATTTCTAGCAAAGTGGACCTGTGCTTTGTGACAAGATGATATCGGCACATACTTTTGATTGTTTCAGAAACAATGGGTATGGTTTATTTGAATGAATCAACAAACATTTAAAGTCCGTTGTCTTTGTGGAAATAAGTGCTCACTGGTTTTTGTTCATTCTTAACTGTTTAAAATCAATACGAAAACCATCACATACTATATGAATATACCCAATAATACTTGAATAGAACCCATCTCCTTTCATGTGCATGCTATTCCAACCAGTCATGCTTCAAAGAAACACTTATAAAATGTGTATATCTGGTTTTAAGAATATCGCCCTCTGGTGTTGAGCTCAAAACGAAAGATTTAAAAACCATTTTGTAGCCGTGTTTCGTTTACCATAGAAACACTCACTTTCCCTTGTAGCATTGCGGTATCCCCTCCCATCTCGCGCCTTCCCTCTTGTCTCTCCTCGAACTGCTAGCAATCGGTGTTGTTGTCGAAGCAATGATGGCGGCAGCGGGATGCGGATCAGCAACCGCGGCTGCCGTAGGGGGCCAAGGTGGTACTGCTGCGGCCAGGGGTCGTTTCCCCGGTCGGCCTTGGTCATCTCGCAGTCGTTTGCGCTCTGAGAAGCGATGGCAACTCGGGCGATCAGGGACAGAAGCTGATGATGTGAGCATCGGAGGCCCAAGGCCCACAAACCTGGTCCTTTCGTTAAACGAAGACCAGTCTCACTTGCGCTTACTCGGGATAGAAGCGAACCACAAGAGCCTTGGCCAGGCTGGATACAGCTCGAGTGGGAGTGAAGAGGTGAGGTCCCAAACCCACTCAGGAGTTAGTATCTTTATTTCATTCATAACATTTTGTCTGAACGGGAAATGTGTACGAGTGAGTGCTGCATGCAATACAATGACTTGTTAGTACCTATGAGAAATGTCAATATCATTCGCTAACTAGCTAACGTTGATTTGAGCCGCGAGTATGTTCAGATAACGCATATGCTAACACACGTTAGCATAATGCAGATTCGTATGTTCCAACTCTAAACCAGGGCATTTAATGCATTATTGTAACAAAACATGCAGTGAACCTGGAAGCAAATTAAGTTGCGTATTATCTGTTCAGCTATTTTCAATATCACCAGTTTGAAGTTTTATTCTATTAATGCTATTAATGTAGTATAATTATAACAAACCAGTTTGTAGGGACGTCAACTTGTAAACATGGATCGTAATTATTATTTCATATAGGGCCCGTTCATTGCCATTAACCGCTAGCGCTAGCTAACACAAAGAAGGTGAAGGCTAGCGATAGTCTCTCTTCAGAGCTGCGGCTAATACTAGCTGTCTTGCTATGCTCCGCTGTGCAGATGCGTAAGGTGGTACTTACAATGGTAGTCTGTGAAACGAACATTCATAACAAACACGTTACTACTGCGATGTATATGTTGAAGATCCAAATTGTAGCAGTCACAACTTTGGAATTGTTGAATTGAATCAACCGGAGGGGGAAGGGCTACCGTAACGTCAGTTAAAAAGCTAATGTTTTCCTGTATGATCGTGGTGCATATTAGTGTGTCGAAGTCATTAAGCATGGACTGTTAATAGTACACAGCCATTATGAAAAAGTACAGTATAAATACTCAACGAACAGGGCTTGTTTATGATCATCAATGTATAGTGCATTTGGAGGGAATCGTCCAGATGTGTTCGTTGCGGTAGAGGCAGGTTCGACTTCAACTTTTAACCTTTCTGTTAAGAAACTGCATATACCCTTGTTACACACGCGGGTTGTACTAGTTAGAGACGAAGTTGTCACGGCAAGTTGTCATGTTGCCGCATAACGAGTAATAAAAAAATAATTGTATATTTACATGCATCTTCACCCTGATCCTGTGCCCATAATAGGTTATATGTTTTTCTAAACCAGATATATTTAATATTTTGTTTGGCTGGTGTGAGAATGGGAAATATTGTGCATGATTATTTTGTGAAATTGTCTAAATTGTATTATTTTTTTTATAGATTTTATATTCTGTACTGTTATGTAAGAGAGGCCAGATTCAAAAATAAGATTCCACTTGCATATTCAATTATTAATAGTAAATGTTGAATTGACTAATTGAATTTATTTTCTCACTGCTGTAATTACAATTGCCTTAGATATGTAGAATAATTTAGTTAGCATGTTTTGATGTTTAGCATAGTAAATATAGCATAGACCAAACACTTGAAGTATGGTTTTCATTGAGGGCAATGCCTCATTGGGGTGGTGATAGTCATCTTATGTTAATTACCTAATGTTTTCGTTTTTGTTTTTAGGGAGATGACTTCAGAGGATTTGAAGCTGAGAAAAAAGGCTACAAAGGACCATTACGGTCTAGACAAAACCCTTCTAAGGGTAAGACTGCTGAAGAACACCTACCTACTGCCTATTATTCTACAGCATGTTTAAAATGAGTATAACGTTAAAATGGGTTGAAGATGTTGAATTTGTTTTTATAGGTGACTCTGTCAACACAAAATCTAAACAACAAACAGAGAAACTACCTGTTGATAATCCAACATTGGAAATGGGGTTTACCTCTTCAGATTCTGGGAATGATGTAAAATCCATGCAGGAAGATCCCATTTTATCTAACGATGCCGAGCCTGCAAAGGATACTAGGAAAGGTTCAAGAGGGAAAAACACTAAGGATAGACTGTCTACCAAGATCGGAGCCTCTTCAACGACCCCAAGGATTACTATTAAATTGGTGGCCAAAAAGAAAGTGAAAAAAGAAAAGGATGCGAATAAGACATCTGTGAAGAAGTTGAAGATCAAAGAAATTCCAAATCAGCTTCAAGCTAAAGACGTCCAAGGCGATCAGATTTCGAGTGCTCATGTCAAATTAAAAAGTGAACCACATGATGATCGACAAGGTGCAGTGGATGAGGGTGGGGGTAAGGCAACTATGAGGAGGCGTGGCAGGTCAGCCTCAAAGCCTGCAGAGCCTGTTCAGGAGACAGACGCCAAAGCTGAAGAGGAGGACCAAAAAGCCTCAGGCCAGGAGGACATTGCAACAGACTGTATGTTTGCAGAGCCAAAAAGTAGCGGGAAGAAAATTAAGCAGAAAGAAAATATTGCAAATAAAAACACTGAAGTTGATAAATTGGTTATTCGCAGAAGCAGACACGCTCACCAACCCTCTAAGAGAGTCCCAGATAGTGTAACACAAACAGAAAATCTGAACACGAGCAAAGGTGCTCTAGCAGAATCAACTTTAAAAGTTTCAAGGGCAGAGAAGGTAAAACAATTGACTAGAAAGGATGGTCGCAGGCAAAGTAAAAGATTGAATAGGGACCCTTCTGTGCCAGAAATCAGTAATCAGTCATCTATGGAGTCTGATAAACAATCTATTGATACCAGTGAGACTTCAAAAGATCGGATTCCTGGTCTAAAGTTGTTTAAAATCAGAAACCCCAAATATGATGCGCAGTTAAGTGGAAAGAAGTCCTCTCGAAAGAAAAAACGGCACAAGTTTGTTTGGACTCTAACATTGGTAAAAGGAGGAATCCATGGTGCTGAAAACACTGTCACCAATAAGAGTGTGAATGCAGCGGAACAGTCCTCTATCTCTGACATTAGTGTCATTATGTTGTCAGAAGGCACAGAACAAAACGCACGAGCAGAAAATTCTGTCCGCCAAGAAATCAACCAAGTTAACAATGACAAGGTCTCCAAAAACCAGCTTGATTTGTCATTTGAGGACCAGTCCACTTTACAGGTAGAAGTTGAGGTGGAACATGTAACACAGTCGCATCCACAAGATACCTCTAAAACAGATTTTGGAAAAATTCCACCACTTCAAATTAAAAAGGTCTCCTCTCCTGGTAAACATAAGAGCTCAAAGCCGTCATTTTTAATTCAGCAGGTTAGTCCTAGGTCAGAAGAGAAAGAGGATGTCAGTAAACATTTAAGCGAAGTTAACGAGGAAAAAGCTGTTGATTCAATAGTCGAACCAACTGCCAGACTAAGAAGAAGAGCATTGGACCGTGCTCCACCACAAAATAAACCCCTGCCGACTCTAAGGCGGAGACTTAAAAAATCCTCAGAAGATAAAGATAAACAGCAGGTGCAAACTGACGATTCTTCCCAGGTATCTACTAAAGGTTCCTGCTCACCTGTTGCCCCTGAAGCCTCTTCTCAGCCTCTGACTGAAGACACCTTAGAACTGCCCCATAAAGAGTCACAGGCTAATGAAGAGCCTTCTCCAATTTCTGAAGAACTGTCATTGGTGCCGGCCGAACTTCCTCCACAGACACAATCAGTTGAGGCAGAGACACAAATTAAAGAGGCCAAACATCTGCACATGCCTTCCAAACCAAGGAGGCCTAGGAGACAGAAAACAAACTTTTCAGTGAAGAAGAAGTGTGCTGTAAGGAAGAAGTCAGCTGTCTTCCCCGAAGTTGCTGTAGCAGCAGAGCCGGAAGCAGAGTTACCTGAAGTCGCAGTAGCTACGGAGGCTGTCCCGGAGGCTGCCACAAGGGAACCTGACGAGGCACCCGTGGAAAGTGATGATGCTCAGCCTGAAGTTAAAGTCACTCCAACAACTGATAAGGAGAGCACTGAGCTCGAGAGCAAGCTAGACGAGCTGCCACTGAGGGAAGAGGATATTCTGACTGTAGTAAAGGAGGAAATGGACATTCAATCAATCGATGGTCAAGAGGAGCCTTTGGTGTTGGAGCAGCCGGCAAGTTGCCCCGAAAAATCCTGTCTACAAAAGAGAGCTTTCAGACAAGGGAAGAAGAGGCGAAAAAGCTTAATTGGGCAACGACAAAAGCAAAGACACAAGGCCAGAGAACAGAAGCTTGCTCAGATGACCTTGTCTGAAAGTGTGGAGGATGAAATTGATCATTCAGCCCCAGTGGCGGTATCCGCACCTGTGCAAAGCGCTAAGCTAATTGGAATACGCAAAAGGTACAAAAGAAAAAAAACAGGCCTTCATTTCCTTGGGACTAAAAGGTCAAAAAAGGCCCAATCTAAAAAGATTGCTAAGATTGTAGGAATGGAGCTTAGCAAAACAAGTTTGAAGCAGGAAGAAACTGACACACCGGTTGATCAAATTCAGTCGGGTGTGCTAGGGGCCCCATCTGGTAAATCAAAGTTCCTCAAAAACATAAGACATTTCATTATGCCTGTTGTAAGTGCCAGATCTTCGCGAGTGATTAAGACCCCACAGAGGTTTATGGACGATGCTGGCATGTCAGTTTTACCGCGAAGAGCCTCCCCAAAGAAGGGTTTGCAGCTAGGCTTTCAGGCACGGCCGCTGAAGATTAGGAGAGACGACAGCACAGACAGAGAGATGTCACCGGTCTTTCCAGATGAAGAGGACTTATTGAGTGAGGCTCAATTGGACGTTAATCTGTTTTCTACTCAGGATTTAGATAATAACACTGATGAAACAGAGAGCTTGTTCTCTGAGAAAAAAACAGAAAAAAGGAAGTCTCTACTGAGGAACCCCAGCTTTAAGTGGCATGTGCCAGGGGAATCTGGCGAGGAGGTCTACACACTGGACAAAACTCCGGAGAACAAGTTCGAGAACATGTTTTTATCAAATTCCTTTGAAATTGCCTCCCGCCCGTCTAGTGACCTTCCACTCATTCAGAAAAAGAGAATCCCAGCCAAGTTAAATAAACAAATGGCTCACCTTAAGATTTTCAAACGGTTGAAGAAGTTGCACCAAGTCGTCCCGTTGAGCAGAAAGATGACGACGACGGCGGTGATTGACAACAGTGTGATTGTCACTAAACCCGCCTCGCTGCCTCCCGTCGATTTAGCCGAAGGGCTTGATGATGAGGTTGAGAGCATTAGCCTCAGGCAACGAAGCACAAAAACAGAAAAGGGCAAATCCAAGCTCAAGATAGAAGATCTTGATAGTCCCGGGGTTGTGAGGAAGGTATCTGTGTGCGTCAGGACCAACTCGAAGCTCCTTGCATTAAAATACGGCGAGCAGGACAGTCTGACTGGGAAAGATGAGACCAAACCTGCTATGTTTCCTTCAGGTAAGCAAAGTCAATTTACCACATTTACATAAAATTTAGTGTTACTGCTGCATATTTTAATCAGTTCAACAAAAGCCATCATTGCTAAAACCTCAATCTGGCTAATCTGTTGCATTCACACCTGAACAGAGAGGCTGAAGCTGGGCTCAGCTATCGAAGGTGAGCGCTGTGAGCCAGAGGAGAAGGAAGCATCCCAGAGAGTGCGCCTTACTGGCGCAAATAAAAGAATGTTTAACCTCCTCAAGAAAGCCAAGGTCCAGCTCATTAAAATTGACCAGCAGAAACAGCTCAAGAATTCTGGGGTAAGGATAATTTCTTACACGCACAAATAAATAATTGTGTATATTTGCATTGTGGTCACTGATCCGGCTCCCCGATGACTGTAATACGGATCCGTTCATAGTAGATCGGTTACGCTGGCCTTTTGGACGTTTTCATGTGCTTTGTCTTGGCTTTACTGAAGCCTTAAGTCATTTCAGATTTGTGTGCAAATCCTTCAGCTTTTATCTGGCCCACCTGGCACCAGAGACGTGACCTCTAAGAGACGCAGGAGAAAAAAGCAGGAGGTGCTCGATCCTGCCATGCCAATCAAGACTGAAGCACCCCCGGGTCAAGTGAGTGCACTAATTAATCCAAATAATAACAGTTTTAGATGCCTTTGAGCAAGACACCTGACCTTACCTGCGCCCGGTGGTCAGGTGACGCCTTGCATGGTTGACACCATCAGCGTATGAATGTGTGTGTCTGTGGGTGAGGCAATCCTGTACAGCGCTTTAAGTGGCCAGAAGGTTAGAAAAGCGATATATCAATATAATCCATTTACCATTTAAAAAGGTATTCCTTTAAAAAAGAAAAAAATGTTGGTCTCACATTCACTTAGGTTTAACATGACAGTGTGTACAGTCTTGTAAAATGAAATATTTATATTAAGGTTTAAAACCTCACGTTTTTGACATGGTGTATACAGTACATGCATAATACCTGATGAAATCCTTCTTTTGAGGTTAATGTCTTTAAGCAGAAGTCACACCACCAGTGTTTGCATGTGAAGCAGAGGCACGTGGTTTCATAAACACTACAGCAGCCATTTACACTGACACAGTCACCTCCATTGGAATGGCAGCTCTCCCCTCTCTTGTCCCCAGCGTATTCTCCAGTCCACCACGAGTGGCTGTTGCAGGACCCATCTTGTGAACTGACAGTAACTGCACCCTACATTTAAAACAGTAAATTTAGCTTTAAACTAAATAATACGACACAGAAGTATTAATGCTGAAACATTTTCAACATTGGATTTTATGGTCTGAAATAGACTCTACGCGTGACATCCATTAAAACTCGCCCTGGACTTGGCTGGTTTCCAACAGTACTCCTCGCCTGCTCGTGCGTCAAGTTCAAAGGTTAAGGTTAACGGGTGCCCCTCACTCAGTTCCTTGACTACGTTTTAGCAAAGTTGTGCAGTGGGTGGAGTCACAGGCTCAGCGAGAGGTTACATTATATTCGGCACTTTGCGTTTGATTTTTGAAAGGGGAGTCGGGGGGGCAACTTTTCACCCTTTATGCAGACCAGAACGACCCACCATATCATGCATGTCAATAAGGAGGTCCAAGGATTTCATCATAACATTGCCCATTGTTTCTCTCTGGGGCCGTTAATGGGTATTTTGAGTTTATTACATTAACTCCCAAGTACCTACGATCAATCTGAGGTATTTCTGCAGCAAACTTTTTTGGGGGTAAATTGACTTTGTTTCAGGCACGGTAGATTTAGCAGTGTGTGCGCTGCCTATACATAAACCTCCACAGCAAAATGCTGTTGGTGACACACCCACTGAAGAGACCGGAAGTGTTACATTTTTCTCTGACATTGAAATGCATTACAATGCTCTATCTTTCTATAATTATAACATCTTTGATTATACATCACCTCTGCTCTCCCAGCTCTAGCCTAACACTCTCCTCCCTCCTTCCACTCCCTAACCTCCCTTCCAGCTGCAGCATCTGTCTCCCCTGTGCCAGGAGTTCCGCAGAGCGGGCGGCCCGCGCATAAAGCACGTGTGCCGGGCGGCAGCCGTGGTGCTGGGCCAACCTCGGGCCCTGGTGCCCGACGACATCCCCAGGCTCAGCGCTCTACCGCTGCATGAGCGCACAGGGATTTCCCCCTCGACCGCCACAAAAGGTGCCGCTCTCCTCTGGATGCTTATCTTGTAAAGATAATAATACATTTTTAGTTTGGATGCCTTTCTAAACACTCAAGGACACCTTACATAGCAAATACATAGATGTAAAACTGTTGGATGAAATATACATACTATAGAATTAAACATTTGATCTGAGAGATATATACAAAATAAATAAAACAAATGAAACAGTCAGTTGAGAGTGGAATAAAGAGTCAAATGTCATAGGCAATCTTGAAGAGGTGGGTTTTGAGAAGATCCACTCTTCTTCCTGACACCATGGTCCCATGACACATTTGCATACTGTCTGCCTGTTCCACGCATACACTTATATTCATTCATAATAATATTATTATTATTGTTGTTATTATCTCTTTCTCAGATGCGACTACAATGCCGTTTGTAAGCACATCATTAATTTTGTATTTTTCTTACCTACCTGGACAGACCTTGCCGATCGAGCACCGTTTCATTTTAAAGACCAGTGTCAATTTTTCCGTCTTGCCACACTTGTTGTTGCAGACGTGGGGTCTCCCTCAGAGTCAGACAGTCCCGCGCTGTCGGATCAGAAGGTCACCAAGGTGAAGAAGCCGCCCGGCTTCCCCAAGAGGAAAGGGCTCGGCCCGTTTGGGTACCGCGCCCGGCGGTGCGGCGTCTGCAAGGGTTGCAACACCGAAGACGACTGTGGCGAATGCATGAACTGCCTTGACAAACCCAAGTTCGGTGGACCCAACACCAAACGGCAGTGCTGCGTGTAAGTTATGCTTTGCCTTGCTAGCCGACTAGCCTCGTGGTGCCGTCCTGATCTCGCAAGCTCCGGTTTGACTTTGCCGCGAGTATCAGTTTGGACAAGGTCCGAACCACCAGTTGGACCTGTTTGGACCCGTGCCACCAGTGGTTTTGACCAGTTTGGACCCAATCGGCGTCACACTGGCAACTATGGCGTGGCTTTGGTGTGATGTTAGCCTGTGATAGACTATTGGTTCATCCATTCACCTGCCAAGTATATTTTGAAAGTGCCTGCCCTTTTCGTTTTAACGGAAATCTTCTAGGGTGGCACACTATTGACAAAATGTGATATTTCGATATTGATAATGAAAACTGCAATATGGATATACATTTTGATATTTTTAAACATAAGTTAAAAACACAAAAGTTATGGGAAAATGCATCAAAATAGATGAATAACTTCAAAACAACACATTTTTGTATTCGTAACCTATTTAAACATATGGGTTCATTTCAAGTCATATTGTTGGACTGGTACAACAACAGTAAATCCAAGCTACTGAGGAGGCATTTTTTTTGCCACTAATGTTTCCTCTTTGATCTCCATTGTGTCATTTTCTCAGCCAGAAATTGTACTTTTCTTGTCTAAATTGAACTCAACTAAGCCACACAGCCAACGGACGTACCCCTCCACAGATAAACAGAATATTGCATACTTTCTGCAACATTTTCATATATGATACTACGATAACGATATTGAATCAATATATTGTGATTCGTCTCAGGTTATTGCTTCACTGCCATGCAAAGGAAAAAAACGTCTATTCTTTCTTCTTCTTCCTGCCTTAAAGGTACAAGAGGTGTGATCAGATTGAGGAGAAGAAAGCCCGGCGCCTGAGTGGCAGAATAGTCCCCAAAGGTGACCTTTTGACCCAGAGCATAGGCGATACACTACCTTATCTCCTTAGCGTTCAGTGCGTAACCTTCGCCCGTCCTTTTTTCCTGCCAGGATCGAAGCGTAGGCGCTCTTCCGTCAACGGGGGAAACTCAAGTAATGACGAAGGGGACGAGGGAGCCGCGGGGTCTCCGTCTGGTCTCCCGGGGGACAGCCAGAGTCCGTCTGTCAGGAAGCAGCCCAAGCGCGTTGTGAAGCCCCGCGTCTACTTTGACCTGTTGGACTACGACTCTGACCTCGACCTCAAAGCTGTCTCGAGCTCCACCTCCCCGGCCAGGAGGCGTGGCCAGGGTTCCCGTTTCAGTCAAGGTTGGGTTGTCGTCTAGAATAAACCCCCCCCCCCCCCTTCCCAGTTTGCTTAAGTTTACCCAGTGAGTGAATTCCGATTTTCATAAAGCCTTAATTTCGTAAAGTCTTCCCAATTGATTTGATTGCCGTAGGTTGTTTAGATGCAGGCGTGTTTTCTTTTACAAGGCACCACCTTTCTGTTATGTTTTAACAGAACACATTGGAAATAAATAAGCATACTCCAGTGATCTGAACAACGTTATGGCAATATTGCTCGCTCTTTACTTTTAATAAACATATTGACGCTCAAAGTGAGAGGGTTCAATATTTTATGCACCTGTTTTAATTTTTCATTTATTTTTAATCTGATTCCTTTGAACTATTTTTGTTTCTCTGTATTTCTGTATTTGTTTATGGGAAGCACAAATGTACATGTATTCCCTCTCTGTAAAGCACTTTGAACTGCAATTCTGTATGAAAAGAGCTATATAAATAAAGATTATTATTATTATTATTATTATTATTATTATTATTATTATTATTAATAATAATAATAATAATAATAATAATTTGTATTATTAATATACAACCAATATTTTTAACTTGTTCTTTACATGTGCTGCAAATCTACACTGCAGACATGTTTCACGTCAGTGTAGGCAACCATGAGAAGTCTTTGCTGTGCATGTGTATTTTAAGTCCGTGTGGAGCGTGCATGTAAATGTATTTGTTACATAGCCGGCTATATTTAAAACGGGGCTATATTACTTTCTGCCACCAGGTGTCAAACTAGACCACCAGCATCTCAGACCAAAACAAATGACCTGTGGGCCACACACACATACATACACTAAAATGAAGACATGGCCAGTCCAGCTGTGAAAACAAAGATCGGAGGATTGCAACACACACCTTCTGTGTGTGTTGTAATCCTCCGATCCTCTGATCCTTGCGTGTGATGTCATTCTCTGCTCAGGGGGCAAATACACAATTTTAACATTTAAAAAATAGTTTTTTGCTGCTATATACATGTTTAATTAACACATCTCATATAGCACATATTGAAACTGATGGCACAATCACTGGTCAAAGCCAATTAGGGTGACATCCGGTCACTGGCAGAGTAATGTAACTCTTGGTAATCTGAATGTCTACCTGACTACCTAGTTATTAAGATAGTTTTAGGTTTTATACGTTAGTATATAACATGATCATGTTTTATATTATGTGTCAAGTCAATACATCTTTATTATCCCTGAGGGGAAATTCTTTTGGTAACAGAAGGAGAGACTCTACAGGATATATCCACCCAATCCACACATAATTAACACATACACAGTAAGGCCGCTTTCAGACGTAACTTATTTGTTTTTATTAAAAGCGCCTGCCTGGGCATTTTTCATATAACGGTTATGGGAAACACCAAAACTCACTACACCGCTTGTGATTGGTCAACTGTCAAAAAAGCAAATTATGTTGTAGGGCATTTTCTACTGAGAAGTTGAGCTTTTTTCAACTGAAAAAGAAGCCGAAAGCTGCTGGAAAAAAGTGCCCATGGCGCTTTTAAAAACACTGTCCGCTACATAGAGTTATAATGTAAAAAAAAAAAGAGGCCGACAGCTTCCAAAAAGGAGTTACGTCTGAACGCGGCCTAAGATAGTCATGACATACAGTATACAGAATTAATAATAATAAATGGTTCGTACAATTTAATAGTGTAATGACAATAGGAATAAAGGAGTTCCTGCTCCTCAAATCAATCAAATTGCATACCAATATTTCACATGGAACTCATCATTTCCATGAATGTATGTAAATTGGTCTGTTTCTGTTTCCCCACATACAAAGACTTTGTGTCACTGGATGGATTCCTTGGGGACATTTCAGATGATGAAATCAGACACCGGCGGTCCAGTTCGCACCGCGTGCAACACATCCGGCGAAAAGCTGAGAAGGTATGTGGCATCATTACCACACAATATTGTTGGCTTTCTGAAGCTATAGACCCATTTACTGTTTACAAGCTGATGACTTATGCACGCGTGCCTGCCCGCACAGTTTCGCAAACAGAAGTATGATGGAGTCAAATGACTTGTCACGCTATGCAAGAACATAAACCACCAAAGATCATGTTTAATTGCTTTCAGCCCATAGTAAAAATGCCTAAAAGCTGCTGCTTGATGACATAGCGTGCTGAAATGATTTTAGTCTGGTAATGTAATTTAGCATATTGTTCACGCCGATGTGTTTCCCTCCAGTGGGCCTCGTTTGCGGACTGTTTGTGTCTTTGCCTATATTTCCTATCGATTTTGTGTACTTTTGCTTTGAGAGCTATACAAAGTTTAGTTCTGGGTTCCCTACCGTGTTAGTTAGGCATGTTTCAGATTTTTGTTAGCAGACGAAGGACGTGTCGTGCCAGAATATGTACGTCTGCCGAAAACGACAAAAGTGCATTTTATGGGTTGCATTTTCGCTCTATAAAGATTTTTGAAATGGTAAGAAAGGAGAGGATGGATAAATTATCCTCTAGATTGCAGGTGAAATCATGTTGAGTGATGAGGATAATTGCAAAATAAATAATTTATTTTATATATGGCGGGGCTACGCACACATGTTGGTGAAGTTGGCGTGATGTCGGCAGTTAATGGTTCTATAGGGATATTCACCCTATCCTTTTAGTGTGATAATTTGTGCTGTAATATTATAGCGTGAATATTGTTGTCCTCAATTGTTAACAATTATGTGGGGAAATAAATATCCTTTAGTGTGCTAATTTGCGCTGTAATATTATAGCGTGAATATTGTTGTCCTCAACTGTTGGTAACAATTATGTAATTTTGTGGGGAAATAAATATCCTTTAGTGTGATCATTTTTGCTGTAATATTATAGCGTGAATATTGTTGTCCTCAACTGTTGGTAACAATTATGTAATTATGTGGGGAAATAAATATCCTTTAGTGTGATCATTTGTGCTGTAATATTATAGCGTGAATATTGTTGTCCTCAACTGTTGGTAACAATTATGAGTGGAAATAAATGAAAGAAATCAAAAAATTTACAAAATGGAACAAATTCACGACTTTACTGTTGTTTCTGACCCAGGGGTCGTGTCTGCAGTCTAGTCACCGGCCTTTGTCTCTTTATCTTTCCCTTCCTCCATCTTTCTTTTAATACCAGGGCCCGTTGGAGCAGACTCCCCCTAGTGTTCTGGCCGCCTTGGCTCATGGGTTTGAGCAGAGAGACAGGGAGCCGTCTGAGCCCACTCACAAGATCAGAGTGGACTTTAAGGTGGGAGAATATCTACACTTAGTAATTGGCCATGTATAGGTAATGGCCTTTAAGGCTCCAATCAGGGCTCCATCCTACAAGAAGCTAGCAGTGCAACCATGTCCCTACTAATGTATATTTTTACCTGTTGAAAAAGTAAACTAAATGTGTTTTTCTTCCCCCCCCATAAGTGTTCTATTTTTATAACAAGATATGTCAGCTTTATGCAAATGTTTGCATATATTTTATCACGATTACATTTTTTAAATTGCCTGACAGCCCTACGATGTCTTTCTGCTATTTTTGTTATAGGTATACAGATGATGTATGTACCTTTTTGTGTTGCCCACTAGGGGTCAGTGTTCAACTGTTGCTTCCAATGCATTGTCTGGCTCTCGTTGAACATATGAATGAAAAGTTGTCAGCAGTTAGGATGTGTCTTTCATAAGCGTCTCTCTGCACCTCTGCGTTCAGGAGGACTGTACCCTTGACAACGTCTGGATGATGGGCGGGCTGAGCATACTGACCTCTGCGCCCCCCATGCCACCCTGTGTCTGCCTTCTCTGTGCCAGTAAAGGCCAGCACGAGGTACCCGTCTGCCACAGTGCATTTGGTTGCACTTCAAACACTACGCCATTATTAAGAAGAACACTGCCCACCTCTGCCCCCTTTGTGAAACTATGATTTTGCAACATGAGTCAGTGTAACAATCATATGAAGCATAATTCTGATCAACCACAATTTTTAAATAGCTAAGTGTGTGTGTGTGTGTGTGTGTGTGTGTGTGTGTGTGTGGTTGGCAAGGGAAGGGGATAAAATCCTGAACCTGAAAACCATTTTCGGTGGTGGAAGATTTCCACAGTATTTCACAGTAATTCTGGGTTCTTGAAGACTTTTTAAGACCTTATTAATACCGCTTTGAATTAAATTGAATGCAAATGTTATGGCTATACTGGCAAATTGGCAAAATATTGAAAGATAAAACCTGAAATAGATATGGATTTTTACTTGAATGTAATTAAACATTTTATTATAATTCTCACATTCATATTTACACATTAGCTAGTGGTGTGTATTTATTCTACAACATAAAAAAATGTGATTAGGAATTCAGATTACATTTTTCATATTTTACTATTATTACTGTTAGCCTACTACATAGGACATATTGTAGTGTTTAGTTAAATACATCATTTACTATCACTACTACTTTATTATTATCACAGTACTAGCTTTTACAATTTATATTACAGCTCTGTCATTTAGATGCGGAGATGTCTAGTTTAAAATGTACTCCCTTGTTCATTAATTTTACCATCCCTTATAGCTCCCACGCTAACGTTAGTTTCGAGTAGACATTTGTTGATGGACCCTTCGCCACCATTGCCAGGCAACTGCTTAACGGGATGAATTAATAAAACGATAAGCGACGTTGCTTACTGTTTTCAGATTAACAATAATTATGCCAATAGATATGATCCCTGTGTATTACAAATATATTGACTCAATATTTGAATGTCTGGTTTGATAGGCTAAGCAAGGCTATGCAATTTTACCCAAGTACATAAGATGAATTCATAATGTCTTCCTCGAACACTGAATCATTTCCCCATTGCAGACAGTGGCGCTACCATCACAGAGAGCGGCGGTGCCAGTCTAGATTATACTAATGCTCGAAAGCAAGCGTGTCCGCCGCATGCATGCAAACGAACAGTCTGTCTACCTCTGAAATTGCTCATCTCCGGATTGATAACGCGCAGAGCAAGCTCTAATACTATAGGCCAGTGGTTCTCAAACTGGGTCGGGACCCCCCCCCCGGGGGGTCGCGAGGCACAGAGGAGGGGGTCATAAAATGATTTTCAGAGAATAAATAACTTTTAAAAATTATTTTAAAAAATTGCATAGTTTAGCCATAATTGTTAGTAGTAGTAGTACAGTTTATACATTTCTTTGATATATTCTGCTATTATGGCGGTTATTCTTCTACCACCTCTGGGGATAGTGGGGGTTGCGAGTCTCTGGCATTGGTATTTTGGCCTCAGTGGCATTTAGTACGGTTATATGACACTGGTAGGCCTCATACACTATCTTAAAAAAAAAAAGGTTATACGCTGTAAATCCGACACCAGGCTGGAGTACTTTAAGCACTACAGTGAGTTTACATTTCCTTACCCATGTTCTGCATCACCTTCGGCAGATGCTCTATTGCCAGGTGTGCTGTGAGCCATTCCACTGGTTTTGCCTTGACCCATTGGAACGGCCGTCTGACGAAAACAAAGAGAACTGGTGCTGTCGCCGCTGCAAGTTCTGCAATGTGTGTGGCAGGAAAAACAAGCACTCGAAGGTACAGTGGGCCTTCGTTTGAACCAAAGTTTGTATATGTTTTGCAATGCATTTGTTCCTACTTTTAAAAGAGTCACGTATTTCTAAATTGATAGCGTCAGGTTCTCTGCTTTTCTCAGCCATTGCTGGAGTGCGAGCGTTGCCAGAACTGTTACCATACGTCATGTCTTGGACCCAACTATCCCAAATACAACAAGAGGAGGAAGGCTTGGGTAAGCTGCGTCAATAGCAAAGGCTGTGGTGCAACAGGTTGTGTGTTGGCGACATAAGGGTTGGCACATCGCTTGTTGTTTTTTATGCAGGTGTGTATGACGTGCATCAGATGCAAAAGCTGTGGAGTCACACCAGGAAAGAGTTGGGACACAGACTGGAATCATGATAAAGGCCTATGTCCAGATTGCTCTAACCTCTTTGACCAGGGTAAGGGTGAGGTGAAATTTGTTTTAATTTAGTTCTTTTTCAAATGTTTGTGCATGCAGAACACTATACACATTGTCGACATTGTGACCGTACTGACATTAGTGATAAATAATATATAAATTTTTTTACGTTTTATGAAGTCACAGGGCTCTACAGTGTGACCATTTCACTCCATATGCGTGTAAAAATGTATTTGTGGGCACTGGTGCGAGTGACTTCTAACTACCGTTCCCATCTTAAATGTGTAATTTCATTTTCCATAGAGGATGAATGTGTTTATCTTTACCATAACTATCCACCAACGTGCATAGATAATTTTGGTCTTGAAGGTGCAAACCATTTTGAACACACAAACACTTTCTCATGCCAGCTGCCTCATTATCACCGCTAACCAGATAACGTTTACCATTGCCGTTTGTTCGACACTAGCTAGATTGCTAGAAAAGGCCTCCAGTCTACCGGAAGATTCGAGGATGGTGCTGCGATCTCGCCAGCCGGCGTTTATATTGTACTGCTCACTTTTGCTTCATTGAAGCTATTGTACGCGGTCTCATAATACAATCGTTTCATGTGGCTATTAATTTGAATATAAGAGCATATCTGCAGAATTTTAAAGTTATCTTATATTTAATTCAAAATTGGGTTTGCTCAAAATTTCTATATTCTATTCTAGTTATTTCGGTTGCACTCCTATCTTCACTAATTAAACTTTAAATATGGGAACTTAGTACTAAATACTGTAGAATTAATAAACATTTAAATGAATACATTGGAAACACATCTACAGTGTATATAAATAGTCTACACACCCCTGTTAAAATGCCAGCTTTTTGTGATGTAAAATAATGAGACAAAGTGTGCACACCCTTAAACTAATAATTTGTTGAAGCACCTTGATTGTATTACAGCACTCAAGTCTTTTTTGGTAGGAGTCGTTTACCATGGCACATCTTGACGTGACAATATTTGTCCACTCTTCTTTGCAAAAGCGCTCCAAATCTCTCATATTGCGAGGACATCGCCTGTGCACAGCCCTCTTCAGATCACCCCACAGATGTTCAATTGGATTTAGGTCTGGGCTCTGGCTGGGCCATTCCAAATCGTTAATCTTCTTCTGGTGAAGCCATGCTTTTGTGGATTTGGATGTATACTTTGGGTCGTTGTTGTGCTGAAAGGTGAACTTCCTCTTCATCTTAAGCATTCTAATGGACGCCTAAAGGTTCTGCGCCAAAATTGCCTGGTATTTGGAACAGTTTATAATTCCCTCCACCCTGACTAAGGCCTCGGTTCCATCTGAAGAAAAACAGCCCCAAAGCATGATGCTGTGGCTATGATGTTCTGTTTTTGCGCCAAACATACCTTTTGGAATTATGGCCAAAAAGTTGAACCTTGGTTTCCTCAGACCATAACACATTTTCCACATGCTTTCAGGGGACTTGACGTTTGTTTTTGCAGACTTCAGCCGGGCTTTGATGTTTTACTTTGTAAGAAAAGGCTTCTGTCTTGCCACCCTACCCCATAGCCCATTCATATGAAGAATACGGGACATTGTTGTCACATCACATGTAGCACACAGCCAGTACTTGCCAGAAATCCCTGCAGTTCCTATAGTGCTGTAGGCCTTTTGTAAGCCTCTCTGACCAGTTTCCTTCTCGTCTTTTCATTAAGTTTTGGAGGGATGTCCAGTTCTTGGTAATGCCCCCCATTGTGCCATATTTTCTCCACTTGATGATGACTGTTTTCACTGTGTTCCATGGTATCTAATGCTTTGGAAATTATTTTGTACCCTTTTCCTGACTGATATCTTTCAGATTGCAGATTGTGTTTTATATTGAGTCATTACTAGACTGCTTCCCCCTAACCTCTTTGACCAGGGTAATAGTGAATCATACACTTCATTTAGTCAGTTGTTTTTCCTTTTTCTTTATCTGCAGAACATGTATTCAGTCATGATCTCCTTATTGCCAGACATGACAGACATTACTGATCTTTTAACAATTTGTTATGAGGTCATGGCTGAACTGCTTCTCATGGTTTGAGCTATGCTAAGGTGCTTTGTCTCTTCTGCTTGTCTCCATCAAAAGGAAACTACTGTCCCATCTGCTTCAAATGCTACGAGGACAATGACTATGACAGTCAGATGATGCAGTGTGGGACATGTAACCATTGGGTGCATGCAAAGTGTGAGGATTTAACAGGTACAAGTTCTCTTCTGTTGTTGTTGTTGTTGTTGTTGTTATTATATACCATTTACACCAGCTACAAATATATCATTCATTATCTAGCTAACAAAATCACATACGAGCTTCCAGTATAGAGGCACTGTAAACCTTTCTAACAAGGCAAACATTTCTTAAATAGTTTTTTTTTTTTTTTTTTTTTTTTTTAAATGACACATCGCCGTCAGGGTGTTTTATATTTTCTGGAGAATTTGTATCACAGAAATGTGATGTAATTTCCTTTGCTCGCCTACATTACTCACTCAAGCATAATCTAAGCATTTAGTAGTTTAGTCACCATTTTAGTTTTTGTTTCTCTACTATATATGGCTTTTACCAAAGACACTATGCTTTCACTTTGTTGTGTAAGTGCTTTTAAAATACATTTTTCAACGATCGGAGCCTCACCAATCCGGCATCGCAAATAATAAACATGTTCAATATTTAAATTGAAAATCCTGTAGTGTGTTGTAAATGCCGATCACAGCCAAGCACACTGGCAGGTGATTGTCACATGGGAAAGAGATCCACGCTGATTTAAAGTGGTATCAACAATTAATCACACAAGTAATGTAATCACAACAGAAACCATAGAGGCAAAAGTTGAAGTGTGCATTTTATTCAGATTGTGGCGTGGGTCATATATTTTTCACGCCATCTCATCGAACTTGTCCACTGTATTTTCAGTTTTTTTATATAACGTTCTGAAGATTACAGTTATTGCCTTTTCAAAGTTAAAAGGTCCCTTGCTCAAAACACAAACACATGTAGCCTAGTGAGGAGGCCCTGGTGGTATTTTGTGCGCGAGGCGTGGATGCGTGCGCGCGCTCCGCACATTCTCCTGCCTTTTGATCCTCGGCCAATCATGTGCCTGTTGAAAGTGTTCTTTTGTGTGAACTTGTTACAGACGACCTGTATGAGATCCTGTCCAGCTTGCCAGAGAGCGTTGTGTACTCCTGTCGGCCATGCAGCGTGACCCAGCCCAGTGCCTGGAGAGAGCTCCTCTATATTGAGCTAAGGGCTGGGGTGGAGAAGGTGCTGGCCTGCCTGCTCTCATCCACGCTCACCCAGCACCTGGTCACATGTTCACAGGTAAGGGATCCACACCAAAGTCCTTCTAGGCAAGTCTCGCCACTCGGCAGCCATCTTTGAAACGCCCCGGGCAGTTAACTTTACAAGATATATTTCATTCAAAATTAGGTTTGCTCAAGTTTCTATATTCTAGCCTTGTTATGCTGGTTGTCCTTCTTTACCTTGAATACCTCCACATTAAATATGGACACGTTTATACATGAATGGGGAAAAAGTGTGTAAAAAATACAATATACCGTATGTGACCATGTCACAACAAATCTACTTCAGCAGATATTTTATGATTGGTCGAACCTGATAATGTAGGCCTAATATTCTCTCCTTTGTCAAAAACCAAGCCATTCAGACATAATACTATAGAGATTTGAAATGAAAACAAAATACTAAAGGTGAATAATTGCATAACGGTTATGCTTGGTTTGAATTTCCCACATTTTTGGCTGTACTCCTTGGGAATAAAGTCAGTGTAGCCCTGCCAGCTGTATTCAAGGTGAACAGAATAGAAACTACGTGCGTGATGACTTGCACTACAGCCAGTGCAAAGCAGTATGGGCTGTTTTCAGGTGCCAAATAATTTCACACAGGCTGTAATGTCTTCTGTGGAATGTCTAATTCATGGGACCGCAGTGCTAGTGACACACACACCAGAATGGTACTGACACATGCTAAAAGGGGAACATTCATTTTTATGTTTTTAATTTCTAAAATATAGTTTCATAGGAGGTTTCGAAGACTTGGCAAATGCATTTTTCAGAAGTTTTTAAGTACTCCGTTGTGGGTGTTCTTAGCAGTTGTTCTGAGGCTTTTATTGTTCATATCGATATCTGAATTATATTGCATCGGCCAAAATTATTAAGTATATCGTGATATAAAAATATTGGCCATATTGTCCAGCCCTAAGTGCGCTATATATATATATATGAAAAACTTGACTAGTGTTCCTTTTACAATTATACTGTAATAAAACTATCGTTCGGTTGTGTCCTGCAGTGTGAAAACTCTGTGGATCCTGACAGTGGAGTGGATGGTCGACCAGCCTGTGACCTCAGAGCGGTGGGCAAGAAGTTTGACAAGGGCCTTTACACAACGTTGGTGAGTCCTACCTTACCTGCATGTTTTCAGGTCTCTCTTTGCCGGTACTGTTAACACTGCAGAAACACTATGGGGATGTTACAATGCTGGGCCGATTGCTGTGTAAGACACGATGTCTGTGTAGAAAACCTTCCACGAGGATGTGGTTCATGTCGTGCGGAAGAGGCTGGAGAAGGAGGAGCATCTACCTGATGAGCAGAGACCCACCGCCCTGGCACGCTCTTACTACTTGAAGGTAGGACCATCATCCATCCAATAAAGTTTAATATCCAGGACTGTATCCTAAGCAATCATTTAAAAAAATATTTTCTCAACAACTTTCTACATCTACATGTCATCGTACTTTTTTGGGTTAGATTCTTTCTGCGTTAAAGCTGCTCAATTTAGCATCCTATATCTCTTGTTTGGCCATTAGATGGCAGCACATTTATGTAAACAATCACGCCAATCTCTCCCCATGCTTCTGACAGAAGAGTTTAAATAAGACTTTTCGCCAATATTAACATTACATCGTATTAGCTCAACTTGTAGAGCATTGCGCTTTTGTGCTTGTAATGCTGGGCACGCCGGTCCACTTTTTCTTTGGCTCAGTGGACCGCTTTATCAATTATGTTCAATAGGATACTTGCAGATGTCCTTTTAGTAATACGTAACTATGACTTGTTATACATTTATTCTACAAAGTTCATAGGCTTCTCCATATGTCTGCATAATTTTATAGTCAAAGTGTAAATATGAAATGAATTGTATGAATAACTCAAAACCACGCTGATATAAAGTAGGTTATGTGTGTTTAATGGTAAGCAGAGGGGTTTATAAACTGTCATTGCCAGTGTTGTCCAGTTTCTGAAAAATAAAATGCATTTGTATTACTGTATAATCTAGCCACTGCAGACTTACGTCTCCGACCCACACACATCTAGTAGCCTAGTTGTTATGCATCTCATGTAGCCATATACATGCCTAAGTGAAATGATCTGTAGGTTGGTATCTTTCAACATGTCAATTGACTATTTTCTGTAGCTAAAGAAAACGAGTTAAGCAATTTACGTTGAGACTTGCAAAATGATAACGCTTGCAAACTTATTCTAATGGAAGGCTACGCGATACGTCTCTTGCGGTGAAACTTTTACCGGTGTTAAGGCAAATACTGTAGATGCTCGTACATTTCACAGATGAAAAACAAACCACACAAACTATATGATGGCACGGTGACCGGTGAATGTTGCAATGTGCAACACAAGTGAGAGTAAACTCCCGCTAAAGCTTTCGTGGTCGCATAAGCCTAAAAAAAAACATCATGTAAAAGATGACACATTAGTAGTAAAAGTCCATAGAGCTTTATTTCTTGTGTCCGTCCGTCGATCTACTACACTACGTAGCATATACATTCAGTCCAAAACAGAAAATCATCATTTAATCTCACTACAGAGTTTCAAAAGTAGGCTACAATTTTCGATAGGCTACTGAAATGCTTAAAAAATACAATAGAATAGGCTACTCATGGCATGGAAAAATAGTCTTAACAATGATAAGAGGAGTCCTTTTTCATCTTTTAGATCTCTCCATCTGTGGAAATCTTTTTCTATATTGACTTTTTTGTTTTCCACGTTTTTTCCCTTGTCCCCATGTTCTTGCCAAAACATGAGGACTATTGGGTTTTACTTCACAAAGAAATGTTAGGGGCTTCGCATCAGCGTCCACCATTATTCAGTGTTCTGTCAGATGTGCTGTGCTGAATACGCTGCAGACTCTACTCATTGGCTCTGATCCATGTCTGTCAAAATAGGCAGAACTTCCAAATGCAGTCCGTACTCAGCAACAACATCTGTGGAAATGGTTATATCAACAATAGTGAGAGGTGGTCATGAAATGTTTTGAGGTCTGATGATTACATTTAAGTAACCCTTTTCATATAAAATATGTGTTCAAACATTGTAGAATGTGGAAATATTAGGTAGTGCAGCTTTAAGGATAATTTGGTGTCTTGGAAATGCTGCAAATACGTTTTTAAGTGTATTCTATGCATTTGAATGGACAGATGGGAAAATCCTGAGCTCCAATGTGATAAACAGTTGTGGTTTGTTGGAACTGAGCACTTCTTTTTTTTTTTTCTCTCTGCAGCTTCTAGAAGAGGTTTTTAATTGGTTCAACAGCCAAGACCCTAAAGTGTGGGAACCCTGCACCAAAGACTTGCCCATGTGAGTTATGGCTTTTTCAAATGTCTTATATGGCTTTGTAAATAGTTTTCTGTTGCTTGTGATAAACAGGCCACTGGCATCCTACCTCATTTAACATCAGATACATGTTTATGGGCTAATGCTGTTAGTAGGAAAGGGGTTGTTTGAATCACATTTACAAAGAAATTTGCTGGATTCAGTCTCAGTTTTATAAGCAACAAGCATGCACGCATTCATGGGTTATGAAGTGGAAAAACTGGTTTCACTGAGTTGATTTTGCACATCTGGATATGAATTTATGAGATTTCTGGTTTTCCAAAAGAAACTAACTGAATTTTTCTTCCTTTTATTTCATAATTTTAAAATGTTTTGTTTTGAAGAAGTTTGATATGTTTTTATCTAATCCTATAATTTAGTTCTAGATATAGGATAGCTTTGGTAAGGTAAGTCGTTATTTGGGTCACATCCAGCACATCTGCTGACTCTGCTCTTCGACACAGGGGAATGCTGTCTCAGGCTGTCCAGCCACCTACAACTGAACATGTGTATGCCCAGTGGCTGGAGAGGGAGGCGCGACGCTCTAGGTCTCCACTAGGGGTGCTGCGGGACAACAGCATGCATACCTTTGAGGTTAAACAGGAGGAGATGGCCATGCCACTGTCCAGTGAGCCGGCTAGCAGCAACCACCTCAAGACCAGCAGGGCTGTCAGGCTGAAATTCAAAGGTACTGTGATGCAGAAACGGAACTGCTTTAACTCTGTAAACAATGCAGCTGTCAAAACTTAAAGATAAACAGCTGTTACAAGCTAAATGTAAGCTAAACACACTTTTTGTCAAATTCACCAAATATATCTTCTCATTTCGCCAGCTTACTGTTTTTTGTGCGTGTTGAAAAAAGAATCAGATTTTTCTACACTACTCCGTAAATAGTAATATAAATGTGGCGGCCACCGCTCGTATCAACAAAGCTGCAGCACTACGCTTTACAATGCATTTCGATGTGTGAGACGCCGCCGTGGAGGGTGCAGATGACCGTGGAGCGATACTGTTTTGATTTGAGCTCGAAGTTAGCAAGAATGACTGACATTAACGTCACGCGACTCACACCTAGGATTGTGTCATGACTTAAAGATGGAGTCAGCTTTCCTGGAGAAGAATTTCTGATATTTGAATGTGATGAAAGCAGAAACACCTCTCTCTCTCCCGTCAATGTCATAGGGTACTACCATAGATGCTCCACCCCACACATTGGGCATGCATTTACACAGCTCAGATATTGTTGTGTGGTGCGGTCTGCACCACTTTGTTTGTATTCCCATTTACAGAGCCAGGGCTGTGTAGAAACTTTGGATAATTTTTCTACGTGCGTACTGAATGAGCCGATATCTTATTTAGATAGATCAATATTTGTTGAATTTGACAAAAATTGTATTGGCTGACAATAGCTGACAGACCTTTAATGGTCCACCTTTTTTTGCCTTTTAAAGCCAGGCTACTTTCATCACGTATGGCCTGGGATGCTGCAACAATACGCTTCCATAATAATAATCTGTTCTAGTAACTATAGACACGTAACTAATAGAACAGTCTTCTTTTTATATTTTTTTATGCAAGGTGTATGCAACACTTGTACTAGAAATGCGTCATGAATGTATTGATGTTTATTTTTAAGCCGAGCTGCCGGGAAACAGGAAATTACTCAGTAAAAGCATACATTGCACATCCGTTCCGCGTATGCTTCATGTTCGATGTAGCCTGGCCACTAGCCTGCTTGTTTTATCTTGCACTGTCTATTTTAAAGTGCTGTGTACGTCCACACAGGGAAAAAAGGGCGTTTATCGAAAGCTGATCTGGATACGGGATGGACCAAGGATGATGAGAGGCAGTGCTCCTTGTGCCAAAAATTTGGGGACGCCAAACCCAATGTAAATGAAACATTACATAGGCCTTGTTATTTTTGTACTGGCTTTTATTATGTTAGAAGTATAAACATGTCAGTTTTAATACAGATTTAATCTAACACTTTAAAATGAATAGTTTGTAATTAATTATATTATGCAACATCTTGATTCCTTCAGTTTCCAAATCATTATTAAGGCTCACTTCAGTACATCCCATTTAGTGTTTTCATTGGGGCGAATACATTTAACTACAATTCTTATATAATGCAATTTTCACAACAAAATCCTTCATTCCTGCTTTAAACAGAGAAGTAATTTATTGTGTAGACTCTATATA